>JAYEPQ010000005.1:53353422-53388422 GCA_036321105.1 Dracaena cambodiana | reverse complement strand
GTTTTTTTTTAAGTTTTTTTTTGAAATTTATCGTCAATTAATTTTATTTTTTGGGTAGATGTCGCGCGCTGATCGGTTATTAGTAGCTGACCAGACCTTTTTTTGGTCGGGTATTAATACCCGACCAAGCTATTACTTGGTCTTCATCTAATATCCGACTGAAACTAAAATATACACAACCAACAAAATTGTTAAAAATTGTTATATATGTTTAAATATGCACTAATTATATAGGTATGAAATGATTGTTAATTTAAATTAATTTAAGGGTTGTGACAAAATAATATAGAGTAATGATTCATTTGTTCTCTTGACTAATGTAGGTGGATGCAACAACACAATGTACTCCCACTCATATTGGTTTCAGCGTGGAGAATATTTCGAATTTTACAACTTCTCGAGTACGTCTCCTTATGTTTTTTATAAAAATTTATGTTTATTATTTTTGATTTCATCGTTTTTTAACGAGATGAACTGGTACAGATATTTTCAAACCGAGATGAGCTTTCAAGGTGGGTCCGAGATGAAGGAAGACGACTGGGTTTTGTTATTGCAATTGAAAAATCCGATAGTGGTGGTCGTAATCAGAGAGGGAGGATTTGGTTTGGATGTGAGCGTGGTGGACAACCCAGATCTAAAAATATGTCAGATATGGCTGATCGTAAGAGAAAAAGTGGATCAAAGAAATGTGGATGCCCATTCCTTTTGAAATGTGAGCAGATGACCATGAAGGGAGAGGAATGGACTATGAAATTGATTTGTCAACCACCCTGCTGCAGAGTACATGGAGGGTCATTCTTTTGCAGGGAGACTGTCAGAAATCGAGAAAGCGGTGTTAGTTGAGATGTCGAAGTGTCATGTGCGTCCGAAAGATATATTGACATCATTAAAACAGAAAGATCCTAAAAATGCTTCAACAATGAAGACAATATACAATGCACGACAAACATTGCGAGTAATTGGAATTGCCTTTGTTGCCGAATGTCATTTTGTTCCGGTAAGAGTAGTTCTCGTTACTTGCAATATTTATAATGCTCTATATATTTATACTAATTTAGTTTCCATTGATTTAGGTATATTTTTCTCCACTTCACCCCATCCCCAACGTTGTACTTAATTGGCAGCGTCATCACCATCATGAAGCAAATGGATGGGAAACACCGTATTTGGAGCGAATTCAGCAATTTCGGCGCATTGTGGGACCTAACGTTGCCACACAAGAGATAATTGTGTTGTAAAAATGAATCTTGTACTTCATGTAGACACTTGTGACGTTTTTTTTATGTAGTTAAGTTTCTTCTCTATTTTACTTCTCATTTAATGAAGTTATTCACATCGTATTTTCTCACTTCATGGTCGGATTGTACAACTAAACAAACAAACAAACAAACTGGTCGGGTTGCATAACAGACAGACTGGAATAATCCACTGGTCGGCTTGCACAACCCGACCAGTGATCATTTGGTCGGCTTATGGAAACCGACCAGTGCTCACTGGGTCGGATTCTGCAAGCCGACCAGTGCTCACTGAGTCGGATTATGTAAGCCGACCACTGGACTATTCGGTCGGGTTGTACACACCGACTGAAATAAAAAGAGTCGGCTAGTACAAGCCGACCAGAAGGATGAACTTGTAAAATAGCCTGCTGAATATAGTACTTCCTATATGGGGCGAAAGCCATTACCCTTTGAAACATTGGCTAGCAGTAAAAAATGCCACCAGGGTATTTTTCCAAGTAAAATGCACACAGCTATGCAAAGACTTTTATCACCAACGTCATAAAAAGTTAATTAAGATGACAGGAAATTTAACTATAAAGCTCATTCCAATCTTGGAAAATTGAAGCAAAAAGCAAGGATCTATGGCAAAAACAAAATGTAGCAGAAGTCCCAGCTTGAAAACCTAAATTAAGACTTCGTGAAGAAATTTGGTGCAGCTTTGGATGGTTCAGTCTATATTGGAGAGCAGATCCAATCATGTAATGTACAAATATATCAATGACAAACAATGAGCTAGCTACAAGACAAACAATATAAAGGGCAAGAAAACAAAACCAACAGAACAACAGAAAGGACAAAATAACAAAAAATTGCCTCAATAATATTGCATAGCATTCCACGCCAAACTTCGGTAAACCAACAACAAGAAAACTTAATTTATATAAAATCTATAGTAATCACAAAAGGTTCTGGAATAAGTCAAATATATCACGTCAAATTTCACTGTTCTATCTGAATATGTTTGTGTTAACAGTATTACATTTTGAAATACTAGATGTCATCACTGTTTCCTAGAACTCTTTCTAACGGAACACCGTCTTTCACTAACTCTATTTGATTCTGGAGATCTGGTCTCTGGAACTTCTTCACTTTGTGTTCTACAATTGATAATGGACATGATTTTTTCCATTGCCGTATAAAGCAATCCCGAACGTTTCTTGCTTTTTCTAGGCCCTTGGTTCAGAAATGGATGAACAACAACAGCAATTTGTTCTATTCTCTGCAATAAGTTAAGAATAATTAGAAACAATATACAAGATAAAAATCAAATTCAAATTACGTCATATTTGAAAGAGCAATCACAGACTAAGCTCATCAACGGGCTGAAGAATATCTTGTTGGTCCCCATCCTCAACTGGTCCTATAAAACTTCGAGACATCTGAGAGTACCATGCAATGTAATCTGGAGTACACTCAGAAGGGTTAGTTGCTGGAGCCCCACGATACTCTTGTGATAACACGTGGTCTTCCCAATCAACCCACATTGCTTCTGTGTGGCCGTACTTAACAAGATATGATATTTAGAACCTCGTTGCTATTTCTATTGAAGTTTACAATAATTTATATGGAAAGAGAGAGGGAAAAAAAGGTCTTTCAATCTTTGAAAATATACTGAAAGCTAAAATCATTACAAGCCATCATGTTCAAATGAGACATAAAAAGTCTAATAAACAAGGATAGCCACCAAGTTCATAAGCAAATATCTATATGAAATAAAGCTCTCACTAATTACTCTTACTTTCCTGATATTTAAGAGAAAAAAAAGGTGTAATAATTATATCTAAACTGCAATATCAATTGGGTGGATATACACCACTGACAACACAACGTAATTACTCTAGTTGGATTAACACCAAAAACAACTATAATTACAGTGTTTTACTTAAGAATATCATATATTTCTAGCTACTCTCAGGCCCTATATGCATTGAAAACATCTCTTATAGTTGGCTATTTCTATTGAAATTTAAGCTCTTTCCTGTCCAATTCAGCTAGGATAGGCGGCTCCCAATTAGGATAGAAGATAAGTTTAAAAAAGTGTCATTACAATTATGAGACACTATTTTTTTGCAGTATAGGTATCAGATACAGTTCATTATTTTGTGAACATACAAGGCTGTGCCAGCAATAGCATGCTCAAGGCCCTGAAAGCAAGCAATCAATTATAATGTTCTTTAATTATTGAGAATGTAGCATTGTGTTAAGACCGAGGAATACCTGTGCTGAAATTTTGACACCCTATGCAGCTTTAATCTCTTTATGGTGCAGATATGTTCCCTATATTCAGACAATACAGATGTCAATGTGATTCAAGATTTAGACAACTTGCATTCCAAACAAAACATCTATGACAATCAGTTGCAAACATGCATCTCCAAAATGAATCAAATTGTGCCATGAACAAGCATTTGATAAGAATTGCATGGTTACAGGCACTACCTACGACTTGGATGAAATTATTCCATGAGTTGCATATACACAGGTTCTCTAGAAACAATTTAAAAAAAAAAAAAGAAGAAGAAGAGGAGGCAAAAAAAATTAAAGAATGCACTGAAATTGCAGAGAAGGGATGATTAAGCCACTAATGACTATATCTATATCTTCATCCAAAACACTGAAACTATATAAAAAAAAAAAAAAAAAAACTAATCAAACATTAGTACAGCAAGACTTTAAGAGAAGGAAGATAGGATAGGTTCAAGATACACTCTAACTAACGGCAAAATACAATCTCCTATCTGAAATTCTGAATAAGAATATATATTCTGAATAAGAATATATGAATCTCAATGCACATGAACTCCTAACCAAGTAAGGTTTAAATTTTGGCACTTTTAGAACAGTATTTAAGAAGACATCAAACAGTTTTAGAAAAGGTACAAACAATCAACTCTTCACACCCTTTTAATTTCCCAAACACTTATTTACTAATAGTGATAACGATATATAACAATCAATTTATCAAATTATTTGGGTTTACATACAATTTATTGCATAAAAAGAAGTAAATTGTAAACTGTGGATGCTGAACAGGGAAAAAAAATGATACACCTCTACAGCCATAAATATTATCCTGAAACACCTAAGCTAACGAAATATGCATCAGAATGACATCTTTACATAGAATAATTGCCTTTCTAGCTGTTATAACCCTACTATATAGAGTCTCACATATTCACTACTATGTACTCAATCAGCAAGTCCTCACACATAAAAAAAAAAAAAAGAAATTACCTCAAGAATCGAAGTTCTCTGGCTGGATAAATGTTTGAGGGCGTATGAAGCTTGAACGAAGGAACGGTTGAGAGCGTCCGAAGTGCGAACAAAGCAGGGGATGAAGGGTGCCCGGTGGAAGAGGAATGGGTTGATGCGGTCGGCACCGATGGAGGAGGAGGCCTGGAAAGGAAGGCAGGGGTTGGCGACGGAATTTAGGCCGGAAATGGAGAGCAGTGGTCAATCAAGAGGCGACAACGGTGGGGACGACTCGGTGGTGACTCGGGAAGGAAGATTGGAGACCAGTGGAGACGATCGAGAGGCGGCGACGGTGGGGACGACTCGGTGGTGGGTCGGGAAGGAAGATTGGAGACCAGTGGAGATGATCGAGAGGTGGCGACGGTCGGGACGACTCCGGTGGTAGGGGATTCGAAGAAAGATCGGGATTTTCTAATTGGGGAAAAAAACTCTGAAGAACGAAGGTTAAAGGGATAAAGGGTAAAATTGGAAAATAAATTGTGCGCGGAGAGTAAATTACTCATGTTTCAAAACGGAAACCTGGTGCAAAGAGTACCCAGGGCGTCAAGAGTAAATAACAGGGTGCAAATAGAATTTCCCTGCAGTAAAGGGTAATTATATTTACACGAAAATTTAGGATATGAAGATTTAGTTTGAGTTTTTTTTACCAAATAGAAAATTTTAATGTGCAATTGATGTCGGAGAACAAATGTAAAGTATAATTTAAATTTATTCATAATTTTTTATGTATATTTGTTTATAATTTATTTTATTTATAATTTTTTTGTGAGAGAGATATTGGTTGTTAGTCGGATTTTAATACCCGACCAAGCAATTCTTTGGTCAGGTTTTAATATCCAACCAATATATTTTTAGTTTGAAAATTAATATCCGACTCAAAAAATTTTGAAAAAATTTAGAATCGAACAACATAAGGATTTAGAGAGGAGGAGGATTAAAATTAGAAATTTTGTTGGATGCATAGAATAAATTGATAGCATTTCAAAATAAAAATTTGATGTAAAGAGTACTCCTAACTTCAAAAATAAATTACAGTCTGTAAATAGAATTTTACTGCAGTAAAAATTAAAAAGACGGATGGGGGGCAGTCCCCAAGCAAAGATTAGAAAACGACAGAAGTGTTACTGCAGCTGCTGTAGCTGCTGCGCCAGAAGCTGGAGGCGGCGCATTATAGCACATCCCCATCCATTTTGGGAGAACATGTATTTCTTAAATTCCCATCTCGCCCCTCCAACGGATACTTGATACTTCTTAGATTTTCCATTAATTAGCCCCAACATTTCAAAGAGAGAGAGAGTGTGTGTGTACGTGTGTGTCGGAGAGAAGCGGAGCGGCGCACGTTATCGGGTGATCCTGTGCCTGCTTGCTATCGCCGAGGGTTAATAGAGGGCCGCGGCCATTTTCCTTCGTATTTAATTTCTATCGACCGGCGTACCTTAGCCCGAGTACATGGCGGCGCACATTAGCGTTGGCCGTGGCCTGCTGCTGGGTTTGGTGCTCGTGGCTGCGCTCTGCTGCTTACCGTGCGCCGCCGCTGCGGAGGTTAAGGCTGCAGTGCCTTCTTCTTCGTCTTCGTTCAAGAACAAGCAGCAGAGATTGGATGTGAGGAGGCACCTCAAGCGCCTCAACAAGCCACCTCTCAAAACAATCAAGGCACTCTTTTCCTTCATCTTTTTATTCTTCAAATAAAATTTAATCAGTTGAAGCACTTTTGTATTTTTTTTTTAATTGATTATAATTTTAGGGATTTAGTACTGTTCTTTGGATTTTAATTTTTGAGTCACTTTTTAATGTAGAAATTGATGTCACATTTTCCTGTAATTTCAAGTTTAGTTATTCTTTCCTTTCCCCCCTTTCTTCATTTTCAATCCTTTTCTCCAAAAATTCCTGCAACTAGAAACAAAATCCACTTCCCAATTTTAAACTTTTCCCACAAAAAATTCTTTTTTTTTTTATTCTTCCTTTAAACCCTTTTAGGCTACAAGCTCTTGCCAAAAATTTTTATGTCCAATTTAATCATTTTCTCCAGAAATTTCTGCAAACAAGTACCCACTTCCTACTTTGAAAATTTTTTGCACCAAAATGATTTCTTTTTTTTTTATTTTTCCCCCTTATGTTCTATAGTTATGATTTTAATTGTTCTTAAACAATGCAGAGCCCAGATGGAGATATCATAGACTGTGTGCACATCTCTCATCAACCTGCCTTTGATCACCCTTTCCTCAAAAACCACACAATTCAGGTACATTCAAAGCTGTCTCTTTTCTTTCAAAAATTGCATCTTTTTTCTACTGTAGCTAATGCTTAATTGCAACAAACAGTTGAGGCCTTCTTTTCATCCAGAGGGTCTTTATACTGACTCCAAAGTGTCGGCATCGAAACAAAACAAAATCTCGCAAATGTGGCATCTCAATGGGAAATGCCCAGAAGGCACAATCCCCATTCGAAGAACCAAGCGCGACGACGTGCTGAGAGCAAGCTCCATCAAGAGATTCGGACGGAAGAAGTACAGAACAATCCCTCGACCTCAGTCAGTTGCATCTGACCTTATCAATGAGAGTGGTCATCAGGTAAAGGAATGAGCTTTGCCTTGAATTAAAGAACTTAGCTTGTTGATGTGTTTGTTTTCTTATTTTTGTTTGTGGGTGTGTTTTTTGTTTGAGTAGCATGCAATTGCTTATGTAGAGGGAGACAAGTACTATGGAGCAAAGGCAACCATCAATGTGTGGGAGCCCAAAATACAGCAATCCAATGAGTTCAGTCTCTCACAGATCTGGATTCTTGGGGGATCCTTTGGCCAGGACCTCAACAGCATTGAAGCTGGTTGGCAGGTTCAAACCTCTTTCTTTCTTCTTCTCTTCAGATATTAAATGCAAAATTTCGATTAAAAATTTATCGGTATGTGGAGAGCTTGATTACTATTCTCCCTATTATGTGAAATTATAGGTCAGCCCTGATCTTTACGGCGATAACAACACAAGGCTCTTCACTTACTGGACTGTAAGTTCGTTTACCTTAACCGAGTACATTGTTTCCATATCAGTTACCGAGAAAATATGGGTGTCTCAGTTCTCATTTGAGTTAAATATGATTCAAATAAGATTTTTTTTTTTTTAATTTTATTTTTGTTTCATATAGATTCCAATTCCTCAATGAGTTAGTTCATTGCATTCAGATTAGTATTCCATTCTTTTGTCTTCTGGGTCTAGTTACATCATTAATTATAGAGATGATGAGATATAGACATTCTTCAATTCTTTATATGAGATAACTTTATTTGATGACAAGTTGACTTTATTTGATGACAAGTTGAATGACTAATTGTGTTCTGGCTTGGGAAAACAATAACAAAATTTTCATTCAATTATAGAGATGATGAGATGCAGACATTCTTCAATTCTTTAAATGAGATAACTTTATTTGATGCCAAGTTGAATGACTAATTGTGTTCTGGCTTGGGAAAAAAATAACAAAATTTTCAGAGTGACGCTTACCATGCAACAGGATGCTACAACCTCCTGTGCTCAGGGTTCGTTCAAATCAACAATGAGATAGCAATGGGAGCCAGCATCTACCCCATCTCTGGCTATGGTGGCTCCCAGTATGATATCAGTATTCTTGTCTGGAAGGTAAGAACAAAGCCACATGCAATGTGCATTCAATTTCTAAGAAATTCACAGGAACAGCGCCGAGATTCTCTGACTAAAATAGTAATATGTGTTCTTGTTCTTGTGCACACCAACCTCATTCATTGTGATAACATTTTAATGGAGCAGGATCCAAAGGAGGGTAACTGGTGGATGCAATTTGGAAATGACTATGTGCTGGGCTACTGGCCCTCGTTCTTGTTCTCATACTTGGCTGACAGTGCATCTATGATAGAATGGGGAGGTGAGGTTGTGGACTCGGAAGCGGAGGGAGAGCACACTACCACTCAGATGGGGAGTGGACATTTCCCTGAACAAGGGTATGGCAAGGCCAGCTACTTTCGGAACATCCAAATTGTTGACGGGTCGAACAGTTTGAGGGCCCCTAACGGGGTTGCGACCTTCACCGAGCAATCCAATTGTTACGATGTGCAGAATGGCAACAATGGTGATTGGGGGAGTTACTTCTACTATGGTGGTCCTGGCAAGAACCCTAATTGCCCATAAAATCAAACTCCGCACAACTCTTTTTTTTCCTGCTAGGAAGTTGTGACTTGTGAATTGCTTGTTCTCTGTCTTAGAGATTTTTTTTTTCTTTTTTTTATATGAAAATTTTAGTTTTTACTGTAACTTGCCCTCCTTCTCCATAATAGATTGGAGAGAGAGAGCTGATAGTGTCTATGTAATTGTTTCTGTCCATTATGCTTCCTTCTCTGGAGTGATATATTTGTTTGCTCAGCTTTCTAAATAGATGAGATGAATGAGATTCAAGTATCTTGGCATTATCAAAGTGTTTGTTTTGTTACAGCTTTGCTTTTGGAAAGCATGAACCCTGAGAAAAAAGGTGCTTTTTTATATCATTTAACTGTTGGAAAAGGCTTCATTTTTTTGGCTCTCTAAATAATTTGATGGTGATTGGATTGGATTGGATTAGGATTGGATTAAAGTGGGAGATATGGCCCTCACTGTGTCAGCAACACCTTTTGCTTTTCTTTCTTCTTAAAGGAGCCACTAGCAGCCAGTGAGAATGTACACGTCCAAGGTTCAATTTTTTATCGGTTCTCGTTCTATTTAAAATATTAGATTAGAAATAAAAAATTTATTTTTAATTCAAAATTTTGAATATGAGAGGCAAAAATTAGCTCTTAGATCTATCTATTCTCATCATCCCTGATAGCAGCCTATGAACTTAGCCTAACTTTGATTCAGCCTATGGACTTAGCCTAACTTTGATACAGTGAATTGTTTTGCCTCTTGATTTCTTGTGTGGAATTAGGTCACGGGACCTACAAAGGAATCGGGATGATTCACAGGCCATACAGTGCCATTTTTTTGGTTTGTGCTGAAGTCCATAATAGCAGTCAGAATCTAGTGGGCTCTATACTTGGAAGGTAGCTCTCAGCTTTTGTACAGATTCTCATGGTGAGAGAAAACAACCTCTGTATGTTGATATTGTTGAGAGGCTAAGGTGGTAGAGGATCTACTCTGCTTAATCAAGCAAGACTAGGTCTCAATTAGCAAAACAAAAACAAAAACTCGAAAAAACCTAAGGGTAGGGTTAAAGCATTACTTATCAAGTAGCAGGTATTTTCTACCATTCACTATTGCAAGAGGCAAAATTCGTTGGGTAATAAGATTGGTTCAGAATATTACCCGCCAAGTAGTTTGTCTTCTCTAGTCCACATCGCCGTGAAAATGGCAACAGGGATAGTTGCTGGGAGATTGGATTATACGTTGATCAGATCTTCTCGTTCTTCTGTCCTTTGTTACTTCTTGTATTTTACCTTTTTCTTGGTCATCTCAACAGTAAGGGAGGCTACCATTTATGAATTCTATATGATTTCGTTAAATGCTGATTAATGAAACACATGGATATAGAAGGAGATTTTTTCCGCGTGGGCCTACAATTCTTTCTAAACAAAAAAAAAAAGTTGACTCAAATTTGATTTTAGAACATCACAAGGAGATCTTTCCTGTGACATCACGGGTGTGTACAAAAGTGTTGAAAGTGCCTTAAACGGATCTTTCCTGGATAATTTGCCTTAAACGGATCTTTCCTGGATAATTCACCATTGCATGAAACAAAGAACAGCAGTACCCAAAGGGCAGCTAGGGATAGACTATTTAGTACCGTGACCTGTAATCTTTCTTGTGCATGAGGGAATAACAAGTCCAATCCTAACAAAACCTCTTCTCCACTTAACCTCTTCATCTTTGCTTGGCTGTTCGCTTCTTCATTTTGTGTACCATGTTCCCTGCCTCATTTCTTTCTTTCTTTTTCTTTTTTTTTACTTTTTAGAATAAGGTCGTATCTTCAATAATTGCTCGACTTAAATTTCTCGACCAACATCACTTACCCCAGTGGCTTATTTCTTATCCATAGCTTCTAGTTAAGTAAATATCGTTGAATACAAGTCTATAACAGAACTTCAATTTGCGTTGTCAATAACTAAACAGAGAATAGACAACACTGTTAAGAACCCAAAACCTTGCCTGCCACCTGATCAAACTGCTAAGAATGAATGTTGAGTTTTGTAGTTGTATCTCAATGTCTGCTACAGAGATGATTTAATGGCATGCTGACAGTTGAGAAAGATTCAAAGTCAAACATGATAGACAACAAGGTTTTGGACAACTGAATTGTATTCAACTGAGGCACAATCGAAATTTACAAGCCAAATTGTCTCTTTCCTTCGAATTCTGTATTATCGTAACATAATCAATCTTGTCTTACAAAACCAATCATGCCTTACAAATATATCCAAGTACAGTCATTCCAGTATCAGTTTCTTTTGTGCCCTGTGTATATGGTATTAAGGCCAGCCCAACCTGCATCATCAATGAGAAATGACAATAGATTTCAGTCAACTAACTTTTATAGCTGATGACAGAGCGAGCATCAACAAATTGAATTAGAAATCAGATATAGCTTGATGAATGAGAATTTTGATTATGGCACATTATATAACTTGATGAAGATCTTTCTTCAAAGTGTGCTTACTCAACTTTCCTACATGTAGGGGTGCAAACAGATTGGATACATATCAAATATGAGCCCTACCATATATGTATTCATTTTCCAATCATAGATACGAATATGGATATATAGTTTAGTGAGAAAAATTCATATATGTACCCACTTAAATCGATCAAATATAGGAAAACCAGATATGGATAAAGATCAGATATCAATACAAAATGAATACGAGAAAAAATAAACATAGATGTAGATTGAAATACATTAACTGGTAAGATAAGTCAAGGTGAAACCTTTAATTTTAATGTTTTATTTTGAAAGTTGGTCGATGCTAAGATGTCAAATTCAAGTTCTTAATTTATTTATAAATAAAAATAGTTGGGTCAAAAAAATAAATTTTATCACAGGAATTTGAAGATAATTATCCGTTACTAATAAAAGTAACAAGTACGTTGGACTTTGGGCATTAAAAATAATATCATATAGGATGCACAGGATTTTATTGTATTTATGAAAGTTAGCGAACTGAAAATAAATCAACTTCAAAAAAAGGTATATTAATCTCATGCTTTGGATATACTTATCCGTATCTAGATATTTTACCGCATATCTGTATCCATATTTGGCTCCTGAAAAATATTCATATCCATATTGTATTCGTATTCAGTCAGATATGGGTTTTCATATCAATTCTCGTATCCAATTCGGATAGGTCTGTGGATATCAATATCAGCTTGCACCCCTACCAGCGCGTAAGTGAAGCACCTTAAGCTATTGATAAGTAGAGTTTATCTGAATGAGCTATTTCTAATTATAAGCCTGAATGGTAAGTGTAGGGGCAAATCTTACTGAAGTTGTGGAAAGATAGTATTGAATTGGAATAATTATGTAAGAACGAAAATGACCCTGGTAAACTTACACAAGCTAGTCTTCAAACAAATCCAGGTAAAGTTCATAACAGTATCTAGGTTTGGGTGGGGTGGGACCACGATGCTAAGCGGCTTTACCCGCCCTTAGCACTACCCTTCTTCTAGTTAGCTTGACTACCCTCTTATAGTTATCAAACATTAACACAAGTCCTAAGCACAAGTATGAAAGTATACAAATTATATTCAAGAAACAAGGAAAAGGAACAGATTCAAGAAGAAAATAATTACAAGCTTCGGAACAGGAAAGGGGAAAAAAATAAAAAACAAAATTGTCTTTAACAAGGTTAAAATAAACCAAAATCATAAAAATAGGTATGTAAGTACACAATGTAGATTCAAGAACAAAAAATAAGAGCTTCAAAAAGAGAAACAATGATCTTGAACAAGTCTATATTTTAACTGAAGTCATTAAAACAAGTAAACAATTTAGATTAAAGGTTTAAAAAAAAATTAAAAGCTTGAGTACCCTCTTAATAGAAAATCAACAGTAATCCTGTAAGGATGGGATTGCTGGATAAGTGACTAGATAGCAATAAAAAAACTTGCGGATTCGCGCTGATAAATCTCCAGCATATATCTATATGTACCAAAGTAAGGTAGAACATCTAAGAACCCAGACACCTAGCATATTGTATACTCTCTTTTAACATAGAGCAGCTTATGGTCTTTAATCTCTTGTACTGCAGATTTTCAATCCTAGTTTTGCCACAAAAAAGTAAGAGATTGATATCTTAACTTATTGTGCTCCTGAACTATCTATCTAGATCTGAACATCTATTATAAAGGGGCAGAAGAGGCGGAAATCAAATGACACTCAAACTTTCAAATAATACTACATAACATATTTATGTTATTATTTATTAACTAAAATGTTGATTGTGCTTTGATTTTGACATGTCAAATTAAGTTGACCTGTTTATGAAAACCTGTTTAGTCATAAAGAGGGAATACGGCTGACATTTAGTGACATGAGCTTGAAATGTAAACTATCAGATTGAGTAGGCATTAGCTATATAAGAAAAAGAACACGAAAACAGATGACATGTTAAAAGAAATTATAGTATGCAAACTTTTTATCCTCTGCACGTATAGGGAAAGGAATCTGAAGCTTCATAGTACTACCATCATAACCAGCATGAATATAAGAGAAGTACGTGAACAAGTGAATGAGAAAATAATATTCATGAGGTAGAGATGCTAAGAAATAATAGAAACAAAATGCAGGTCCGTGTCAATTGCATGACATAAGTCATAAAATGCGAAGAATTGATACTAGAAGACCATGAAATGGGAATTCATGATTAACTGCAACAGGATGGTGTAGCTACCAACCAACATCTTACATCTTCACAGTTTTTGCTTAAATCGACAACCTACTATAATATCATAGGATGCATGTTTCTTAACCACAATACACTATTAGTTACCCCTAAATATTTTCTCCTCAACACTCCTACTAAAGCTAGTTACAGCATTACAACTATTTATAAATAGGTTATTTCGAAAGGCCAAAAATTCATTATGAGTAACTGCAACATACCCATGGACAAGGAAACTCATATAGCTACCAAAGCAGCATCTTTGTAGTTTTTTCTTACATCTATAGATCTACTTAATAATCTGTTGACACATCTAATGTAATCGTTCTATGTACTATTCCTAACCACAATACACAATTTATTTCATGTTTTCTCCTCGAACTTCCTACTAAAGCTAGTATAGTATTACAGCTATTATTAACAGGTTACTTGGGGAGATTTCTACAACTTAAAAGGCAACAGTATCACAAGTCCTGAAAAAAAATGCAAATGTACTACTGCACTAGTTGTTAGTCCCTTCCACTTTAATTTGGTTTTTTTTTTAAAGCTCATTCATTTTTCTTATGCTACAGACGTGAAGTATTGAATGTCGCGCGACTCCAGGAATAAAGAGATATTAAAAGGTGACATCAGTAAGATGTAAAGATCCGATTGCTGCAGTTTAAAACTTATTGGTAATTACATTAGTTTCTTTGTATAAATCTATTGGATAAGTAAGGCAGTCCAACCTAATTTATATTGTCCACAATATGAAGCTATAGTTGAGAGGTATTAGTGAAGTAGTTCTTTGATGTACTTATGTATGCTCAGTAGCATAATAAGTTATTCTTTGCTATTATACATAAATACCTATATATAGTATTATAGTGCAATTTCAATATAATTCAGGACATTTTTCTTTTTAATAAAGACACTTCTTTTGTGCATGTGTAATAGCCTCAACGTAAGGAGTATTCCATCTCAACTTTTTGCTGGCCGTTATTTCTCGACTCGTCTGTCATCCGCTTCTCCTGGCTCCAGTCTACTTCATGTTGTCCTTTAAGCCAACGTATGGTTTTCACTCTTGTTTACATAAATTTGCACCAACTCCCACCCCTCTCCAATTTCTAGAATCATCACTTGCCCAACTTAATAGCTTATAACCACTTCATTCTATGTCTATCATGCCCTCAATGGCCCACCCTGAACAACAAAACAAGCACTCCATTTCCTCTCTACGTTGGACTCTTGAGACTCAATCTACCTTCACTGTTCAAAACCCTCCAACCCCCATGAAAGGGTAATCCATCATACTAGATTGTCAATCTATAATACTGACGTTATGAACGCCCTGTAGCACTCCCCCCCCTCCCAAAAAAAATGTCTTCGTCCCTCTGCGTTACTCTTCCGTTTGCTAGTGTGAAAAACCCCTGAGACATTTCCCACCACCCTAAGAAGTCCTCCAATGCATGTAATCTGCACCTTCAAATCAAAATGAATGCTTCTAAATTAAATAAATTCCACGACTTCAACTGCCTAATACAAAAGGGTCTATACACCCAGAAAGGAACCAGCAACATCTAATTCTGGTGAAACCAGGTCCTTGTAGAAACTCAAACATCCCATGCTCTTTAAACAATTGAATAGGTAAAGTAACTGATCAATGGTAGACATCAAACAAAGATCAAGTTCAAACCATACAACAGGTGCAATTAATACAATAAGTGCAATTAAGTGCATGTAGATGCTTTATCAATTCATTCAGGTGGCTACACATTCACATTTGATATGTGAGACCTAGTGGCTAGCCTTAAGTGTGTGAGAAGTCATCTAGCAGAATCTTGGTCTTGTGATGCACAAACATGTGTCCATAAATTGCTCCACGTTGATAAAGTCCCTGCATATGGATTTATATTGAATATGTTTAACAGTTTGTAAGATGAGAATGCACAGTACAATGAGAGTTTGCTGATCTACAGACTGCTATGTTATGGTCCTTACAACATGAGTAAGGAATACATCCATATGCATTATGATTCTTTAAAGCACCAAATTGTAATTATGTAAGAGTCTTACAGAGCAGTTGAGTATATTAACCTGCATTCTGATCCTTGCTCAATTTTCATTCACAGACACCAACTTGCCCCCAATCCTTTATGCCCCCCCCCCCCCCCCCCCCTTTTTTCCTTTTCCCTTTTTGGAGCAGAGAGATGCAGGGTGAGCTTAGGGGCATTAAACAATCGATTACTTTAAACTAATTTTTTTTAAAGAATTTAGTAATTAAACTGTCAATCATAATGTAGTAGATAGGCATTCATTAATCTAAGATACATTACATGAGATTTCCCTATTAAACAAATAAAGTTTGAAGGAAACTGTTCAAATTTCCCAAAGAACGGAGAAGATTGGTAGTGGATAATTAGCTCATCTATCAGCATTGTTACTCTCCTGGTGCCACAACTGTTTTTTTTTTTTTTTTTTTTTTTTGTCTTTAATTACCACTTTGCAAGGTGATCATTGGAAGCATAAAATGCACACATCATATCAATGTGATGTGATAATACATGAGAAGATTGAGCATAAAAATAAGTAACATGTGTTTTCTCTCATTAAAAACAAAGCAACAGGTGTAGTGTAATGTAACAGTAGCTGGGAATAAAATGAATTCATATCAATAGTGAAATACTATCACATTAACATTGAAACCAAGACTGTCAAGGACCAACATAAAGGCATAGTTCACCTGGTAAGATTTGCATTTAAATGAGTTATACAAGCCACAAAAAAAAAAAAAAAAAAAACGAATTTTCTTAAGTGGATATTACTGTCAAATTTATAAAAACCCCTTAGCACGAGGATGGGCGTTCTTCCCATGGAATTTAAATATTACAATGCATGCAACTATCACAGTAATAGAGTGATAAAGTCTTTTGCAGTGAAAAAGAGGCTTGGGGCTCAATCCTGCTTGGACCAGGTTCTGGCCTATTTTCCCAAATGAAAAGGAAAAAGGAAAAGAGAGATATTTTTATGCATAAATACCAGAACTAGTAGGACATATTTACTGGAAAGCCTGCATAAATATCTGCAATTAACTGTATCAATGTGACTGCACAGGGTATTCTGTCGAAAAATACAATCTTAGCAGTGGCCTTCATATATTAGGAAAGCAAAAAGTAATTTGTCTAGTTCATTGAGTGAAAGATAAAACACCAAAGAGGAAAAAGGGAGATCGAAATCTGAAATTTTTCAACAAGAATGCTATTAGCAGCATCTGCTTAAACAAGGGAGGCAAGGGAGATCAGGAAGCACAGAGCTCAGCACACCCATCCTATAGCATTTCCCAAAAATAAAAAAGTAAGGAAGAGTTCTCTCTAGCACTAATTGAAATAAAGATAACTATATTCACCTTCATTGACGTAGAATGTTGTACAATTTCTTTTGTGTCTTCAACGTGATCCTTGTTCATGGGAGCTACAAAATTGTTTGAGTTATAAAAAAATTGCGTATATAAGTAGAACACTAAAAGTAATAAAAATCTCCATACCATGACAGGAACTGAAAACTGAGATATTGGATCAACTTTCAAAGCTTTATATTCTTCAGCACCAAATTCTGGTGATACAAAAAAACAAATTTCAATCAGAGAATATATAATGCAAGGTGATAATGAAGAAGATTCACATGTTAACACCTGACATCTACCATAAAATTTGAGTAGTTCATGGACAATAAAAAACCAAATATATAGGAATGCATAAAATAACACAGAACAGAACAGATTATTTCATGCAGGCTCTCGGGCTCATACCACCACTGAGCTAAAAGTAACAAGTGTCATATTCTATGGAGAGCAAAAATGGTATGAACATAAGCTACATACCTCCTGATCCCAATAGAGCTGTAGCAACTCCAGATACATATTGTACATATTTTGGTTGATATGGATGAAACAGAAATCACCAAAATCAACCTTCGAGAGCAAAAATGGTACGAACATAAGCTACATACCCCCTGAACCAATAGAGCTGTAGCAACTCCAGATACATATTGGACATATTTTGGTTTGATATTGGATGAAACGGGAGTCACCAAAGTCGACCTTAGATAGTATAGTTCTTTTATCAGTCAGTACAATGTGGAGAAAAGCACATAGCGATTGCACACGCTAATGAAATCAAGTGGGAAATGGAAATAATTACCCAAAAAAACATCAGGATGCCTTCTCAAATATGAAGTACATATGGCTTCTCTGTCATGGTCAGAAACCTGGCACACTGAAAATTAGAACCCAAGCTATAACGCATTGATTTGGGCAAAAGAAGAAGCTATAAAGATTTGATTTGGAAAAAAGTAGTAATCATTGACATAGTTTAATAAGTAGAAATGCTGGAAAAAGAACAGGCTATTATATAACTTGTAGTATAAAAGGAGAGAGAGTTCAACTCTTGAAGTATTATAATAACCAAAGACCTTATTCATTTCTCATCTGTGAGTGAAGATGGTTTACAACTTTAATACATCTCTCAACTTGGGAGTGCAATTTCTATCAGCATTAGATCACGAATAGAAAAAACCACTAAGCCAAGTCAAGTCACCTAATGAATACTAAAAGAAGGAATCTGAATAATAATGCTCAATTGCAATCGAATTACCATTGGACCTACATCAGCAAGGGGGCATGCATAAGCAATGACCCTCTAATTTAGATGAGAAAGGTTAATTTCTTAGGCTTAAGCAAGATCCAGTGACCAAACTAACCCTTTCTTAGGGCGGAAAAAGTTTGATCAACGTTTGGGGGTAAAGGGTTGTGTGTCTGTGTGCATGTGAAAGCATGTACACGTAGGTAAGGGGGTCTGCAAACAATGTACGCAGCATTACCTCTTTTAAATTACATAAACTGAAGTTTTAATTGTTTAGGCATCCTCCCTAAATTATATCCACTTCTGTGAAATAATTTATGCAGATAAACCAGTTAGAAATGTCACAGAAAGATAAAACGGATACATATAGAAATACCATCTCCATATACAGTGACCCTGAATCAGTCCTGTCTTCAGGATCCTTTGCAATCTTAGGATTACCAAAGAGGTTCTGTTCAAGCCACAAACTCTTAGTTAGCTACTACAAGTTCAAAAGATTATTGTGTGAAGGGAAGAAAAGTTATTAACATTGTAACTCATCACAAGCAGGGGTTCAGTCCTTCAACATGATAAAAAACGTCAAGAAAATATAAATTGCACAAGGGTATTTGAACTGCTAAATTACTAAGTGCTAGTATTGGAAAGCCATCATGATCACATGCAAAGTCAACGACTGAACCGGAGGGATAACCCTCATGCTTCTGCAAATATAAATTGAGCCAAATATGTGAGAACCCCGATATCTTCAACAAATAGCTAACCATAAAGTTTAATGTATAAATGTGTATGTGCATAAGAGAGACAGAGCATCATGCTTCATTTTTGTGTGGCGTATACCCCATCCTAGAGAAAATAGATTTTTATGTGTGCACGCTCGTGTGCGTGCTTGAGAGAGAGAGAGAGAGGTCTTATACTTCCCTTTCGTGCACCATGATACAGGTCAGGAAGTCAAGAAAGTCAAGAGGTAGTATGTAAAGTGAGTAAATAACAATTCGTAATGCATGCAGCCAGCATGAAAGGGACAGCATGGATCCATAATCTACTAAAGTTATGTTCTACCCCACTCCTAATCAGGCCATATGCACCAAGGATCATTGGATGTTTGATTCTAATATGCGAAGAGGCTCGTATCATTTACTGTCCTTTGACAGATAAGCCTACGTGTGGTGAGCTTTTAATGTTACAGGATCACTAAACCAGATGAAGGGAATTAATCATTAAATTCATACACTCGGCAAGAAAAAAAGAACAACGTCCACACCTCCCTCTCACCTTCTTCTACGGCCTTCACCATTCAGAACATAGACTATTTACAACTGTTAGGACACCAATTTACCCAAAAGCATAAGCTGTTCAGAATCGGTGAATAATCAATTATCAGGACATCTGCTTAGTCTGCATTTGGACATTTGAAACTCCTACGTTTAAACTGCTATGTTTTTAAATTGGCTAAAAAGATCTGGAAGAATAGGTCCACATGATAGGTAGATTTATACCATTGGGTTTGGGATTCAAAATGCTATGTTTTTAAATTGGCTGAAAAAGATTAGGGAAATAGGTCATGAGGGTAGGGAGATTGTTCTTATTGAGTTTGGGGAAATTCTAAATGAGCACACTACTTGGCTAAGTAAGCACTAAAAAATTACAACTTTATTATTTTTTTTTGACCCACCCTTTTTTTTTTATTGATCGGAAATTAGTCCCAAATGATGTTAAAACCATTCAGGACTAATTCTCCGGGGACTAATCTGGCTCAGAAACGTGTGATCACTAAGTCAAGTAGTGTGCTCATTTAGAATTCCCTTGAGTTTGCAATGGTGCTATTAGCATGTCAAGGCACAGGTGGGTTAAGAAAAAAATCTATCACATGTGTGATCGTGCATCATATATTTTAAAATTCACAATTTAGGAGCAGTACAAATTAACTTTCAGCTTGAAACACAAAGAAACAGATATTCGAATCGAAATCTCGATATCAAGTTGGGGAACGGGAGAAGCTCTAGGGTTTCGTTACCTGAGAGGATGAGGCCATGGCGAGAGGAGCGAAGGCGATGCTTCTTCTAGAAGGCCTCATGCTGAGTCGAGAAATGAGAAGAGGGCTTCGGATTGACCAAACGAGACATTGGCGGAACCGAGAAGAAATAGTGTGCCGGTACAACTGCTGCCGACGTCATCTTCACTCTCTCCGCCTTATTTTTTATTTATTTATTTTATTTTTTTAACCTTTTTCTTTTGGTTTAATTAAGTTTCACTTTCACGAGACATATATTATATTCTTTTTAATTTATCGTTTAACAAGAAGAGTTAAAGAAAAAAAAAAATTTGTCCACAAGATAAGATATTTTATACATACTATAGCGTTACTTACACCATTTTCTATGATTAAACTGATTTGTCAAAATGCAATTTTTGTTGCATATTTGCTCCTCTCTTGCAAAAAAACCACATGTTCTCTTTTCTTATATAGAAAAAGATGGTCATCTTTGTAGAAAGCAGAACCCTAATTACATTGAACATTTTTTGGGATCTATGATCAAAAACCCTAGTTTTGTTTAGTGTTGAACCTAGGTCCTCGAAAAGCTAGACTGTACCAAGTGCATATAAATCTTTTCTAGCCCAATTACATATTGAAGTATCATTGATATTTTAGTAGGATGATGATTTTTAAGTTTGTGATTCTGAGGTGAATCCCTTCACAAGATTCATCATCATCAATCTCATTAGCTTCAGGCACCTTATCAACATCTTGTTTGCTCTTACTTAAACTTGTAGAGTTATATCGATAACCAAATTTAGTAGGTATGATATTGGAAGCATCTATTGACAATTTTTGACTATTTCTTTTCAAAAATTTAAATTAAAAATAAAATTATCCAGCAGGTTGTTCAGCTTAAGCTGCCGGCATTAACCTCCATTAACTTTATAGATCAGGTCCGTTGTATGCTAACCTTGCAATTGCATTGACCTGTCAATCAAGTGTAATTCAAACTCTACTCTATGCACCGAAGTAAAGTTCAATTTTATTTCATGTATTCAATAAACCAGTTTCAGGTTCTTCAGTAATTCAAATCACAACATCATTCGCGTGCACACCACATGCTATCTGTGCCCCCAAAATCACTTTTGAAACCCTAGTTGCCTAGCTGAACACTCGAAGATCATTCATTCCCCAGCTTCTGGAACTAGGGTTTACATTGCATGTAGCTCTGTTTACAGAAGAATAGTAATTGGGAACCGACCTACAATACTACTAGAATAACAATTGAGATGCTTCAAAGTGGTAATAGAAAATTCCCGCCTTTGAATCTTTTGACATTTAGCATGTGGACATTGCCAAAAATTTTAAGATTCTTCTCATCACATTCTATGTTCACAACAAGTAACTGAAAGGGGGAAAAAAAAAAAGGAAAATTTACAACCCTAATCAACGTGCAGACTTCTCTATAATAGCCTCTAAATTGTTACTCTGAATCGCTCTCCATGGACATAGCTTTCAAACCTCTCTTTCTCTGCACATTAAAGAGAGAAATTAGCATAAAAATCTAAAGCAAAACTAGAAAAGTTGAGGGCAAAAAATCCCCAAAAACCACATACAATGCAAAATATGCGCTTCTCCTCTTTTGAAAACTTCTTTAAAAAAAAAATGCAGTTATAAGAAACAAATCATGAAAAATACAGAAGAAAAATGGTGAAGGAAGCAACAACTAAACATCAGAAGACATCGCCGTGCAAAGCATGTCAAAGTGAATACTGAACAAAAAGGGAAAAGAAAAGACTCGCAGATGAATAAAAATTACCAATGAAGCAAAAAATCATAAACACCTATATATAAGAAAGAATGGACGTAAATGGAACCAGTCCCCTAATACATGAATACATATACAAGTATAAAACAGAGGAAAAGGGTCGGACCAGCAATTTTTTACCAAAGAAAAACTAAACGCAATGAATAACACAAAAAGAAAGAAAGATTCCAAAAGAAGAAAAGTATACCCCTTCCTAAAGCACGAAATTAACAAATAATCCCTAAATGTGAAATGCTTGACAGTTTCTTAAGAGGATTTGCATGGTAAACAGTAGAATAAAATATACAAAAATAAATAAAATCATATTACTTCAAAACTGCAGGGGAAAAAACATCATTTTATGGATAAGAATTTAATAGATAATAGCCGGATGTCAAAATAAGATACCGACCTTTTTTGAGCTCTTCTTCTCCCTGACCTCATATCTTTCCTGCGATAAATCCGTAAGCCAAGCCCCCGGACTTACCAACTACACGAAAAAAGAAAAAAAAAAAGAAGCTAAAGGAAGAGGTAATACATTTTTTTCAATTTTTCAGTAGCAGCACAAAAATAAGAAGGTTAATTAAAAGAGAGTGATACATACAAGCAAGCATTTCTGCAAGTGTTTAGATCTCTTTTTAGGCCTTTGCGGCAACTTACACCCCTTCATGGCCATGAAGTCCTCTTCCTTCTCTTTATTTGAAAGGGAAATAAAGAATCTTGGAAAAACCATCATTCCCCCTTTATCTTCTCCTCCGATTCCAATCCCAAACCCGTTCATATTCCCGTTTTCTTTCTCTTCGCAGCCAACGAGTGACCCTCTTGTTGTATAGTATCGATCTTCTTTCTCTGGTGACGGTGATAGCGAAGGAGATTTCCTACTCTCACTCCCTACTGAATCTGACCTCCTATTAAAAAACAACAATTGATTACTAACAGCATCAAAATCAGCAACTGACTATTCACAAAATGCATCAAAACATCCAGTTTTGCTTTGTTCTTAACTGTTAAATTGCATAAAATCAGCAGCTGATTCATCGTTTATTGCACAAAGAAACTTCCTTTGCTTTGAGCCATTTGGGTTCACTCACATCAAAACCAACTTCATCAAATATGTTCATTTGCCTTGTCTTGTAAGATAAATTGCACTAAAATTAATAACTTGGTTGCATAAAAGGATCTCGTTTTGCCTCATAATTTTTTTGGGTTAGCTTGGTATTAAAATAAACAATTGGGATTCTCAGATCAGATCAAGGATCTCGTTTTTCTTTGTTCTTAGAACGTCGCCTAAATATCAGCATTTTGGTATTATTGATTTGATAAAAAATCTTGGTCCATCACCAATTAATGTTATGCAAGGGGGCTTTAGCCCACTGATTAGGCTCAAAAAGAAATTTTTGATCTGTTCAACAAATTACTTGAATCAAAATCACCACTTGGGTATTCTTATGTTGCAAATATACCATTTTTTTTTTGGAAAAAAAAAGTTCTTCGTTTTTTCTTTTAGGTTAAATTACAGCATAAACCAACACTTGGGTATTCTTAAATTGCATCACGACCACGTTTTTCTTCGTTAGAGCTTTCACCCAAATTAGATCAAAACCTAAAATTGGGCATTTTAAAATTTGCATCAAAATCAGTTCTTTTCCATCTTTCATGACTTAAATGCTTCAAAATCAACAGAAGGATGTTCTTAATTTGCATCAAAATCACTTCTTTTCCATCTTTCATGAATTAGAAGCTTCATCAACTGAAGGATGTTCTCAATTTGCATCAAAATCACTTCTTTTCTATCTTTCATGACTTGAAGCTTCAAGATCAACAGAAGGATGTTCTTAATTTGAATCAAAATCACTTCTTTTTTTTTTTTTAATTTCAGTTTTTCTTTTTCTTGTGAGTCATAATACATCAAAATCATCAACAAAGAAACCAAAACCCCCGGTTCTATTCATTTCCTGAGATTCAATTTGCATCAAAATCAACATCTTGGCATCACCAAAACAGCATCAAGATCTCATCTTTCCATCATCCATTTTATTTATTAAAGAATAAAATAATTTTTGACAGTTACCTATTGTGAACAGGAGGAGAGGACAGCAAGGGCGAAGACGGCAACGCCTCCTTATTATCTCCCAGCAGCGCTCCTCTGACAATACGGCGGTTGACGCGTGTCGTGGCGCGCCTCTGGCCGTCGGATCTCGCCGGCGACGACCCCCCGGCGACGTCGTTCCGAGTCTTGACGCAGCGGAGGCGCTTCCTGTTCCCCCACTGCAGCAGCAGCTCCGGCTCCGTCCCCGCTACTCTCGGCCTGTTCGATTCCTTGTCCATTTCACACTGATTTTAAACATTTACAACCCATCAAGAAATCGCCATTAAAATCGAAAACAAGCATAAAAAAAAATGGGCTTTTTTGGAGGGGGGAGGACAGATTTTTACCTCAATATCAAGGGGTGCAGTCGAAGAGAAGAAGAGAGCATGGAAGAGAGGCGAGGAGATTTTTGGCTGCAGAACTCTAGCTTTGCTCTTTGTTATCTAGGTGATTTATTTATTTATATTTACTTGATTATTATTTTAGTTTTTGATGGTTTTTTTTTATGGTGTTTTTACGTATCTGTCCCTTACTTCTTAAAAGTTTGAATTTAGTTCTCAAATCTTCATATTTTGAATTTAGACTCCAAATTATTTAAGTTACTTCACTTTTGTCCCTTTGGCAACTTCCATTAAGCCAGCTATAATTGTGGTCTGAATTTTCCATTATATCTCTAAATTACTTCAGTTTAGTCATTCCTTCTCTTTTTCTCTTCTCTTACTCTTCTTATTGGGTTTCTCTCTCCATTCTTCTTCTTATTGGGTTTCTCTCTCCATTCTTTTGATCAGACTCTTCCCTTTCGGTTAGGAAAAAAGGAAAGAAGATATAAAGATCAATTAGGATGGAAAAGAAGAAAAGAAGAATGGAGAGAGCAACCAAATAAGAAGAGGATGAGAAGATGAAAAAAGGAAGGAAAGACTACAGTGAAGTAACTCAGATATATAATGAAAAATTCGGATAAAAAATATGGTTGGCCTAACAGAAATTAACCATGAGGACTAAAATAAAGTAATTTAAAGGATTTGGAGAACTAAATCAAAATATGAAGATTTTGGGAACAAAATTAAAATTTTTAAAGATTTAAGGGACAGATATGTAAAAACCCCATGTTTTATTTCCTTCGTGGGATTGTTTTGAAAATAGAAAATGGAAATGTTATTGTAAATAGAAAATGGAAATGTTTTGACCCTGGACTTTATGATGACGATGATGCAGGTAGCGTTGTGGGATTTTAAATGGACGGCTAGGATTGGACCTGGGATCGATTTGATGCTGATGAGAGGAGGGAACTTCTAAAGGGGCACAAGTTTTTACCTAGTGAGCCCAGATTTCCTAGTGAGCCCAGTGAAAGTTTAGAATTAGATAAAATTTCTTAGTGAGCCCAATTTTATTCCCAAAATACCCTTCCCTCATATTTCTACATCTCACTTCGATTTTCCTCTCATCCTCTCCTCTCTTCTCCTTCCAACCCCTTCCCCAACCCCGTCGCAACCCACCTCCGCTCCCACCCAGCTCCGCCCGACCCGCCGCCACCCCCTCCGCTCCCAACCTGCTCCGCCCGACCCGCCGCCACCCCCTCCCCCAAATCCTCCGCCCCAACGCGCTCCGGCCCCACAAATCCGTCCGCCCGACCCAACCCACCTCCGCCCGCACGGTCCGGCCGCCCCAACGCGCTCCGCGCCCACCCGCTGCTGTAACACCCCCTCCTTCCGCCTCCAGTGTCTGCTGCCACACCCCAAGATTTCTTCTCGTTTCAGAATTTTTGAGCTCCAGTGTAAGTCTCCTTTTAATTTAAATTTAATTTTGTTTTATTTTGTTTATTCTTATATGCTCTTTAACTGTATTGAAAACTGAAAACTTTTTGTATAGTTTGATAATAATTTACATTCGGGAAATTCTAAACGAGTACATTTTTTTTGTTAATTTTGTTTATTTAATATTTAGATTATAATTATGAAGAAAGTATAATTTTGTAATCGTAGTTGTAAAGTTTGCGAAACAAGTATTTATTTTCTAATCGGAGGTGTTAATATTAAAATTTATTAATTAATTTAGAAGTTTAAAATAAATGGATAAAATATGATATTTGTAGGAAATTATACTTTATTACTAGTTATTTGTACATAGAAAATTTATTGGTTTGATAACAGGTATGTATAAATGAAATATCTTTATGTTACATAGATGGATCCGGCAGAATCTTCTCGTGTTCTACCAACGGCCTCGTTAAGGAGAAAGAAAGCAGCATCCAGACCACAAATCCAACGCCCGATACGAGAGAGAGAAATCGAAGTGGGTGTGGATACTGAAATAAATATAGAAACTCCAAATTTGATTAGATATGCTAGTGAACGACGAGAAGAAGGGAATACTGATGCAGAAGGTTCTGAAGATGATCTTCATGAGTCAAATTACAAGCATAGAAGCAATAATCGATCCATTAGGCATTCAAGAAGCGATCTGAATTGTTATTTACTGCACTTGCGAAGATCAAAACCGTGCTAACCGGTTGCAGTCAATTTGAAGAAAAACCACCACAAGAGCAAGCGGAGGAACCGACACCAGATCAATCCACTCCTAATGCACCCGATACGGCAATTATGACTCGAACCAGAAGCAGACGTAATCCCCCGAGAAAAACAAGGAGACAGTGATCATTGCACGAGTTATGTAATGATATGGATAATTATTGTAACTTGAAGTGGCCAGTGTAAAATTATTTCTTGCAAACATATCAAGTTATGTTGAATTTATGGTTTTTTCTATGTAATGATCTCTCTTGTTCGGTTTTTCTCGTTTTAATATAAACACTATTTCATTGTATCATAGTTGTGTCGAAATATCTATATATCGGGTATCCATGTTTCATTATATCATTTTTCGGTGTATCATGAGTATTTGTGTATCGGCATTATCATTATATTTTCGTATCTGGAGTATCATTGTGTGTCGGTGTATCATTATAATCCACTGATTGATGTATCAGTGTATCAATGGGATTGGTGATGTGTATCCGTATTTAATTGTATGTTTTCTTGTTTCCTTGCCTAAATTCCAAAATTAATATATAAATACGTAATAATAAAAGTCCATACACTGCCGTTACTTTCATAACAACTAAATATATCAATTAACCACTGGAATATTCAGAGGCCGAGTTAATGACCACTGTTCGGGATGACAGTCCGAACGAACGAGATTCGTTCGGATTGACAGTCCGAACGAAACCCCGCTGTTCGGACTGACAGTCCGAACAGCAGGGGATCGTTCGGACTGTAAGTCCGAACGAATTTGGATCGTTCGGACTTACAGTCCGAACGAATTCGGATCGTTCGGACTGTAAGTCCGAACAGTCCTAATTCGTTCGGACTTACAGTCCGAACGGGGTAAAAAAAATACTGCGCGCGAGTGAGGAAGGGCAATATGGGAATTTTTTTTTGAGGACAAACTTGATATTTATGCTGAACTTTAACTGGGCTCACTAGGAAAAAACTTGTGCCCATTTAGAAGTTCCCCTTTTTAAACTCTAGAACCTGTGGAGAAGTCTCGACCTAAGGCCCAACTCTTTTTGGCCCAATGCAAGTTTAAGAATTTGCATTTTTCTCAAACGAAATAATAATAATAATAATAATAATAATTTGCTTGTTATTTTTTCTTAACATATATTTTTGGTGTAAAAGCGTGTTAATCTAAATGAGAAGAGCTTTTTTTTTTAATACATGACATGATCTACAACAATAACAACTAAGCCTTTTATCCCAAGTATTTGGGATAGACTACACGAACCAAAAAAAGAATCACGCCGATCGATCACTTTGATATTCCTTCTCCATTCATTTCTATTAAGTAATATCTCCTTATTTAAAACTCTAGACTCCATATCTTTACGTATCACCTCCATCCATATCCATATGCCTTCGTTCTTTTAACTTGTCCTACATTTATAAACTCTCATTTTCGAACTGGTGCACTTGTAGGCCTACGTTGCACATGACTAAACTATCGTAAGCGATTTTGTTATATTTTCTTATCGATGGGAGTTATACATATCTTACCACGAATATCGTCATTTCTCACTTTATTTTTCCCAGTGTTGCGAACTCTCACAATACTTAACACGGATAATTGATTATGCTATGAATATACTCTTTAAAAAAATTTGTAGAGTAATTAATAAGATATTTCAAATATTTTAGAACATCTACTTAACTCCAATCAATCAAGATGGAATTCTCTTAGTAGGTTTTCGTTGCATATGGTTGAACAGAAGTCTGGAGATTTTTTTTTGTAAAGCATTGCCCCAGCCTTAGATTAAATTGTTCATTTTAATTTAATGAGTTAGTATGAATTACTTGGGATTTGGTAATTATATACAGTGCTACAAGAAGGAGCTAACAGTGCTTCATATTATAGTTTTTTTTTAAAAAAAAGATTAGGGGATTTTTTAGATTTGATCTAATTATTATGATGAATTTTATTATATTCTATTTTATTTTAATGAAGATTTTACTAGATTTTGATATAATTGCATGTGGTGTACGTTTTTTTTTTTATAAGTAAGACCGGTGAATAGAATTTTTAGCCATGCTATGATAATTGAACTTTTGAGAATCATAACATACTAACTCGCTATTCTCTTGAAAAGATTTCTTCGTAGATTTATTGATAGGATGCGTAGATTCGTCTGGTTGCTGAGATCTGAATGTACTTGTTCTTCTCCGAAATCTCCAATTTTTCCACCGTTCTAACTAGTTTTTGTGCTGCATTTGGATTGAGCCGCGATGCAAGACCAAAAACATGATAAAGTTGACCCGTATAGTGAATGGGTAAATCATGACAACAAGTTTAATATCAAATAGTAGATCTGCGTGGATCTTATCATGCGAGTTCAATCCCTTTTATATCACAATAAATTTTCACTTACTCGTCTCCTACGAAAATTAGACACTTTTTCCTGCACGTAAGCAAAGTAGAAATTTCTAAACGGGCACACGACTTGTCTTGGTGAGCACATCCAGAACGAGTTGGGATTAGTCCCAAACCGCCTTTAAACTATTTGGGAATTAGTTCCTGAATGATTTTAGCAGCGTTCGCAATTAACAATATTCGGGGATTAATCAGGGCAAAAAGTAAGGTCACAAAATAAAGTAACAAATTTATATATATATTTTTTACAACTTTAAAAGATGTGCTTACCAAAACCAAGGGTGCTCCTTAAGAAATTCTCTGCAAATTGGCATGACCGTTTCGGTGTGCATATGCCCCCTGCATTTTTCTGCAAATTAGGCGGTCATGCATGTATCCAACCAAACTTTGACCTCTACGTAATTCCATGAACGGCTTCAAGAAGGGAGTTTCCAAATGAGCACACCACTTTTATAGTGAGCCCATTATTTAGTATATTTTTTATCGAGATTATCCTTACAAGGTGGACTCAGAAAAATGGTGTGCTCCTTTGGAAACTCCCCATCAAGAATTAACCCTACCTAAAATTCTAGGTACTTGTTGGATGCCAAAAGTACGATACTGAAAATTAGCCAATGTTTAAATTCCATGACTCTTGTTGGATGCCAAGAGTACTTAACCCATACGATAGATTCCAATCCTGCTCTAAAAGTTGATACCTGCTTCTTGGTAAAATTTCTTACTGTCTCCCCACCATTTTTGTTTTAATTGTGAGAAATGTAAAATTTTACGGTTGAAAGATCAAATAGCAAGACAAAACTTTAAATATGATCTAATTATTGTAAATATTATTTTCATTAGAAATCTCATTTGATTCATCTAGTTTTTAGAGCTGCAAAATTACTCATTAAAAAAAGAGTGCCAGAGAGAGGGAGGGTAAGAAAGTAATAACCTGAGATTTGAGAATTGAGAAGAATTAGATAAATTGAATAATGTTAATTGAATTTAGAAATCTAGAGTTGAGAGAGATTGAGTTGTGAGAAAAATAGGAATTTCGGCAGAGAAAAAAATAATATTGATAACAATTGGATGCTGAATATTAAAGAAAAATAGGAAACTCAATCATTGAATTAAATTTACAAATCTATACAATGATGAGGCCCAATGGGCATATTGGATCTTTATAAAGGACTGGATTTGAAAAGAAAATTAAAAATAATAATTTGGAGTCTTTCTAATAACGACGAGTACGGACCGAGATTGACAAACATAGTCCAAAACTCACTCACATTCGTTACATCTTTCCTAAACTGACATTACCATCCGAAAATTGGATAGTAAAACGCCGACAATATATTAACTTACAAATATGCTAAGTTTCTAGTAGAATAACATGAGTAAAAGCATATTCACTTATAAATATTCTAAGATTCTGATAGTATATCATGAATAAAAATAAATTTATAATTAGTCATGGATTTCTCTCTCAAAAAGCTAGTTACGATTGATTTTGTGGCTTTATGAGAATTATTATAAACTATTTTATCTCTTGTGTCAAATGCAATATAGAACTACAAAGGTAAAACTAATTAAGTTGCCCTCCTAACCATAGTTTCCACTAGTATCTCCCGTGCACAAAACAAAAATCAATCACCCCAATGACTAAATTATAGTTTGAACGGCCAATATAATTTTCCACTTTAGTTTTCCGATTCAGATAAGATATCAAGCAATTCTTTCTCTCCCATCCTTATTAATTCCATCCATCGTGAATGCGAAGGAGTACACTATTTTTCTTAATAATTCTATTTATAACTGTACGGATTGAAAATCTGGACAAAAAAAATAAAGTGGGCTCAATAGTAAATTTGGTGTGCTCCTTTGGAAACTCCCGAATGCGACTGTTATCAAAATCACAAGCATGGGATTCAATTTCTGTGACAGAAAAAATTGAGACCACAGCCAATTCAACAAGAATGCAAAAAGGTAACTGATAAATCAAAATGTACCACAAATTTATATTACAAATAAAGAATCAGAATACACAAACCAAGAATATTCTCCTTTAATTATATATAACAACCATCACATCAGATCAGATCCAATCACCATCCCAAATCAAATCAATGCAAGAGTAACCCGAGAGCGAGCGCAGTCAAGGACGCGAGTGCAGCTGCAGGCGCGGACACAGACGCACCGGCCGTCGGGCCCGGCGCAGGAGGCTCGGCAGCGGCCGCTCTCTCGACCATCGACGAAGCAACAACGATCGCCATCATCGCCACGGCGAAGAACCTGAGCTTCAACGTTGCCAACATTTTCTTATTAGCAGAGAAATTTGAGATTTTTTCAAGAGAGTGATTGCTGTGGTGGTGTCGTGGGAGAGAGAGAGGGCGCAAGTGGGAAGGTTAAATAGAGGGATGGGCAGGGGAGGCTGCCCGGGCTCTCCGCGGGGGCCGGGCTGGGCTGTCGACAGCGTGTTTTGGGCTGTCGCTGGGCTGTCGCTGGCTTGTGGAGTACAGCTGGGTTGTTGGGAGCGGGGTCCGTGCTTTTAACTGCCTACCAACTTTTCATTATGTTGTTTGATTTCGATTGGTTCTACTGTTAGCAACTCTGGATGGATATTCAATAGTTTTTTATTGCTTATAGGTATCGTTTTGGGGAGTTTCTAGACGGCACATCTTTGTCTTAGTAGGTCCACTTTTTCTAGTGAGTCCGTTCTCTCTTTTGAAAAATAGAGGATTTTTTTTTAGTAAGCACACCAAAAAATCCAAATTTACACTCACTTCTACCACAATAGATTCGGGACTGTAAGTCTGAATCCACCATAATGGATTCGGGACTATAAACTCGGATCCACTATAATGAATTCGGATTGTCTAACCCGAATCAATGTTTGGAGTTTGTGGTGGAGAACGAGCACATTTTTGATCAATGTTGGAGTTTGTGTTGAAAAACGAGCATACTTTTGATCTCACCGTCAGAGGAGAGTAGGGGCGGCGGAAGAATAATGATCGTGGAGGAGATGAGAGAGAGAATAGAAAGGTTGAAAATAAGGACATTTTTGTCCTAAAATTTAAATGGCAAAGTTATAAATAAAAACAAATTTTTAAATGGGCTCATTAGGAAAAAAGGTGTGCTCCTTTGGAAATTCCCTCGTTTTGGTGATGAGTATTAAATTGTTTGTTTTTGGTATTTGATTTTGCTATATTTTGCTCCCAAGCAATGTGTTTTTTTAAGAAAAATATTTTTTTTTAATAATAATACTCAAATTGAATTCTAATTGAAGATCGAAATTTGAGTTTTTCGCAAATTAGAGAGACAGGTGATATTACAAGAGACAAAACTCGTTGACCTCTTGGTAATATGTTGGAAATGTGAAACGAGGTGATGATCATTATAAGTTATTTGACGGGCAGCACGGTCAATAATTGTCATCTACCAAGGGGAGGATCTAATTTGGCCATTTTTTATGGTTTGATCATTACAATTTGTCGCTAGTCAAAGTAAAACTTAAAAAAATAAAGACAAAGTGAAGCTGAATAAGTGTCATTAGCCCGAAAAATCTACTTTTAATTTCTTTGCATGTGAAGTTACTGTCAATGAGAGCAAAATCTACTTTTATTTTTTATTTTTTATATTTATTATTAATCAGGATAAAATGATTGTCGGTCTAAATTAAATTAGATGTTACGCTCATCCTGTGAGCTTTTAACAAATTAAATGCATTATTGACTTTTGGCAATAGTTTCGTGTATAAGATTACAGTGTGGGTGGTATCTATCGTTTCTCCAAGAAGTGTGACAGCATCAGATTCAAAAAAATGCTCGTCACAACAAAATTAGGGAAAGAAGCAATAAATAGGCCTACGGCTGAGCAGAAATCCCAAAAAAAACGAATCGAGCCGCAAAACTGAAACGAACCGAACCAATTGGTTCGAATTATTCGGTTTTTGATTCAGTTCGATTTAAAAACCGAAATTAATTATAGATTTGAGTTGGATTTCGGTGGTTTTAGTTCCAACCAAAACCGACTAAAAAAACCGAATTGTTGCAATTGTTGTTTATTCTTTTTCTTTGATTTATTTTCAATGTGTTTTTTCTTTTAAATATTTGATGAAAAATATGTGATTGCCATTAAAATGGGTAGAAAAAGAAAAAAATAAAAAAGAAAATTGTTATCTTTCCTACAAAATACATGCATTTATCACATATTTAGTTTAAAATCCAAATAACTGAAAAACCGACCGAACCGAACCAAACTGAAAATTCGGTTTAGGTTTTCTTGGAAGTTCTGTCGGTTTCGGTTCTAGTATTTCAGTTCGATTTTTAATTGGGATTTTTTTCATCCAAAACCGAACCGAACCAACCAATGCTCACCCTAAGATAGACCTAACAAATCTAACACTTGCTCAGCCCACTTAACTGGGCTTCCCAATTGGGTGCAAAGGCCCACATGGTTCTGATCCATGCCAAGTTGTCGAGCGCTAAATCATGTGTTTAAATACAGGAGTTAGTGCCAATGAGTTTTGACTCATGTGGTATCACACTTCTCCAATTTGTGAGAGGTTCTGAGTTTAACTCTCAGTGAGAACTTAATATTACAAAAATGTGTGTATGTGTGTTTGAGTTTGACCAGTATGACAGGAATTCTTTGTGGAAGTACGAAGGTAATATTGTAAAAAATATGTATATGTGTGAGTTTGACTAGTATAACTGGGGTTCTTTGCGGAAGAAAGGCATGTGTTGACTAGGTAAGTGAAAGGCTGTACATATCCAAGTGAAATTTTTATTTTTCTAATTCAAAATAATTTATAGAATATGCCAAAATTTAGCTCGTGGACGCATCCATTCGCATCTCTAATGTGATCCAACTCGAAATCGATAATTATTGTCAACTCGAAATCGATGGGTTTTTGCAATGTTTTCTTGGAGTTGCAAACTATGTTCATGTTGACAATGATTTTATTATGGGCGCAAAGCAATACTGAAGAAAACTATGGTCAATCAGACAACAACTATGACACATATATAAATAAGAACATATGCATACAAAATCAAATGGCTCAAGGAATTGTCACTTGAGGCTTGAACAAGTATTTAAGACCAAGATCAGTAAATCTTAATTTTTAAAATTTAAAGTTTATTTGAAAATAATTGGGGGTCAATAATTAATTTATTTTTTTATGTACTAAATTATTGTCATTATTTATTAGATAACTATTCATGTTATGTCAAAGATATACACACATAAACGGAGACGAAAGTATAATGCAATTAGGTAAGATTTAGTACCATTTTATTTTTATTTTATTTTTTTTTGGATTTTCTATATTGTGTAATTTTCCAGTATCTTTAAAATAGTGGTTGACCTTTTGTTTTGTTATCATAATTTAATGGAACAAGTAGAATAATAAGTTGTCGTTATTATTTTAAAAAAAAAATAGATGGAGGAAGAGAGAAGCCTAAATTTTTCTTAAGATATGAGTGATAACTTAATCATTCCTTCATCTAAATAATTCATCTTATGAAATTATTCACCATATAACAAATTCTCAATTTTCTTCACGCTCCTTGGAAAAAGGTGGAGGAGGAGGAGGGAGATTTTAATAAATATAGGTGTTCCCTTGGAAAAAACATAGATTTTCGAACATCGTAGGTTTGCCTTTTCGAACAGCGCGTATCCTTAGAGAATTTGGGTGTGTGCCTTTATAAAAACCCCAAAATTTTTAAAGATGAGAATCTTGATTGGCCTTTCTACCCGACCCGGCCAATTTCTTCGTCATCCCCAACTTCTGTCTCGTCCCCTTCCCTCTTGAAGGCAAAAACAACCAGTTGCTCTCTGTTCTCTCTGATCTTTGCTCTGCCTCCAAGAATTAGAAACCCTAGACCAGATCAATTCCGCTTCATTTTCATCAAACCAATGGAGAATCTTCCTCCTCCTCCTCCTTCTTCTCCTCCTTCTTTATCTGACCTTCCAGACGATTTGCTGATCGTGATCCTCAGCAAGCTCCCCGTCAAATCCCGCACCCTATTCCTCTCCTTCTCCAAGTCATGGGAGCCCCTCGTCTCCGAATCCCACAACCTGCTCCAGCCTGCCATGTACGGCCTCTACTACTCAGACCTCATCGCCCGCGAGCTCAAATTCTTCGAGGCCAAAGCAAGAACCCCCCTCGCCTCCGTCCCCATCGACGTCTTCGCC
>JAYEPQ010000005.1:53343422-53348422 GCA_036321105.1 Dracaena cambodiana | reverse complement strand
GCGCGCTTCTAGAAGAAGTCTCTGAAAGGCTTGAGAGACAAGAAAAATGTCTCGAACAGCACGAGGAGACCATAGAAGAAATGAAACAACTTTTGATTGAGTTGCTGGCTCAAACTAAAAAGAACCAATCATCGCCGTCCATTTCTAGTCGGCAGAAAGGAAAACGGCCTGTCCAAATAAATGAAGACAGCGAAGACGAAGATGAAGAAGTGCCTCCTCATTCAAGAGAGGAAGAGGAAGTGAAAGTTATCCTCAATCCTCACGCAGAGAAAATAGAGAAGATGGAGAACCAATTACAAGCTCTTCTTCATCGCAAAAAGCTACAAGAGGTCGGGGTAGTCCGTCCCTATCCCGTAGAATGGGAGACCGTACCCTATCCTGTAAAATATAAACCGTTGAATCTTCAATCATTCGACGGTAAAGGTTCGCCGCAGCAACACATCTTCTATTTCTTCTCACAGACAGGACATCTCATGGGGAATGATCCAACTATGACTAGGATATTTGCGAGCACTTTACGAGGGCCCGCATTTACCTGGTTCATGCAGCTACCCCAGGGAACAATTAAATCTTGGGCTGATGTAGAACGTGAGTTCCTAGCCCGATTCTTTGAAGATGATATAGAAGTCTCCATATTATCTTTGCTAGCAGCGAAGCTTTGCTAGCAGCGAAGCAAGAAGAAGGCGAAACGGTCAAAACTTATGTCGAGCGGTTCCGAGAACTTTCCGTTCGATGCCCACATGGCATGACGCAGGATACGCTTGTGGAAACCTGCAGACATAACTTGTTGACCGATATTTTAGACAAGATGGGTTCGGTCGAATCCAAGTCATGGAAGGATCTGCTTAAGCAGGGCGAACAGGCCGAAGAAATACTTCGACGTCTCGAAATGCAACAGGCTGCAACCGGAGACGGTGCAAACGAATCTTCATTCCATTTTTCCCGTTCAAAAGGGAAAGACATAACGGCAATGGCGGTAGAAAGTACACTGAAGCAGAAACTATGGCCAACTACAAGCAACACAGCAAAGTCACCCAGACTTCAAAAGCAGTATTCGTTCAAGGATGAACATACTGCTACTATGTTCAATCTGCTCACCAAACGCAAGATGCTTAAATTGCCGGAGAGTAAGAGACCTGAAGAAGTAGGGAAAACTAACGATCCGAATTACTGCCTGTACCATCGGATTGTAGGTCACCCCACAAAAAATTGTTTTATCTTAAAAGATAAAATTCAAGCGTTGATTGACGCTGGAGCAGTTCAGCTCAAAGCTGAACAAAAAAGGAGTTAGAGCTAACTCCGACACATTTAATGCGTGAGGTCTAAAAGTACCACTTGGGCTCACAACAATTCCCAAAGAATGGGCTCAGGGCGGTTAATTTAAACCCCCAATTAAAAAAAAAATATATATATATATTAAATATATATATATATATATATATATATATATATATATATATATATATATATATATATATATATATATATAAAAGAAACACCCAACGCCGCTAAGGCTACGGGAAGAGAATAAATTTCTCGCCAATCCCACCATACTGGGGGTAAAAAGTATGAAACACCCAACGCCGACAAGGCTACGGGAAGAGAATAAATTTCTCGCCAACCCCACCATACTGGGGGTAAAAAGTATGAATTACCCAACGCCGACAAGGCTACGGGGAGAGAATAAATTTCTCGTCAACCCCACCATACTGGGGGTAAAAAGTATGAATTGCCCAACGCCGCTAAAGCTACGGGAAGAGAATAGATTTCTCGCCAACCCCACCATACTGGGGGTAATAAGTATGAATTACCCAACGCCGACAAGGCTACGGGGAGAGAATAAATTTCTCACCAACCCCACCATACTGGGGGTAAAAAGTATGAATTGCCCAACGCCGCTAAAGCTACGGGAAGAGAATAGATTTCTCGCCAACCCCACCATACTGGGGGTAATAAGTATGAATTACCCAACGCCGACAAGGCTATGGGGAGAGAATAAATTTCTCGTCAACCCCACCATACTGGGGGTAAAAAGTATGAATTACCCAACGCCGATAAGGCTACGGGGAGAGAATAAGTTTCTCGTCAACCCCATCATATTGGGGGTAAAAAGTATGAATTGCCCAACGCCAATAAGGCTACGGGAAGAGAATAAATTTCTCGCCAACCCCATCATACTGGGGGTAAAAAAGCATGAATCACCCAACGCCGACAAGGCTACGGGAAGAGAATAAATTTCTCGTCAACCCCACCATACTGGGGGTAAAAGTATGAAGTGCCTAACGCCGCTAAGGCAAAGGGAAGAGGAAAAGTTTGGTATTTAAACCCAAACGAAACCCTCGACAACTCACTATGCTGAGGATAATAGCATGGCTAGCCCAACTCAAACGGTAGTTGGTAAAGGCAAAATCAAACCCGTTGATAGCTGGGGGTTTGCTAAAAATCCCACGACAAATCTGTCACAACAGTATTCTTATCCGAATATAAGAATACATCACTGCCCTAAGCTGCTAAGGCAAAGGGAAGAGGAAAAGTTTGGCATTTAAGCCCAAACGAAATTCTTGACAACTCACCATGCTGAGGGGAATAGCATGGCTAGCCCAACTCAAACGGTAGTTGGTAAAGGCAAATCAAACCCGTTGATAGCTGGGGGTTTGCTAAAAATCCTAATCAGATAAATCTCCTGTTACGTTAAGATTTCACCTCTGACAGCAAAACTTTTCTTGTCATTTTGCTCCGACAGAGCAAGCGACACTCCAAAATATTAGTCAAGTTAAAATCATACCTCTGACATCATAATTCAAAATCAAAAGAGATAAAATCCTAATTAAATCGGTCCCCTGTCACGTTAAGATTTCACCTCTGACAGAAAAGAAAATTCACACTTCATCAAGTCCAACATTACAACCTCTGATGAACGTGCTTTAGATATCGTTAAGTTGAAAACCACCTCTGACGAAAATTATCTCCCTATCAAGTTAACAGTTACCTCTGATAGTCCGATTCCAAAACTAAATACGTTAACCGTCACCTCTGTTTAGTCAGCTTGTCCCTATCACGACCAGATCCTCTGAATAGGTTAAGCTCCAAGACACGTTTAATGTCACCTCTGTCTTTTCCTGATTCGTCATACTAGATGTCACTGAACGGTTAGGATTAAAATAAGCACGTTAATATTATACCTCTGCTTGACCTAAAATAAGCACGTTAACATTATACCTCTGCTTGTCCTCTAATGAGTACGTTAAAATCATACCTCTGCTTGTTATGGAATAAATAAATATATTAACAGTTATCTCTATCGACCAAATCTTTTAAAAGGTCCATAACCAAAAATTAAAAAAATCCAAAGTATTTCGAAATTCAGTACGGTTCAATACAGAACTTCAAAAACTCTGGAGGGGGTTATGTAGACACTAAAAATAATTAAATTAAAAAAAAAAAAAAAAAAAATTCTAAGTGGGCACACCCGCGGGTGCACCCGCGGGATGCAACCCGCGGGAACACCCGCGGGTTGCAACCCGCGGGGGCACCCGCGGGAAGCATCCCGCGGGAGCACCCGCGGGATGCAACCCGCGGGTGCACCCGCGGGTTGCAACCCGCGGGGGCACCCGCGGGAGCACCCGCGGGTTGCAACCCGCGGGAACCCCGCGGGAAGCAACCCGCGGGAGTTCTCCCGCGGGTTGCAACCCGCGGGAGTTCTCCCGCGGGTTGCAACCCGCGGGAGCCCCCGCGGGTTGCCACCCGCGGGAGGTCTCCCGCGGGTTGCAACCCGCGGGAGCCCCCGCGGGTTGCCACCCGCGGGAGGATTCCCGCGGGTGGCAACCCGCGGGGGCGATCCCGCGGGTTGCCACCCGCGGGTTGTTTTTCGTTGTTTTCCCGTTGTTTTATTTCCTATTTTATTTTCCTGATAATCCGTGATCCGCTTTTTCAGGAGAGAATTGAGCCGGATTTCGAGCTTCTTCGGTTTATAAAATACAGGAATTTAACGAGAGAGAGGACTTTTGGACTTTTGATTTTTGGGGGATTCTTGGACTTTGGGAAGATTTCGGGCGAGCTCGTGAAATCAAAGAAAAGAGCAGAGCCATCTTCTCCTGGTCGGACGGTCAACGGAGGCAGCAACGAGACTCCACCGCCACCCGAACCCACATAAAAAAGGGAATAAACTAATATTCCCGTTCTTGTAATTCTTCGGAATTTTTGTAATCTCAAATCTTCGTTGTAATCAAATAATTTTTGCAATGGAATCAAAGATGCAATTTTCGGGCGTACACTCATTTATATATATATATATATATATATATATAGAGAGAGAGAGAGAGAGAGAGAGAGAGAGAGAGAGAGAGAGAGATGGAAATGAGCTGTCGGATCACGCAAATTACCTGAGTTGCAGTTCATTTCCACTTTCTCCAATAATTTTTTTTAAAATTTTTTTCTTTTGGATTATGATCTCGACCCTAGGGCTCTCTCATAACCAATTTCTTGGATTTTAGTTTTGATTTGGTTCTCTATCAAGTTGACAAAAAATTTAACGGTTTCAATGAATAAATATTTTGTATTACTTGATGAAAGTATAAATAAACTCTAAAATTCATGAAATTTAACCTTATTAAAGTTAAAAATATAAAGATCCTAATTCTTAAAAAAAATTTGAAAAAAAAAAAAATCACTGGATCACTATATTTTTGCCGCTAGCTCACGTAACTTTTCTTGAGCTGGCGACTCACCTACCGTAAACCCACACACACACACACACACACACAAACACACACACACACACACACATATATATATATATATATATATATAGAGAGAGAGAGAGAGAGAGAGAGAGAGAGAGAGAGAGAGAGAGAGACATACATCTATATATACATGTACACACACATATAAGAAAACAGGAAATTCACAAGCGGTGAAGTAAGTTATTTACTTCACCGCCGCTTAGGTGGCCCAATAAAATTATTACAAGTGGCACCACTCAAGGTAACAAATAAAAAAAA
>JAYEPQ010000005.1:53043422-53340922 GCA_036321105.1 Dracaena cambodiana | reverse complement strand
TATATATATATATGACCAACTAAGACTCCAAAATCAAAATTCTAAGAGAGACCAAAACAAAAGGCTGTATTTTGCCAAGTGGCAACTAAACCTCTTTCTTGCTATCCTTTCATGTTTACTCACAGACATGACTTTTCTGTAGTCACCATAATTTCTCATCTCTTATACAATAGCTGTATCATAGCTATTTTTACATGCTATTGTCAGTGGGCACTGAAGTTCTAGCATTTCAATTTATTTTAGATTTATCGGCCGACAAGCATCATTCCAGCTATAAACTGTAGTATCTTCCAGATGAAACTAAATAGCTATTTCCTTATAGTTACGATCTTAAGGTTATTATCCTTCTACCTTGTGCTATTAGAGTGTGATGATGTGCTTATTTTTGAGTCAGGCATCGACATATAATCTGTCTGATCACAAGGCTTTAAATTATTATCCAGTAATATTTTGTATCCTTTGCTTCTTATCCGTGATCCTTTTAAACTAAGGATAAAGTCTTCGCGAATGTTGCGTCCTCAATCTTCCCAGGAATTCTTTCTAATGACTGACCATGTATTTCGATTCTCCTATGGAACTTTTTTCTTTATTTTTTGCCATATTTACTTTTTTCTGTATTTCTACTGGAAAAATTGACCATACTTGTCTTCAATTTTCCTTGCGATTTTCACCATCACTTAAGCTCCACTTTTCCGTTCCCTGGCAACATTTGAGCAGCGGGTCCTCCAGTGTATAAATTCAACCCATCTTACAAGCTCAGCCATCCAATTTAGTTGCAACGGAGGAGGCAGTATTGAGACTCAGTGACACAGTATGAAAGCAAAATTAGAATTTGTGGTAGAGAAATTGGAGAAAAACTTAGAGTTTAGGATAAATTGACGGTTTTGGATCTCACGCCCAGACGAATCACAGGTCCACTTTCTCATGAATCACTCGAGGGAAAGATTTGATAAAAGCAAAACAAATGCTCTTAATTTCATTCATCATCTCTCATCGTATCATAAAATTAGAGTTTAGAAATCATATATTTAGAAAATTCTGATGCCACAAGATAATAATAAATCTTTTAAAATCTAACTAAATCTCTAATTTAATCTAACTAAATAACTAATTTTATCTCTATAAATTCTCCCGCGTTTGGAAATATTCACCACCTGGTGAATTCCAACAAGAAGAAAATCCAGCACGGCCGAATAAAATTGGTCAATTTTTTCAAAATCTGGCAAAACTTTCCACCGAACTAAATATAAGAAAGTCAAATAAACCCGTAATCAAAGGTATGCTGTCTTATATTCCAATAATGATGATAATAACAATTGTGGAAGGTTTGGAGTGAAGTTAAAATATATCGCTTCTATAAAAAATGAAAAATTTGTAATGTGAGCTAGAGAGTCAATGAAAATACGATCCACATTAACAGGACTATTGAATATTTCTGTAGTTGGCTCTAGCAGAAAAATCAGGTCAACAACTTTTGGACCTGTGATGAGCTCTATGATGGTTTCGGTCTCAACGATAATATCATCACTTAAATTCTCAGAAGCTGATATGTTGATATATGGACTCTTTGAATGACACTGATATTCATAATGTCAAAATTTTTCACATGTCGAATATTTGATGGAAGGACACTAATGAGCCGAGTGTCCGTATCTTTTACATTTAGAGCACTGTTTAAAGACAAAATATGGAGCATACAGTGCACGAAGAAAAAGATGCAAACGATTCTAAGTTGGATGATATTTATAATTGTTGAGCTAAATCAGATACTTTTCAACCAACTTTAATTTAGTATAATTATATTTCTACTATGAAGATGGAAAAATTGTTTCAAATTACTCTCCTAATTTTCATAACCATTATGATCATTATAAACGTGAAAATATGAGACTGCACCATATATATCATACACAACTTGTTTGTAATCAACATCAGTTTTGATATATTTACCAAAGTATTGAAGTGTCTCGATTATACCTTGAATCCAGTACGAACCGAGCTCCAAACGGCTTCAAAATCACGTTCAAATCGTTTAACAGGTCCGCAAGGCCTTAAGGGGTTTAAACCCACTTAAATCTGCTTCCTTTTAAAATCGGGTCTGCAATTGTTAAACTGAACCCGAAATTGGATTGAACCCAACAATACCTTGCTGAAGCGGTTTGATCTACAGGTTTTCCAAAGAACCAAGGGGTGGCTGGCGGTTGGAGGTGGGGAGGTACTGTCGAGGTCAAAGGAGGTGATCGGCGATTTGTCGCTGAAGATGAGGGGATTTGTGGATGCCGTGGGGCTGTCGTGGTCGCTCAAAAGAAGAAGGGATTTGGCACGGTGGGCTTGCGGGAAAATGTGTAGTGGGTTTGCAATGGGCTTGTAGGCGGATGGTGTTGAAACATGAGGAGAAGGGATTGACAGGGCTATGGAGGATGCATTGGAAATTTGAGTGTTTTTTTTTTTTTTAAATAAATCTCTCTTCTCTTTGTTTTTTGATCTTCTTTTCCTCCATTTTCTTTCTTGTTTTTGTTCACTCGATTTTTTTATCTGATTTTTTTTTTTTTTTTTTTTTTTTTTTGGTTTTGCTCTCTTTTTTTGATTTTTTTTTTTTCTAGATTTATAAGAAAATAAAAAGAAAGTGAAAGAATAGATAGAGATAGATTTGGACTCTGATATATGAAGATGCAGAACTTTAGCTCTGATACCAATTTGATGCAGGACGAAAGTGAAATTAGGGTTTGTGCTGGAGAAATTGAGGAAGAACTTAGGGTTTATGATAAATTGGGGGTTTAAATCTCACGCTCAGCCGAATCACACGCTCACTTTCTCACAAATTACTCGAGAGAAAGATTTAATAAAAACAAATTACATACTCTCAATTTCATTCATCATCTCTCATTATATCATAAAATTAGAGTTTTACAAATTATATATATAAAATCTTAATGCAATAAGATAATAATAAATCTTTTAAAATCTAACTAAATTTCTAATCCAATCTAGTCAAATCTAACTAAATAACTAATTTTATCTCTATCTTTGTCCTCTTGGTTATAATTGAGATTTCATCAATGTATGAAGGAGCAGATTCTCCAGTGCTCCTGCATCAAGCCTTACAAGTTGTTTCATCCATCTTCACCCCTGTTGTTTCTCTTGCTTCCCAATCCTTTGTGAAAGAGGTTAGACTGTTTATCAAATTTGCAGACACAAGCTACCAATTCAAATTAATTTTCTTAATAAAATGTTAAGTTTATTACAAATAACTGACTAATTTTATAGTCTAACTCACACCGTATTATTTTATAGTTGCTAAGTTTTTTTTTTTGAGTTTTAGGATATAGATTCCTAACAATTTCATATTCGGCATCAATCCATAATAAATTGTTATTAGGATATTAGTGTCCATAATGTGAGAATTAACTTATAGTAGTCCATTTGTTAAACATTTCGTGTGGTATATAATGATGTTTAAGAGTTAACCATAATAGTAAATTATGTCAGAGCAGGACTTGGTAGGACCATGAGACACGGTGCTCAGTTGCATCGCATTATGTTAGCAACAATTTGTTGGAATTTGTGAAGAGAGAAAACCAATAAAATTTTTAGACACATTATCATGCATCCCGCCGATATTTGTTTCTATCTTATATATCTTGATATGATCTCATGCACAAGTTTACTCTCAGAGAAGGAGCGGTTATGTCTCTCAGAGGACTAGAAATCAGAGGAGGAGCTACAGGATGAATCCCCAGATAGTACTCTACACGGATCTGCGGATGGTGTCTGAGGAGGCAGCCTAAATGGTTCTTATAGCCTATCCTCAGTGGATGTCTTTTGGTTTATGAGTTGTATCTCATCCTTTACGTTAGTTGTTATAAAAACATACTACTAATTTAATGTAAAACGATTGTTTTGTTATTGCTCATTAATAAAACATGGGGGGTTTCGCTCACCTTTTCAACCTAAAAAAAATAAAAACCATAATAGTAAATTTACTTTATCGCCATCTTAACTGATCAAATTAATTTAGTGATTAACATTCATTCTCCACTTTTTTTGCTCCATCTTCATTTTCCTTCTGATTATCTTAAATTGTAGAAACGAATTACTTTTATTAGTCGATCGACATGAGTACCATTTCTGATTACTACTAGTAAAAACCATTATCCGTTAAGTTCTCTCTCTGGATGAAACTTATACACCGATTGTGCTAAATCGTCAAATATCAGGTTTGCAGGTACTAATACACCTTTACTTTGAAATTCTGAAGGAAGGGAGAGAGGAGCAAAATGATTGAGATAGCAACTATAATCATAATAGAAGTATTTATTATATTAAAACTCCTTATTTTTTTCAGTATAGAAATCTACCCACCCACTTACTTTTAACATTGCCTGAAAATACAAACTTGTACCTTGCTAGTAGTCAAGAAAGAGGGTCACTAAAGTGTTGGCTCTCCTGTGATGAAGAAGTAAGAGAATTTATGCAATGGCTAAGAAAAATGGTCTCCGTTGGTAGTGAAAATTTCTAAGAAAATAGGATTTTCCACAACAGAATGTGGAGCTAACTTCATAACTCCGCGTTTGGCTATTTTAGCCTTGCGTTCTGATTTCTTAGCTCTTCGTTTTGATGCGATTAGCTCCGCGTGAGCAGATAACTAGAATCTCAAATTGATTGAGATTATGATTTGGGCTTATCCAATACCCAAATTTAGTTCAATCAGAATCCTAAATTGATTGTGATTGAGATTTTGGCTTATCCAATACCCAAATTGAGTCCAATCAGAATTTCAAATCAAGAGATTTAAATCAAGACTAAGATATTTGATTAGAATCCTTGATGAATACAAAAATCTTATTTTACTATTCCTATGGAAACTCTCATATCATCCTAAAGTTATAAATACCCTTTTTGAGGAGACTTTAGAGATCATCAATAAATAATATATCAATGTATAGATGATCATCAATCTTTAAGAGATCTTTCGAAAGTTTTTGTGAAGTTCAAATTACGCGTGAGAGTCTTGAACGAATCAAGACCATCCAAACTCGGCCGGCATCTTCTTCATCAAGAGCAAGAAGACCATCGTCGTCAGATCGTCCAAAGGAACTACATCGATAGATCCCATCGCCACACAGATCCCATGTTATCATTGTAAAAAGAGAGCGATAATTATAAATCCTCTCGTTTGTTCTTTTTCTTTTGTTCTCTTTCATTGTAATCTAAGCTGTATTCAATAGAAGGAAAGCAAAGAAATTCTGCTGCGAACAAACTGGCGACCACAGTGGGAGACGTCTCTTTTACTGAAAAAGAGATCGTGGCGCAATCTGACGTCGAGAGGATCAGATCCAACGTAGATATGCTAGTCGTTGAAATCGACCAGCAGAAGTATGAGGAGTATCTCTCCTATGAATCAGGTAACCTGAACGAAATGCGCGTGCGCTCCAATACCCGAGCAACGGGTAAAAAGGTATCCACTGATGAACGGGGATCCTTGGAGACCGCGGCCATAGAGCCGTTGTTTGGGCAGGAAATCCTAACAGAGGATGGCCTCTCTACTGCCGAAGAAGGCATAGGAACTGGATTCAGCAGAACCCAACTTCGAAATAGAAATCGGAGAGCTAGGCGAAAGGCCCTCAAAGCCCGCATTGAACGCGAGGCTAACTTCATTGAATGCGAGGCTATGATCCCTTGCAAACTGACTCGCGTTAACCGCAAGACCAGTCAGTATTGCATTAAACGTGAAGCTACAACTTGCATTAATCGCAAGGACAAGCCAGCGTGTGATTCTCCACGCGAGACTATTACTGGGCTTAGCGATAAACGCGAAGCCAGTAGGATTTGCGTTAATCGCAAAATTTCTGACACTCGCGATAAACGCGAGGATAAAACTTTCCTAAAGCCAGCGTGTGATTCTCCACGCGAGGCTGTTACTGGACTTAGCGATAAATGCAAAGCCAGTTCAACTTGCGATAAACGCAAGATTTTTGACACTCGCGATAAACGCGAGGATAAAATTTCCTTAAAGCCAGCGTGCGATTTTCCACGCGAGGTTATTACTGGATTTAGCGATAAACGCGAAGCCAGTACAACTTGCGATAAACGCAAGATTTTTGACACTTGCGATAAACGCGAGGATAAAATTTCCATATGGCCAGCGTGTGATTCTCCACGCGAGGCTAATACTGAGCTTAGCGATAAACGTGAAGCCAGTAGTACTTGCGATAAACGCAAGATTCCTCAGCTCCGCATAAATCGCGAAGATGATTGGCAAATTGTCGTTAATCGTAAAAATCGCGCTAAATGCGAAGTTGTGACTGGCGTTAATCCCAAGAGTAAGCCAGCGTGCAAGAATTTTCTTTCACGCGGGGCTAAGGTTCCAGAAGATAAACTTCTGAAGGAACGCCAAGCCAGCATAAAACGCGAGGCTAGCATAGCAAAACGCGGAGCTATTTCTCAGCCCCGCGACACAAAACGCGAAGCTAATTCTCAGCTCCGCGTTCCAAAACGCGAAGCTATCTCTCAGCTCCGCGTAAATCAACCCGAATACAAAATCAGGGTTGATCATTGCACTGTTGGACCAGAACCTGACTCCAATGGTTCCAAGAAGCTCCAGTGGGCCCCTAAACCCTCTCAATGGATGAGTGGGCCTCACGACTCCATATCTAAGGCCACTGATTTTAGAGAATATCTAACTAAGAAAAGAAATATGAACCAAGTTCAGTCTGAACCTACTTGTCATTACCAGCAGCTTATGACAACAGTATCTGCTGTAATGGACAGTTGTTGCTGCAACAAGAATAGGGTATCAGTGTTTGACAGGTTGACTGAGTCAGACAAAAACCCGGCCAAGAAGACGAAGACTACTCCCCGAGAAAAAGAATGGAAAATCGTAACTTCTAACATGGTCGGAAAGGGCAAGAAAATCATAGTAAGGAATGATGATTCAGAATCAAATGACGAAGAAACTTATCATTTTACCCGACTTAAGTCAAACGCTATCCCAGTTCGAAATTATAAGAAACTTGTAAAAGAATCTTATGACGACGACATCGACAATTCAGCTATAGCTCCCCACAGTCCTGTGCATCTTCCCGACCACGAAAATCAGCATTGCACGCAGTGGACAGGTCTGATGACATTGACCAGAGGATAGAAGTCCAAGAGCAGATGATTCGAGGCCTGCAAAAGGCCATTGATGAGCTCAAACTAATACTTCTAAAAGTGGTCGAAAATACCCAGAAGATAGCCGATGATAAGGCTAAAACTTCTTCGGAACCGCCACCTAAGACAAATGAAGAAACTAAAGAAGAAAAGGCTTATTCGACACATGAGGATAAAGATAAATATTCTTTTCATGATATTCATGAAGAGAAGATGGAAAACCTACAGAAGCAATTAGATGCGTTAATGCAAAAGAAAGAGCTAGACAAATCGGGGGTTTCAAGGCCATATCCGCTTGAGTGGGACTTCGCACCTTATCCAGAAAAATATAAACCCCTCAAATTGGAGTCATATGACGGGAAGGGGTCCCTGATAAATATCATATATTGTATTTTTCCTCTTATACTTTATCTATTTTTGTATATAAATAAATGCTACTTGAGTATTTTTAGTGTCTTTTGCAGGTAATCCAAATTATATAAGGAAAAGGCATGAAACCAGAGTTGGACTAGGAAATCAAACGCCAAAAAGTTTCTAAAGCGGGCGAGACTACAACATCAAAGTACTGCAGGAAGTAGAAGTCAAATACAGTCAAGAAAGTGAAGAGTACAAGAGAAGATACGTCTGTAGAAGAAACTGTAGCAGAATTGCTCAAAGATTAGCTGCTAAATAGCGGCATTAGCCGCTAAATAGCGGCCCATAAGTGGCCTTCTCAGAGTAATTTTCGTCGTGGGCTTAATTGTAAATTGATAGTTTTTGTGATTCGACTGGAAATAGGGTTTGGTTTCCGAGGCCTATTTATTGGCCGACCCTTGTATTTTGACGATGTTCTGGATTCTGGAATTTCTGTATGCGATTTTGCTGTTCAATAAAGTTGGGGTTTTTGCTGAAGGTCGACGGCCACAACACCGTATCCAGAGGTAACCCATTGTTCTTGAGATTCTTATTTTCTTTCTGCATAGATTTGATTGCATTCTATTTAGGGTTTACTGCTTTCTAGATTAGGGTTTACCGCTTTGTAGATTAGGGTTTATCATTGTATGAATTAAAATTTGATCTTCCTTAGCAAAAATCATGAGTAGCTAATTAGATCAGCTCTAGGATGTAGATGAAGCTAAGATCCACCATGCAATTATTTTCTAATATTTTCTTCTTAAATAAAATTAATAAAAGCCATGATTTTTCAAATGAAAGATTAAAATATAAGGACCCGAAGTTTAGAATTAATAGGTTATACTTGAATTAGGATTCTTGATAATCTATGCTTAGTTAGGGATTGGGGTTGCTGGTTTTGTCTTTTTATTTGAATTATCTAAAAGATTTAGTTTATTTTTATATGAAGTAGCATCTTTTGATGAGCTATACTTGCACAACACTTGATAGCTCATACTTAGGGCACTTTAAGTAAAAATTAAACTAAAAAGATTAAATTTTTATGATAGAAGAAAATAGTAGAAGTAAGAACATGGTTGGAAATTAGTGGATTCTATATCCTAAGCTACTTAGATTAATCCGACCTCAACCTAGAACCTTTGGTTAGTCCGGTGAACTATAGAGAAAGTAAGAACGCAGAAACACCCTAGATCCCTGTGAGACGACCTGTACAGCACTACAACGATACTGTGCGCTTGCAGTAAATATAACACATCAAGTTTTTGGCGTCGTTGCCGGAGATCAACGGTGTTTTTCTTACTTTTTCTAGCATTTTACGGGTTAACAGTGTGTGTGAGTGTGCAGGAAATAGACATTGCAGAGACAGGAAGATTTAAAGGATCGGAAGAGCCTCTGGAACAAGTGGAGGAAAATCAAAAGTCAAACTCTACAGGTGAGCCGCTATTCAGCGGCTAGAACCGCGGTTTGGAGGCTCCACAGGTACGTTCTGAAACCAAATTTTCTCTGCTTCTGTAGTTTTGTTTCCTGGTTCTGTATAAAAATTAAAAAAAAAAATAAAACAAATTAGGAACAGTAAAAATCACATTTTTTTTTGATCATATCTATTCCACCGTTTTATCTCTCCACTACACCCCACTTCTTGCATTAGTTTAGGAAGTTCACGCATACGCTCACGATCGCTGGTTCATGCCACATTGGACCCGTGATCAATTTGGTCGACTTGTGAGATCAGATTTGTTCATGGGAGACAAGATGGACCAACCGATCCCGATCCTTCAGGATCGATGTTACCCGTTACGTACATCATTACCATCATGCATCAAACTTCCACACGTAGCGGGTAATCACTACGAATTAAAACCGCAGTACATTAGTATGCTTCCCAAATTCACTAGTTCTGATTCAGAAGATGCATATCTCTTTATCAGTAAATTTCAAGAAGTATGCGTAATGATTAAACTACAAAATTTATCGGAGGACGCAATTAAGCTCCGCTTCATCCCTTTTGCACTTAAGGATAATGTCAAGAAGTGGTTGTACAGTATGCCTACTGATTCAATCACTACTTGGAATGAATTCGTTACAGTGTTTCTCAAGAAGTATTATCCTACGCAGAAGACGGCAAGAATTAGAAATCAAATCAATCAATTCCGTCAAGTGCCAGGAGAACCCTTCTGGAAATACTTAGAATGGTTTAAGGATTTATTAGCTCAGTGCCCCCACCATGCAATAGAAAAGTGGCGGTTGTGTCAAATCATATACGAAGGACTTGATTACACATCCAAAACTCTTCTGGAATCCATGTGTCAAGGGGAGTTTATGAGGAAAAACGAGGATGAAGCATGGGACTTTCTTGAGGACTTATCATGGAATACTATGCAGTGGGAGAGTTCCACTGAGAAACCCAGTATATCAACTTTTGCTAATAAGAGTGGGATCCATAGCGTCGACAGCTCTACAGCTGCTGAAGCAAAGATCGCAGCCCTTATGAGAAGAATTGAGGGACTGTAGACTCCTAGTGCTCAGTCTCCACCAGTGGGTCAAGTGAATCAACTCCAAAGTCCCACATGCTTTAATTGTGGAACTCCCAATCACGTTATGGAGGAGTGTCAATTGTTAGTAAATCCTATGGGTCCCACACTTGAGCAAGCTAACGCTATGTATCAAAGACCCGTTAATAATCCATACGCTTCGACATACAATCCTGGTTGGAAGAGCCATCCAAATCTCTCATGGGGTCAAGGGCAATATCAGGGAGCCCTGAACTCCAACATGCAGCCTCCAACCGCTGGTCAGTTTCCAAGACCAAATATGGGTGCTTATCAACACCCAAATGCTTCAAACCATGGGAACAACCAGAATAGACCACCTGCACCAAACCATTCATATCCACAACAGGGGTCTAATAATGATCAAGAAAAGCGACTTCAATCACTTGAGAAGAATGTTGAAACTCATTTCAAGTCTCAGTCCAACCTTGACACATACATGCAGAATCTCATGAAAGTGTCAACTGATTTCATTCAAAGAACAGATCAGCACCTGCTCGTAAACTCTCAATCTATTAAGAATGTAGCGCAGCAGGTTAGACAACTAGCAAATCAAATGAGTGAACGTGGTAAGGGCACTTTTCCAAGTCAACCCATAACAAATCCTAATGCCAGTTCCTCAAATTTGAATCAGTCGCATGTCAACCAAATTAATGCCATTCACACACTTCGATCTGGCAAACTGGTTGACAATCACGTAGCCATGCCACCTGATTCCACTCCTATTGTACGGCAAGCTACACTCCCTGATACCACGATTCCATCACCACCTCATGATTCATCATCATCATCCCACGATCTACCCACTAGCACGACAGAAGAATCTGATCCTTCTAATTCTGATCCTCCTATTGACCATACTTATAAGCCAAAGGCTCCCTATCCAAATCGATTGAAGAAAAATTCTCCTCAGGTGGAGCACATGCTTGAGTTATTCAAGCAAGTTAAGGTCAATATTCCTCTTCTTGATGCAATCCAACAAGTACCTGCTTATGCAAAATTCTTAAAGGATTTATGCACAAAGAAGAGAACAACCAATGTTCCAAAGAAAGTCTTCTTAGCTGCTAACATATCTAGCATCCTCTCTCAGTCAGCACCTGTAACATATAAAGACCCTGGAAGTCCTACTGTCTCCTGCACTATAGGGACTACAGTGATAAAAAGGGCTTTACTAGATTTAGGAGCAAGTGTCAACTTGCTTCCTAATTCAGTATACCAGCAGTTAGGACTGGGAGAGTTGAGACCTACAAGGATTACGTTACAGCTAGCTGATAGATCTGTAAAGACACCTATGGGAGAGATTGAGGATGTCTTGATTAAGATTGGGGAGTTTATCTTCCCAGTTAATTTCATAGTCCTCGAAACTCAACCTGCGGTGAATCCACACCATTGTATACCAGTTATTTTGGGACGTCCATTCTTGGCCACTTCCAATACTGTTATCAATTGCCGGAGTGGATCGATGAGACTTTCCTTTGGAAATATGACACTTGACTTGAATATATTCAATCTAGGGCGCCAACCAAGTGATCCACATGACGAGCCCCTATAAGTGAATATGATCCAAGGGTTGTCTAGTGAACACCAAGAGGAGAAATTCTTTGATGAGCTGAATGGTTTAGTTGATGAGAGTGTATTCTTGGAGACGCTCGATGAATCATCTAATTATGTATCTTCCACTCCATGGAAACTTCCACCTGAGCCATTGATGACTGAACCACGAGTTCAGTTACGACCATCTATTGAGTGTCCACCTGAGCTTGAGATGAAGGCCCTTCCGAGTCATCTCAAGTACGCTTTCTTGGATGAACACGACACACTACCAGTCATTATCTCTGCAGAATTGACTGACGCTCAGGAAGAAAAACTCATATCAGTGTTGAAAGCACATAGGGAAGTCATAGGCTGGAGTATGGCCGATATTAAGGGGATAAGTCCTTCTATAGTGCAGCATAGAATTCATTTGCTAGACAATGCATGACCTACAAGAGATCCTCGGTGTAGGTTGAATCCGGTAATGAAAGAAACTGTGAGGAAAGATATTCTTAAGTGTCTTGACAATGGGATTATCTATCCTATCTCTGATAGCGCATGGGTAAGCCCAGTTCAGGTAGTGCCTAAGAAATCCGAAATCACTGTAGTCAAGAACGATGCAAATGAACTTATCCCGATGCGTTTGCAGACGGGATGGCGAGTCTGCATTGATTATAGGAAGCTTAATGCTGCAACTAGGAAGGACCATTTCCCCTTACCATTCATTGATCAGATGTTGGAACGGTTGGCCGGATATGAGTTCTATTATTTTCTAGATGGATACTCTGGCTACAACCAAATTCCCATCGCTCCGGAGGATCAAGAAAAGACTACGTTCACATGTCCATTCAGCACCTTTGCATACAGACGCATGCCCTTTGGGTTATGCAATGCACCTACCACGTTCCAAAGGTGCATGGTAAGCATTTTCTCTGACATGGTTGAACGATTTCTTGAAATTTTCATGGATGATTTTTCTATCTTTGGAGATTCATTCCAAGAGTGTCTGCATCATCTAGAGTTAGTTCTCACGCGTTGTAATGAGAAGCATTTGACACTCAATTGGGAAAATGCCATTTTATGGTAAAAAATAGCATAGTGCTAGGGCATGTCATCTCGAAGAAAGGTATCGAGGTTGACAAAGCCAAGGTAGACCTCATCAATAATCTGCCACCTCCGCGATCAGTGAAAAATATACGATCCTTCCTTGGTCATGCTGGTTTTTATAGAAGATTTTTCAAAGACTTTAGCACAATTGCTAGGCCTTTGACACAACTACTAGCCAAGAAAGTACCATTCAATTTCACGCCTGATTGTCTAAGAGCATTTGAGCAGCTCAGGAAGGCGCTGACTACCACTCCTATTATTCATGTGCCAGACTGGAGCTTACCCTTCGAGCTCATGTGTGATGCATCTGATTACGCTATCGGTGCCGTCCTTAATCAACGTATTAATAAGCAGCTACATGTGATTTATTACGCAAGTAGGACACTTAATGACGCCCAGTTGAACTACTCTACCACAGATAAAGAGCTTCTGGTAGTCGTCTTTGCACTTGAGAAGTTTCGTTCCTACTTGATTGGATCACGAATTACAGTATACACTGATTACGCTGCTTTGAAATACTTGTTAACCAAGAAAGATGCAAAAGCAAGGCTTATTCGATGGATCCTCTTGCTACAAGAGTTTGATCTTGAGATATTAGACAAGAAAGGTGTGGATAATTCAGTAGCTGATCACTTGTCTCGCCTGCCCAATGCTCCAACTAATTTGTGCCCCATAAATGAATCATTTCTTGATGAGCAACTGTTTGCATTGATGCACGAACCATGGTTTGCTGACATTGTGAACTATCTTGTGACTAAGGAGATTCCGTCCCATTGGTCCAAGCAAGATCGATATAGATTCTTATCCCAAGTAAAATTCTTTTACTGGGATGAACCATATCTGTTCAAATGTTGTCCAGACCAAATCATACGTCGACGCATACCTAACGATGAGATACAAAGTGTTCTCTCTTTTTGTCATGATCTAGCTTGTGGAGGACACTTTGGTCCCAGGAAAATGGCTGAAAAGGTATTGCAGAGTGGTTTCTATTGGCCAACTCTTTTCAAAGACGCCGTGGAATATTGCAAAGCATGCACACGATGCCAATTCGTCGGCAAAATTTCACGACGTAATATGATGCCTCTGCAAGCTATCCTTGAGGTCGAAATCTTTGATGTATGGGGTATAGATTTTATGGGACCGTTACCTAACTCATTTGGAAACCAATACATATTAGTTGTTGTTGATTATGTTTCCAAATGGGTAGAGGCAATAGCCACAAAATCGAATGACAACAAAGTAGTTGTCAAGTTTTTGAAAGAGAATATATTTTCTCGATTTGGCGTTCCTCGAGCTATTATTAGCGATAATGGTACCCATTTCACCAACCGGTCATTTGAGGCGCTTATGCGGAAATATTCCATTACCCACAAATTAGCCACACCGTATCATTCGCAAACTAGTGGGCAAGTGAAAGTTTCCAATCGCCAAATCAAACTAATTTTGGAGAAAACAATAAATCATAATAGAAAAGATTGGTCTTGTAAGCTAGCTGATGCATTATGGGCTTACCGTACTGCTTACAAGACTAATCTAAGCATGTCTCCATATCGTTTGATATTTGGAAAAGCGTGTCATTTACCGGTGGAGCTTGAGCATAAAGCTTTATGGGCAATTAAATTTCTAAATTTTGAGCTCGAAAAAGCAGGCGAGCAGCGGAGATTACAAATTAATGAGCTTGATGAGATAAGACGGGACGCATATGAGAGTGCCAAGATTTATAAAGAGAAAACAAAAGTGTTTCATAACAAAGCAATCATTCGCAAGTCATTTGCATCTGGACAAAAAGTTCTCTTATATAATTCGAGGCTACATTTATTCCCAGGATTTGGCACCGGTTAAAACAGATTGATAGGGGTGAGTCTTCTACAGCACGAGCACATCCTGCACCTGGTGAGTCTAGTAGAAGGCAAAGAGGACGACATCAATGATTTGTGTATGAGGGCATACACAAGTTTAGGTGTGGGGGAGTGTATTAGGAGATTTTTTATTTTATTTTATTTTATTTTATTTTTTTGGGATTTTTAGGATTTTATTTTTTTATTATTTTTTTTTAGGTTTTTGGGTTTCTTTATTTTACACTTTGGATAGTTTTTAGGGTGACCAACAAAAAGATTAAAAAGATAAAAAAAAAAAATTATTTTCATCAATAAATCAAACTAATTACAGATAAAGGAACAAAATTTAGATTTGAAATTGGATATGAGAGTAGATTGGACGAGACACTTTGAATTCTATGAAAAAAAGATTAAAATCTGAAAAATAAATATCGCTAACAGTAGTTTTGAGGCAATTATACATCAATTTTTCACTTCACAATAGTTTATTAGGTTAAGGATAAAGATAATAACGAATGAGTAAGTCTTCTCTCTCTAAAAAAAAAAAAGGTGAGAATAAAATAATGTGGTGCGCCTGGTATTAAGGCAATAGCCTCAAGAGTGAAAAAAAAACGAGAGTATGATCCAAGTAATCGGGTATTTTGCGCCTAAGCAAGCGTGAATATTCACATGAAAGATGAAATATTCTTAAAAAGAAAGGAAAAAAAGAGTATGAACTAAGTAATCGGGTATTTTGCGCCTAAGCAAGCGTGAATACTCGCATGAAAGATGAAATATTCTTAAAAAGAAAAAAAAAGAGAAAAAAAAATTTTATGAGAGAGGAGATGAATCATGAGTTAGAGTTGGAGTCCAAAAAACCAAAGTAGACTATCACACATGCACGTAGATGTATATGAGCCAATAAATTATCTGTTAGTAGGTATTGAAAGATAAGATTTAAATTTTTGATTAAAATAATAAGTGTATCTGATATGATGCTCGATTTAAAAATTGATAATCTAAATACTTTCTTAAGTTTGTATATTAGTGAGACCAATTGACGAAAATATAAAAAAAAAGATTTTTTCTTTCTTTTGTATAAAATTTTTATTTTTCTTGATTTTCGGTTATACTTATTTTTCTTTTCTTTATTCCTTAATCTATCTTCTTCTTGAATTTTGTGGGTATATTCACTGCAAACCCTCATGAGACACAACTCGTCCACTAGGGTAACCTAGGGGTTTAAAGGCTTGTTGCACGTGCTAAGTGCAATCGCGATTCCTGCGAAAGTGAGTTAGGATTTTTGTTTTTCTTTTTAGCTTTAGGTTTTGCTCGAGGACTAGCAAAAGATAGGTGTGGGGGTGTGATGAATATCATATATTGTATTTTTCCTCTCATACTTTATCTGTTTTTGTATATAAATAAATGCTACTTGGGTATTTTTAGTGTCTTTTGTAGGTAATCCAAATTATACAAGGAAAATGCATGAAACCAGAGTTGGACTAGGAAATCAAACGCCAAAAAGTTTCTAAAGCGGGCGAGACTACAACATCAAAGTATTGCAGGAAGTAGAAGTCAAATACAGTCAATAAAGTGAAGAGTACAAGAGAAGATACGTCTGTAGAAGAAACTGTAGCGGAATTGCTCAAAGATTAGCCGCTACATAGCGGCATTAGCCGCTAAATAGCGGCCCATAAGTGGCCTTCTCAGAGTAATTTTTGTCGTGGGCTTAATTGTAAATTGATAGTTTTTGTGATTCGGCTGGAAATAGGGTTTGGTTTCCGAGGCCTATTTATTGGCCGACCCTTGTATTTTGACGATGTTCTGGATTCTGGAATTTTTGTATGCGATTTTGCTGTTCAATAAAGTTGGGGTTTTTGCTGAAGGTCGACGGCCACAACACCGTGTCCAGAGGTAACCCATTATTCTTGAGATTCTTATTTTCTTTCTGTATAGATTTGATTGCATTCTATTTAGGGTTTACTGCTTTCTAGATTAGGGTTTACCGCTTTCTAGATTAGGGTTTATCATTGTATGAATTAAAATTTGATCTTCCTTAGCAAAAATCATGAGTAGCTAATTAGATCAGTTCTAAGATGTAGATGAAGCTAAAATCCACCATGTAATTATTTTCTAATATTTTTCTTCTTAAATAAAATTAATAAAAGCCATGATTTTTCAAATGAAAGCTTAAAATATAAGGACCCGACGTTTAGAACTTTGATAGGTTATACTTGAATTAGAATTTTTGATAATCTATGCTTAGTTAGGGATTGAGGTTGCTGGTTTTGTCTTTTTATTTGAATTATCTAAAAGATTTAGTTTATTTTTATATGAAGTAGCATCTTTTGATGAGCTATACTTGCACAATACTTGATAGCTCATGCTTAGGGCACTTTAAGTAAAAATTAAAATAAAAAGATTAAATTTTTATGATAGAAGAAAATAGTAGAAGTAAGAACATGGTTGGAAATTAGTGGATTCTATATTCTAGGCTACTTAGATTAATCCGACCTCAACCTAGAACCTTTGGTTAGTCCGGTGAACTATAGAGAAAGTAAGAACGCAGAAACACCCTAGATCCCTGTGAGACGACCTGTACAGCGCTACAACGATACTGTGTGCTTGCAGTAAATATAACACATCAGTCCCCAAACCAGCACCTATATTACTTTTTATCGTAGGCAGGTCATCTAATGGGAAATGATCCCGTAATGACCAAAGTGTTTGCGAGCACTCTGCGAGGGCCTGCCTTTATATGGTTTATGCAGTTGCCACCAGGAACCATAAATACTTGGTATGATGTCGAGAAGCAGTTCTTGGTGCGTTTCTTTGAGGATAATACCGAGATATCGGTTCATTCCCTCCTTGCAACAAAACAAGGAGAAGAGAAAACGATCAAAAGTTTTATAGAATGCTTCAGAGAAAAATCCGTGTATTGTCGACACGGTATGACCCAGGAAACCATAGTGGAAACCTGTAAGCATAATTTCAGGACCGGCGTGCTGATAAGAATGGGAGCTGTAGAGTCCAAAACTTGGAAAGATCTGTTAAAACAGGGAGAGCAGGCGGAAGATATAATTCGCCAGATTGAGGAATCTCATGGTACGAGAAACTCTACAAATAACAGGCCATATCCACAGAATCCTAAAAATAAAGGGAAGGCTGTGATGGCGACAGTTGCAGATCCAAAGCCAAGACCTCAAAATCCGAGAGGTGCAGGTCAAAATAGGGCCCGACAAGATAGAACTTATACATTCAAGACGGAGTAGACATGTACTTTATTCCATCTCCTCCTCAGGAAGGGTATGTTAAAGCTTCCGGAAAATCGAAAATCGGAAGACGCTGGTAAAACCAACGACCCTAACTATTGCCTGTACCATCGGAATGTCGGGCACCCAACTAAGGATTGCTATCCTCTTAAGAACCGAATTCAGGCATTGATAGAAGCCATGATTCTTACACTTAAAGAGGAATAGAAGAAAGTTTCTGCAAATATGACAACTTTAATAGTAGGAACCAATGAGTTTCCTACCAGAGCGATCCTTGTACCAGTAGGAAAGCCAATATCGACACCAAGCATGGGCAGCCCGCACTTGCAAGCTGGCCCCTTGGGTACGCTCCGAAGGACAGCTGTGAAAAAATCATTCTCATTGGCTAGTAGCCGGATTTGGCTGGGGGTGCCGAAAATATTGACGATGATAAATATCATGTTGCTTCCGCTACTCATGCTAGCCATTGGAATGGCTAATTGAGTGCTATAAATAAAATTTTTTGCCCAATGCTGTTAAAGCGACGGGAAGAGGAGATCAAGTTCCTCACCAACCCTATCATACTGGGGGTAAAACTATGAAATTAACTACCCAATGTTGTTAAAGGCAAATGAGAGAGAAAATCAATTTCTCGACAACTCACCATGCTGAGGGGAATAGCATGGCTAGCCCAACGCAAACGGTGATTGGTAAAAACTAATCAAATCCGTTGATAGCTGGGGGTTTGCTAAAAATCCCGTAAAACCTGTCATGTTAAGTTTTTACCTCTGACAGTATGATTTGGATTATTCCCATCGCAGTTCAAGTTACGCATGAGAGCACTTGGACTAGGCAAGTGCAATTAGGCGCCGCTGCCAAAGATCGGTGATCCTGACACGATCATCTTGGTATGTGCAGTTCAAGTTACGCATGAGAGCCTTGAATCGCCTCCAATAAAACACTAGGCATGTGCAATTAGGAGCCTCTCCCGAAATCTGGTGATCCTGACCCGATCATCTTGGTATGTGCAGTTCAAGTTACGCATGAGAGCCTTGAACCGCCTCCATCAAACTAAGGCATGTGCAAATAGGCGCCTCTGTCTAAGTTAAATGATCCTTACCCGATCATCCTGGTGTAAGTAGTTAAACGCCCTCACCAAACTATCATTTAGCTCTATTTAAAGGGCTTTACCGAGGTTAATAATTGTAACCCGGTCGGTACTAACAGTCGAAGTTACGCAAATGAGCCTTGGATTGTTTTACCAAAACTATGAACACCTATTTGTTGAGCAAGCAAAATTCTTGAAGCCAACAGATAAAGAGAAAAAGAATTATCTTTATTCATAAAGCAAAAGGTTACAAAAGAAGAGGGAGTTATAGCTCTCCCAAAAGCTTCAACCTATTCATCGACTCACCAATAACCAGACGACGAGTCTCCTCCACGGAGTGTTGAGCTTGCCGGAGCAAGTCATCGTCATTTAATGCGATTGGTTTAACCTCTGATGAGATTCTTTTCCAGTTCAATTCCCTGGTTCACATGTAAAAGATCTCCTCTGCAAATGTCAACTATGATCTGTTTAAAGTTCTTAGTGGATCATCTGAAGACACTGCTACAAAAATCCTAATGAAGATGCACAAGTTGAGTTCAACATGCTACAAGCTTTTAGATAATCATCTCTATCGCTTTGGAAAGCGACAGAGATTGTCATCTAACAAAAATGGTCCTCAAGAAAACTTAATGAGTTGCTGCAGAATTCTTGTAACTCCTTCAAAAGTTTACCTTTTAGCGCCAGGGCTTGAAACCTGCAACTATATTGTAAAGCATATGCTTCTGGCTTCCTTAGAGTTACTTTGGCTGATGAAGATCGGTGCATGACTAGCCTTTGAAGATATATCAGGGGATAGCTATGCTCCATGCTGGGTAGAAGTATCAGCAAATCATCAGATTGGTAGAGCCACATGCACTCCTCTTCAAAAAGGATCTGGTCCGAATACCCCACTGCAAAAGAAGAATCTAAAGTTAGAAAAGTTTTACAAAAAACTCGAAAAATCTTCTAAGTATAAAAACGCGGAGCTAAAAATAACTCCGCGCACAGCTGAGGAGATAGCCTCACGTTTCACTCGCAAAGCTAAAATTCATAGCCTCGCGTTGAAACGCGACAGTTAGTCAAATAGCCCCGCGTTTCAAACGCGAGGATGACGCGATAACTTCGCGTGGAAGAAGACCAGAGGTCTTCTCCGTCTTCTCTTTCTTCTCCAAGCCTTACGGTCGGAAAACGGCGATCTCGCCGGTACAAAAATGGTTGGTCGGTTAAAATCGAGTCAAAACAATCCAAAATTGTTCTAAAGAGTCCAAAAGTTGAGGTTTTTACCTCCAATAGGCGCGACATGAACTAGTTCGCCACTGTGTCCGCTCTCTCGGCCGCTGCCGCCGTTACTAACGCCGGCCGCCGATGGTGAGGAGGCGCGCGACGCCGTACTCTTCTTAGGTGACATTCTAATGATGAAAATCTATGGAAAATCGAAAGAAGTCTGGTCGAAGATCACTCATTCACATGAGTCGCTCGGTCGCCTGAACTCTGGATTCTTGGATTCTTCGAATGAAGTAAAGAAGAAGAGTTAGAGCTCTATTTAAATGAGAAAATCCGCCTCTTGGTATTTGGCGCGAGAATCGGAGTAATTACTGAACAGTTACTCACTGAAAAGTAAGCTATTTAGCTCCGCGCAGGTATATGAAACGCGAAGATAACTTGGTATTTTAACTCCGCGTTTTCAATTTAAAGATCCAAAGTATTTCAAAATTTACTAAACTCTAAACCATTATGAAAACTTTGGAGGGGGTTCTTTTGGTAGTGAAAATTTTTAAGAAAATATGATTTTCCACAACAGAACGCGGAGCAAACTCTATAGCTCCGCGTTTGGCTATTTTAGCCTCGCGTTTGAGTAAAATGCGGAGCTAATCAATAGCTCTGCGTTCTGGTTTCTTAGCTCCGTGTTTTGATGCGATTAGCTCCGCGTGAGCAGATAACCAGAATCTCAAATTGATTGAAATTATAATTTGGGCTTATCCAATATCCAAATTTAGTCCAATCAGAATCCTAAATTGATTGTGATTGAGATTTGGGCTTATCTAATACCCAAATTGAGTCCAATCAGAATTTCAAATCAAGACTAAGATATTTGATTAGAATTCTTGATGAATACAAAAATCTTATTTTACTATTCCTATGGAAACTCTCATATAATCTTAAGACTATAAATACCCTCTTTGAGGAGACTTTAGGGATCATCAATAAATAATAGATCAATTCATAAATGATCATCAATCTTTAAGCGATCTTTTGGAAGTTTTTGAGAAGTTCGAGTTACGTGTAAGAGGCTTGAACGAATCAAGACCAGAGAAGATCATCCAAAGACAGCCGGCATCTTCTTCATCAAGAGCAAGAAGACCCTCGTCGTAAGATCGTCCAAAGGAGCTATTTCGATAGATCCCATCGCCACACAGATCCCACGATTTATTGTAAAAAGAGAGCGATAATTATAAATCCTCTCGTTTGTTCTTTTTTTTGTTCTCTTTCATTGTAATCTAAGCTGAATTTAATGGAAGGAAAGCAAAGAATTTCTGCTGCAAACGGTCTCCATCAACAATCTTAGGTTTGTTCTTTTTTTTTTTCCCCTCTTTCTATGGAGACAAGACAAGCTATTGGTTGTTGTTCTCCAACTTGATAAGCCTAGTCCAGTCTTATTTCGCCGACTCACAACTCTTATATGTGTCTGTGCATCATAAGTGGAGAATGAGCGTGAGAATTCTCCTGCAGAGCGGCAATTCCTGATGACATCTTGATCAGAAATCTTCTTCGGACTCTGTCGAATCTTTCATAGGTTCTGATGTGTCTCTAATTCATGGTGCAACCTTGTCTCCTGCTCATACAAGCAGCTACCACCGGCCATGGCTGGATTAATCTTCTACTGCAAACGACAGTTCCAAGCACTTCAAGATCATCTCCCTCTTGTACCCGGACCTCTGAAATGATGACTCTGGTCTCATGGAGGACACCTGAGTACAGGTGTTTTCCTCTGAGACGGGCCAGTGGAAGAGCATCGGAGGCCCCACAGTGTTCTTTTTCGATGAGACAAGGCAATGGTGCACGCTGAAAAGGTTCAGCTACATATATAGCCAGATCACAAGAAAATACGTACATTTCTGCCTTGCTAAATGGAACTATTTACCTACTGGATGTCGGTGACGATGAAATCGTGGATGCTTTATTTGCAGCCGGAGGGAAGGTCTGCCGGAGAATCAAACAGCCTAACAGCGAGCTAGAATCGAAGAGCACGGCCACTGGCTCGGGCATTCCAGGGGGTTCTTGCATTATGCACTGTTTGCAAATGGGGAGAGGATATTCTTGGGTTCTTGAGGATGCAGAGACAGCGTAAGATACACCAGACAAGTTGCCAATTGCCAGCTGTCGTATGCAGTTCTTGGCTCTTCATTCGGATTTAAATGCCTTTTTTCCTTGCTTTGCAGGGGAATAAGAATATCTCCCGCGATTTTAAGAGTGCCGAGGCTGAGGGGGAAATTGTGTCTGGGCACAATAGATTGCTAACTGAGCCCCCTACTATGTGAGCGCACCATAGCTTTTGAAAACTTTAACTTGTACTCACTGAGCCCACCCCCATCCCGCAGCAGCAGGCTCCTCCTGTCGCAGGCTCCGCAGCACCAGCAGCAGCATCAAGGGTGGGGAAGCGACGAGGAGACTACGAAGAGGGCGGCGACGTGGAGTTCATCGTTGTATGGGGCTGTGTTTGCAAGGTGGCTGATAGCGATTGAAGAGACTTTGTGGAAGCAGGTTAGGATTTCTTGTAGTGGGGTTTAGAGACTTGAGATGAACTAGGATTTGAGAATTTTGTGAGTTTGAAGATGAACTAGTATTCTGAGAGAGGAGATAACCTAATCTAATCTAAACTATCCTAATCTAATGACCATCATGGCATCTTGCATCAAGCAAAACATCTTTAATTTTGTTAATGAGTTTTGGAGCCTGTAACTACAAATAAGAGTTCCACCAATCCTGTTACGCTCACGCTTACTGTGTAAAGTTGTATTGGCGTGTAGCACGTATTTAAATCGACATTCCTTGATTATTTCTTAGATGCTTGCCAAGATTTTTTTTTTTCTTTTTTATATTAATTTCCTTATTTGAGGGCACAAAGTAAATATCTTACCTAAGACACTCTTTCTTCTATAACATCTGACCTAAGACATTCTGGAAATTCTTACTGTACAAAATTTTGACTTCTGTTGACTATATTGGTGATATTCTGTCACCATAAAATATATTCCTTCTTAAGTTTCATGCTAAATTATGTATATTGACAAGAATTTTATATGAGAGTTTACACTGTGTTTCAACATACAATAATACATAAAACTACTCCATGGAAAGAAAAAAGAACCTAAAAAATTACGTATGGATGAATTCTAGGGGTCAAGAGAATTTTTTCCTTTTAAAAGAAAAAAAAAATTATTAGAGATACTATAAATGGACCACAACTTAGGTAACTTACATAATGCGACGGCTAATTTTCATATATATATATATATATATATATATATATATATATATATATATATATATATATATATATATATATATATATATATGAGCTGCTGACTCACTCTATTTCTACTATCTTTAATATATGTTTTCTCAAATTTTCTTTTTAACTGCTATCTCAATTACCTAGGGTTTGCTCATACCCAATTTTTTGACTTTTAGTTTTGATTTGGTCATCTACCAATTAGATATAAAATTAATAATTTTCGGTTAATACAACATTTTGTATTCACTTGATGAAAACTAAATAAATTTCAAAATCCATGAAATTTGATTTTACATTCATGACGTACTTCATGCAAGAAGGATGGAAACATGATAACATTCATAAATAAAAAATGTCTCCAGTTGATCAAGACCACAGCCCATGATCATGCAGAAACCCAAATGACATATAAACAAGTAACAAGTTGAAATGGTGTTAGAGGCCTTGATAGAGGATTTTCGGGTACTTGAATGACAAAAGCCCAGCAAGTGAAAGCATGAATGTCTTAAATTGCAATAATATCCTCCAATGAGCACGCACATAATACAAAAAATTGTTGAATACGTGTTAAATTGAGAAAGGATATCCAAATTTCAGCATAATAATAGCTGCAGAATTGCCGAGGCAATCAGCACTTTATTTGAGGAGCCACATAAGTAATAGCTGTATATGTTAAGCCAGCCAAATTTGAGATCTAATAATGGGCTACAATGCAAAACCTAATTATATATGGAGAGAGAAATTAAAATGAGCTGATAGTTCATGCATGTTATCTGAGCTGCAGTTCATTTTTACTTCTCCAATAATTTTTTTAAAAACATTTCTCTTCGATTATGATATCGACCCTTTAGGATTCACTCATACCCAATTTTCTGATTTTTAGTTTTGATTTGATCCTCCATCAATAAGTTATAACGGTTTCCAATGAATAAACATTTTATATCAATTTGACGAAAGTGTAAATGAATTTCAAAATTTATGAAATTTAATCTTATTATAGTTATGTGAGTAGGGATTCTAATTCTAGAAAAAAAAAATAAGTAAAATTATTAGATTATTATATTTTTATCACCAATTCACGTAATTTTTGTTGAGTTTGCAGCTCACCTATAGTAATTATATATATATATATATATATATATATATATATATATATATATATATATATATATATATATATATATATATATATATATATATATATATATATATATTATAATACCCTAAAATTCGAGCTGTCTGTATTGCTCTCTTGATGCCAGTCGTGCCGAATAAGTCCACCGAAGTCAATTTTGGACACCGAAATAACTTTCGGGTGAATGTAACTTTAAATCTGCAAACCCAAATGACATTCGGCTTTTTCGATTATTAGTTTTGTAATATTTAGAATTTTTTTAAATTTTTATTATTAGGCCAAAAAATACTCCAGAAATTACTAATTTAATAATATTAAAATTATCCTTTCGGAATTTCGGTTCATTTATTCCAGACATCGAAATGACAAACGGATAATTTTATAGCGTTTCTCTCATTGAACACTATGTCCTGCATTAATTTAGTTGCATTCAATTGAACCGAAATTATTAAATAAATAAAATAAAATAAATTATTTACAGATGAGAGAATCTGTGGGCCAACAAAAAGCCACTCCCTTTCTTTTCCCTACTCTCTTCTTCTCCTTCTCTCGGCAGAACCAAATTGCAATAGTGGGAATTTTTTTTCTTTCTAGAAATCAGATATAATTAAAAGAAACTCAATTTAAGTAACATACTTCTCTTCTTGATTATTTCTTTATCTCTTCTTAATTATTTTTTTAATAATATAATTTTTATGTTGATTATATTGTTGTAAAATTATTTAAATGTTTGTTATTTCAGTTAAAATAAGTTTTAGTTTGGAGGAAAAATTTTATTTTTGATATGAGCATGCTCCCATTTACAATTATGTTCTTTACAATAATTTTTGCAAATATGTAAACAAATAAAATAAAATAAAATAAAAAGAAAAAAAAAGAAGAAGAGAGGAAAGAAGAAGAGGAAGAAGCAGCAAGCAACAGAGACAGAATGGAGAGGATTTTGTGGGCTTGGCAGAGAAAGAAAAAGAAAAAACAATAAAAGGGAATTGGATCTGGCCCAGCCCAGTTAAATAAAATAAAAAAAGAATAGTGGATTTGGTTTAGGCTTGGGCCAACCGTAAAAGAAAAAAAAAGGGAAAAAAGAGACTGGGCCGACCTACCGAGCCCAGTAAAAGAATTTTTTTCTTAAAACAGTGAGTTTGGGCCTAGGCCTGGGGCCACATAGAAAAAAGAAAAAGAAAAAGAAAAATAAAGATATGATTAAGTAGAAATTTAGTAGGTCTGGACTTGATGGATTAAATGATTTATGGATTAGACTTGAATCTTAATTGTGAAAAATTGATAGATAGAAATAAAGTGTAATAATAATAATAATAATAATAATAATAATAATAATAATAATAATAGATAAATAGATAAATGAATAAGTGGTAAATTAGGCTTAGATTTTAATTGAAAATTTATCAAAGAAAAATATATAAATATATATGATTGAACCTAAAAATGAAACAAGTCTATAAGTTGGGCTTAGAAATAATACAGTATTATTTACATGATGCACTTAATTTACAAATTGGACATTTATTGCTATTGAGAACTGGACCAAAAGATTTAATCAATTTTGATAAATTATATTGTAATATAATTGTGTCCTAAAATTTTTAAGATATCACAGATATCTAACTCATCGTTCTACAAGTCATGTGTTTTGATATTACAAATTATGTGCTATGATACACGCCATGTGCGATCATGCAAATGCAAGCATGCTATCGTGTATATATATATATATATATATATATATATATATATATATATATATATATATATATATATATATATATATATATATATATATATATATATATATATATATATATATATATATATATATATATATATATATATATAATTAAAGAAGGGAAAGGAAACTAAATAATAAATGTAAAATAAATTTTTCATGTGTGTAATGTATTACAAACATGGGGATGAGAAAAACTATATGATGGATAAGGGTCATGTCGTATAAGGAATAATTATAATGTTACGGTCAGGATTCTTTTACTGCAGCGGCCTGAGTGATTACTGAATCACCAATTGATAATTATTACTCAGAGTGGTATGTCCGCTACTGTAAAACAGTATAAAAATTGATTGTTGTGCTTAGCGACATGTCATGATTCATCGCCATTAGCATTGAGGCCGGGTCCCGGATATGCATGGGTATTTATATGACAATGGAGAATAACGCTATTTTATCCATTAATATAATTTTACAATTAAATTGGATGGTGGCTGAGACCAATAGAATATAAAATTAAATAGATAGATCAATTATTGTCATATTTGTTTATTTATTTATGCTTGCTATCATATTTAATTTATATGTACATGAACAACAATGACATAAATACTAATATTCCTGTACTATGATAGTACACATTTTCTCTTTTTAAAAGTGTTACTTGCTGGGTTTAATCCCCTGGTTTTTGAACCCAGAGTTGGAAGGCGGAGAAGGGGAGCTAGTCCCAGTTGAAGACCCGTACTTCATTGGACAGATCGAGTGACAATAGGCAAGCGAAGTACCCTTTGGAGAATCTTTGTATATTTTGTTTATATTTCCTTTTATCTGGACACTACTTTCTCTTTTGATTCTTTTGTATTCATATTTAAATCAGTGTGTCATTTTATATAATGAACTTTTTGTATAAATGAAATTCTTTCAGTTTCAGATATATTATTTACACATCTAATTATGACAATAGTTATGGTAATTTCAAAATCCTGTGACTATTGGATTGTCTAGTATAAATTATAAGTATCGTCCTCCATTTGGAAAGCAGCTGAAAAATGGGGGTGTTACACACACATATATAGAGAATGGGAAATTCATTGGTGGTGAAGGGAGTTCCTTTACCGCTGCTTAGGTGACCCAGTAAAATTATTACACGTAACGTTATCTAAAATAACAAATAAAAAAACTCTTTCAACCACTCTTTGAGTGGCGTCACGTATAATAATTTTATTGGATCACCTAAGCAGCAACTCACTTCACTGCAAGTGAATTTTCTGTTTCCTTTTATATATATATATAGTAAATGGGAAATACACCGGCGGTGAAGGGAGTTCCTTCACCGCCGCTTAGGTGGTCCAATAAAATTATTACACGTGGCGCCACTCAAGGGGTATTTAAGAGAGTTTTTTAATTTGTTACTTTAAGTGGCGCCACGTATAATAATTTTATTGGGCCACCAAGCGGCGGTGAAGGAACTCCCTTCACTGCCAGTGTATTTCCCGTTTCCTCATATATATATATATATATAAAATAAAGTGTACTAAAACACCTATAACTTATATATAAACTTTCAATTTATTTCCATTATTCTCAATATAATTATCCTTTAAGTTTTATTTTTCGTTTTACAAGCTTTTTTTATTCAATTTGTATGAAAATAACAGTCAGAGATGATACCATCATGCATGCAGCTTGCATGAAACACTCTGCTGCCGCTTATTGCAACCTTGCTATAACTTACACTATATAACTTCGTATATAACAACAGCAGCTCTCCAATTCAAACCGTAGGGTAGGATGCCTGCATCGCAATCCCGCACAGCCCTTGGGGATCACCAACATCCCTCTGCAGCTTCATATACCCACCCTCTCCCCATGTCTCCGCCCACGAGTTCTTCAGAAGCCAAAACTTGGTCCCATCCATCTCAGTCCCGTATCCGATCGCCGTAACGGCGTGATCAAGGTCAGTCCCGCATTGGCCTGTAAACACACCGCTGGAGTAGAATCTGAAGTCACGACCACCGCCATCGATGGCCACCGAAACAGGCTGGCTCGCCACTGCAGTCAGAAGCGCTGACTCGTCGTTCGTGGGCACGTCTTCGTAGCCGGTGATGGCCGCCACGGAGGATGCGGTCGTGTTGCACACTCCCTCTGCTTGTTTGTATGGATAGCTGTTCTCGCTTGCGACGCCTCCGTTCTGGATCATGTATTTGAAGGCGTCGTCCATGAGGCCGCCGTTGCATCCGTGTGTGTTGCCGCCGGTAACGCAGTCGACGAGCTGTTGCTCGGAGAGAGAGGTCAAGTTGCCTTGCTTGATCTTGATAATCCCTTCGGTTGCTCCTATGGCCGAAAACGCCCAGCAACATCCTGCAGTACATTTTCCAAGGAAACAGCGTAAATCAAATAGTGAATTCTACAGGAAATTAAAAGGCTAACGAAAAATCAATTTGTTCGGAAAGTCTGAAAAAATAAAAACATTACCGTATTTTATACTTCTACACCGAAGGCTGCTAGACTGAGGCTTTGCAAATTTAGGGACAGTAACGGATGCATTCATGGATCAATTCTTGTTCCCGTTTTATACAAAATTTTGAATTAAAAAGGAAATTTCAATTTTCTAATTCAGAATTTTGTATATGACGGACAAAAAATTGATCCATGGACATATCTATTACCATCCCTATTTGCAATTGATATTATATTATTGTGAAACCAAATTTAGACCGTATTTGTGGCGGTTAACAACATGTGTCAAGCAATATTAGTTCATATATACCGCAGTAATTTCATATTGCATATGAGTTTTTATCATGTCCCGCTTTTGATATATGATATATGAGTACATACAACACCAACAACGTATCACATCCCGCTTTCAATTTACAGTATATAGTACGTACAAAATATACTGGTAACATATTTGTATGGGAATATATTAAGTCTACATATAGTATACAAGTACGTACAACAGTTACTAACAACATAGTTATGTATGAATATAGTAAGCGTCCATAGGATAACAAAAGTTAAAATTTGTATAGAAATATACTAAACTTCTATAGGATAGCGAATTAAATTTCACGTAAAAATATGCTAGCTACGATTTCTTTAAGTTAAAAAATCTTGTCTCCTTAGATTCCACAGGTGACTTCCACATATTGCAGCCATATTATATTTGTATGACATTTTATTCCGTTAATTACAAATTCTTCGCTCAAAAAACTTAGGTATGATTATTTATGAATTCATGGGATCAATAATTATAAATGACATTAATTTTTGTTTTGTATCTGATGTGAAATTATTTGAGCTGGGTACTATAGATTCTTACCGCATTGGCCTTGATCCTTGACCCCAGTAACTGCACCTTCAGTCCTCCAGTCCATGCTCGACGGAGTATCTGACAACAACGAGCTATTCTCATTCCTAAGGCTCGATACAGAAGCACCAAGCGCCTTCGGCTTGAACCCTTTGTGGTAAGTCTTGAACTCCTCATCAGTCAAGTCAGCAAACTTGTTGATGCTGAGCTTGTACCTACGATCACCAGCTCTATTAACAGATTCAACATACTCAACATTGTCTTTGAATATATTGAATCGAAATTCCTTCTCAGCAGCATCCTTGTACTCTCGCCCGTGCTCGGCCATCCACTGCTCGTGCCTCTCCGACATTGGCAATTTATCGTTGATCGTGCGAGAGGCGACTAAGCATGCCCATATGGCTAAGATCAAGAAGGCAAAACAAAGGAATTGGTTGGTTTTGCAAGCCATTGTTGCTAGCTAGCTATGAGATAGATGATCAGAATGGATTCAGAAATGCTTTTAGTGAACACTTGAGGTAATGTACTTAATTTGTTTACTTGCACACCACAAAACCTAAGGGTTAGAGGGGTTTATATAGAGTTCTTCACAAGGAAATATTGCGTGGGATTAGGGTTAGAAAAATAATGAGGTCGTCTCTATACAAATGTCTATCACGAGCGACCCATGTTGTCGTCTAGAAGTAGGTATATTTTTCTCCGTCCTCTATTCTTTTGAACTTATGATCACGAGCGACCCAAGTTGTCGTCTAGAAGTAGGTATATTTTTCTCTATTCTTTTGAACTTTTCGTACGGAATACTCTTGACGTTTTCAATTTGCATTGAACTTAATTTCTCCATAAAAGAAAAGAAAAAGGCACTTTAAATCATTTGTGTTGCATTAAAATGTCCATTTTTGTAATTAGTTTGATCTCTATCTATTGGCAACCAGTGTATACAACATATATTCAATAATTCGCATTGAAACTAATTACTTTAAGTTCTTAGAAAATTATTCAGAATATAGAAGCCTAGTGGCCAATGTTGAAAATAACGCGTTATAAAATCCGTTATATTGCGTTACGTAACCTAACGGAACTCCAGCGCTACGTAACAATTGGAAATAACTCAATGCACCGTAATAATACGTTTTTCATGTTATTTTACGTTATATTACGTAACGTTACACTAAATTACGTTATGTTATATTATTTACAATTATCTTTATAGTAATTTCCATATTGTTGTTGATTATTATTTTGAATATTAGCGAATTGCTGTAATTTTATTACTTGATTAGTTGTTGGCTTGTTTGATTGTTTATGGAATTGTTAGCTTGTTAATTTGTGATTGTTTCCTTATTTGCTTGTAATTCCTCTCCGGTTGCTGAAATATCTTATTTGTTGATTCTATTGAATTTTTAACTGAACTAAAATCAACAATTGGAAATAAGATAAATTGAACATTACAAAATATAAATTATAATAATGATAATAACTGGAATTGAAATAAAAAATTAGAACATTGTTTTTATGGTTAAATGGTGACTATAATTACGGTTGCAAACTTAATATAATTTATAAAGATAAATATGAAAATTATTGTAAACTTAATATAAAATTAAAATAGATTATGATTTTAAAATGGTTTTATATTATTTTTTTATATTTTAAATTTATATTTCAATTTATGAAGATTATTTTATATAGTTTATATTTAGTTTTAATAAATAAAAAAGAAATTGCATAAGTTACGTTATGCATTATATTATATACTATATAACCTAACAGAGGCAAAACGTTACGTTACTATTATCGCTATTTTAAACATTGCTAGTGGCATCAACTTGCTCTAATTTATGAGAAGTTTTGAGCTTGACTCCCGGTACCGGTTCAATTTGGGCAATGTTGCAGAAAGAAAATGTGTACCTAAGTTTGACTAGTACAAATAAAATAATAAAATTAGCTGATTAAGAAGAATTCAAATAAAATTAATTGATTAAGAAGAGTTCAAATATTGATCATACCGTGTAACTACTGTATCAAAGAGCTAGGTGGAGGGGGATACAAAGTCTTAGTTTAGGTCTACCCAATTTATTATGGATTGTATTTATCAAAGTCTTGGTATCCTAAGAAGAAATGGTAGAACCTACTGGTACAGGACCCACACGCTGGGGTTTCTCATTGGGAACAAGAAAATGGGGGAAGTTTCCACGTATGGACAAAGAAAAAGAACTTGCAAATGCCAAGTCTTGAGAGTACCTATGCACCATATCGGTCATTAGTCATTACAAAACAATCATAATCTAGAGCCTGGAGAGGTAAATGTGACGGTTATCATAACATCAATGTCCATATCAGTTGGATACAAATAGTAGATTCTGTGAATATTCATATATATTTGGAATGTCATAACGATAATAAAATAATTTCTGCTAGATCTAACTCGTTGTTCATAGAGAGATCGAGGGCATACAAAAGTTGCATATAGAAAATTCAACTAGTTCTTAACAACTCGTATGATTTAACGCAACCAAAAGGAAAAGTTGCATATAGAAGATTCAACTAGTGCTTAACTAAAGATATGGGTAGATTGTTTGGATTTACAAATCTGTCCCTTAAATATTTAAAAATTGGAATTTAGTCTTCCAAATCTTCATATTTATAATTTAGTCTCCCAAATCCTTTAAGTTACTACAATTTAGTCACTCAGTCATATTTTTGGCCCGAATTTTCCATTATATCCATGAGTTACTTCACTTTAGTTCTTATTTCCCTCTTCCTCCTCTCTTTCTCTTCTTATTGGGTTCCCCTATCTATTCTTCTCCTCTCTCTCTTCCCTCTTCTTATTGGATTCCTCTGAGTTACTTCACTTTAGAAATTAATTGGAAGGGAACCCTTTTCTCTTCTCCTCTCTTCCTCTTCTTATTGGGTTCCCCTCTCCAATCTCCTTTTCTCTCTCTCTCTCTCTCTTCCCACTTCTTATTGGGCTCCCCTAAGTTTCTTCACTTTAGAAATTAATTGGAAGGAAAGAGAGATAGTAGAAGAATAGAGAGGAAAACTTAATAAGAAGAGAAAATGAATGACTAAAGTGAAGTAACTCAGGGGTATAACGGGAAATTCGGGCCAAAAACATGGCTGGGACTAAATAGAATTTGATTCTCCAAGATGCTTGAAAAATCTGATTCTTCAGAAAAAATCCTCTAAGGCTTCCTCAAGAGGGTATTTATAGCCTTAGCATGATATGAGAGTTTCTATCTAAATAGAATTTGTACTCATCAAGGATTCCAATCAAATATCTTAATTTTAATTTAAATCTCTTGATTTTAGAGTGCTGATCGGATTTAATTTGGGCATTTAGATAAACTCAAATCTTAATCTCAATCAATTTTGAAATTCTGGTTATTTGCTCATGCGGGGATAATCTCGCCAAAACTCGGAGCTAAAGAACCAGAACGCAGAGTTATTGAATAGCTCCGCGTTTTACTCAAACACGAGGCTAAAATAGCCAGTATGCGGAGCTATAGAGTTAGCTCCACGTTCTGTTGTGGAAAATCTTTTTTACTTAGAAATTTTCACTGTCAACAGAACCCCCTCCAAAGTTTTCAAAATGGTTTAGAATTTAACAAATTTTGAAATATTTTGAATCTTCAATCTGAAAATGCGAAGTTAGAATACTAAGTCATCTTCGCGTTTTGTTCACTTGCGCGGAGCTAAATAGCTTCGCTTTTCAACGAGTAATTGCTCATTAATTACTCCGATTACCACGCCGAATACCAAGAGGCGGGTTTTTTCATTTAAATGGAGTTTCTTCTCTTCTCTTCCTCATTTCATTCGAATGATTTTCAAGAGATTAGAGCTCCAGTACTCTGGCGATCCAGGCGACTCAGGCGACCGTGCGATTTTTGACCCGATTTCCGTCGATTTCCTTCAAGATTTCGCAAGTAATGGCACCGAAGACCCGTGCTTCTTCACGCGCAGCCTCGCCGTCGGCGACTGGCGTCAGCAGCGGCGGCAGCGGCTGTGGAAGTGGCCGCAGCGGCGAGCCAGTCCACGCCTCGCCTATCGGCGGTAAGATTCTTCACTTCTTGGACTTTTAGAACTTTTTTAGGAGTGATTTGGCTCGGTTTTAACCGGCCAATCATCTCTTTTACTAGAGAGATCTCCGTACTCCGGCCAAATGGCTTGGAGAAGAAATAAAAGATCTCTGGTCTTCCTTCATGCGAAACTATCGCGTTATCTCCGCGTTTTTAAATGTGAAGTTATTTTTGCTAACTATCGTGTTCTGACGCGAGGTTACAATTTTAGCTTCGCGTTTGTAAACGCGAATTTATCATCCTTAGCTTCGCGTTTATTATCCGAATGCGAAGTTATTTTGTCATCCTCGTGTTTTGTCAAAACGCGAGGCTATTTTCTTAACTTCGCGCAGAGTTATTCTTAGCTCCGTGTTTCCATACTTAGAAAATTTTTCCGATTTTGTGAGAATTTTTCTGATTCTTTTGATTTTGAAGTTGGCTACTCAGTGGATCTACTCCCTCAAGGGCATCACTTCGGCCATGACAGGAGTGCAGACTCAGTCACCCAGTTTCGCTTCACCACTGTTCTTGCTGTATACAAGCCAGGTTTGAGAGAGCGCAGGGAGAAGCTAATCCGATACAGCCCTGCTACCTCACGGAAAATCATAACGGATGCTCCCTTTGAAGCCACACACCGGGAGGCATTGGAGAAACCGGCGTTCCTCTTTGGAGATGCTATAGCGCACTCGGATGAAATCTTATTTGAAGAAGAGAGCAAGTGGCTGTACCAGGCCGGGGATCTGCTCATGTTTCTACCTGATATGGAGCGTAGCTACCCTCTGGTGTATCTCCAGAGGCTATCCTCCCACCACGAGTTAGAATTTGAGCTAACTCGTGAGTATGATGGTGTTGCGACCAGCAAGTTTGGCGCAAATGGGCTTTTTCAAGATGGTCCCCCTATATGTATTACGGGGCTCTTCCCAGGCAGAGTCACCAAAGAGCATCCTGTTGGTGAAGTCCCGATTCGTGCTAAGGCTTTTTTTAGCGAATTCTTGGCCAAGGGTGGACAGTACCCCGCCAAAGACTTTAGAATGTCCGGATGGGTCCACTCCTCGGGCAACATGTGGTGGTTCAGACTTGTCAAACACATACTGGACACCCATGAGCAGACCCTAAAGGAAATTGGCTTATACAAAGCCATTAGAAACGTCCAGTTTGGTTTGCCTCAAAGTTCGTACCACTTGTTCAGCCTGCTAGAGATGTATAACCCCGAAACCGGCAACTTATTTACATCGGTGAGTGAGCTGGGATTTGCTCTCCACGAGATGTTCGAAGTGTCGGGGTTATCAATGGGCGAAGTCCTTTATGAGGAATATATCCCCACTGCTGAAGAATTAAAGATGCTAAAAGCGGGGATGAGCACATTTACTAGACCTACTGGGAAATGATGTGCCACTATCATATTTGCGCCGACCTGGCTGGAGTAAGGAACCAAGGAATTGGCCATAAGAAGTGGGCAGACTATCTCTTCGTCAATCTGAAAGAGAGTCTCCCTATGGTTCATGGACGCCCTTCCATTAGTATCGAAGAAGTGAAGGAGCGTATCTCCAACTTAGAATCCACAACATATACGACCGAATCAAATGAAGGAGGATTTAGTCCTGACATAGTCTTTCAGAGCTTCCACTACCAGGCACAATTCCCAATTTCAGATAGAGGTCTGCTTGCGGGGTTCCTGATGTTTTGGTTAAAGAGATGCGTTGTTGCTTCACTGCCCAAGGAGGCCATCGCAAAGAACGTCGTCTATCCTGCCGTTTTATTGGCTTATGGGTAATCGTTCGGGCTATTACCAGTAATGGTCGCCAACTTTCAAAGCAGGCTTTGGGCCCTCTGCAACAGCTTTATGCAAGCAGAGAAGAACAAAGGCAAAGCTGGAAAGGGTAAAGCGGCCAAAGAAGCTGATACGGTGAAGACACCAAACCCAAGGGTAGAGATGCCTTATACATACTTAATGGCGTGGCTAGTCATGCACTGCCTGTTGCTGATGAGTGCTGCGGATTACTGCCTGACTGATAAGCCGTTCTTTGTGGAGAAGTACGAGCGTTCCGTGTGGAAAAGCAATTATATATTTCAAATCCGCAGGACACTCCGTCATCATAAAAAATATAAGATCTTCCGCTGCTTCTCAGACTTCCCTGGGGGAGAGTATGGATCTAAGTTTAAAGATATTTTGGGAGTAAACAAGTTCACCAACTTATCTTCAGGGGCCTTCTAGTGGTTGTTGAATATTTTTCCCGAACACTTGGTGTATAGGCAAGACACGATGTGCTACATAGAGCCGTATATCCCGAGCAGATTTGCTCGTCCATTTGGATATACGCAGCTTTATATAGGAAATCCAAATAAAGAGTTGGCGTACAAAGGGAATCTATATGCAGGCACACGGAGCTGGTTCCATTTTGTTGCTGGAGGAACCGAAGCAGAATTTATGCTACCCCTGAAATCGCCAGAGCTAAGTATGATATTAAGCTTCTGCACCTGGTTCAGTATTGCCAATGCCGATTTGTCCAACTTCTCTATCAACCGCAGCTGCTGCAAAGAGATAGAGGCCTTCTACTCTAGCCTCAAAGGGGCCAAAAGAGTGAGGGTAAAAGGAATGGACGAATTTCTTGGTGCGACGGCCGATCTATCAGACTTGGGCAACTCTGATGGGAATGACGATAATGGTAATGATGATGACGACGATGATGGTGGTGCCCCTCAAGACTTGGTTCCCCACCTCCGGAGTCCAGCCATTAAACGCCAAGGATCTATAAGAAGCGAACCGGCGAAGAAGAAGCAGAAATTAGCCCCGGGGACCCTCTTAGTCCCTCAAGAGGCGGCGGTCAAGTTTGCTTCAGACTTGCTGGCCTCATCTCTGCCTCCGGTGCTAGCAAAGGAGAGTGGACCTGCTGAGGCTCCAGGTGCTACTGAGGTCCCGGCTCTCCCAACTGCAGAATCTGTCGAACACTCTGCAACGCAACCTCTGGGTAGCGAAACTGGTGCACTTCTGGAAACAGCGACGGCTCCTCCTTCAAGTCCGACAACTGGACTTATATCTCTTGGTATGTTTTTTATATTCTATCTTCTGTTCATTACTCATTTCATCATTATATGTAACACTTTTTGTTTGCTTTCTGAAATGCAGGTGGTTAACCCCACTCACCGATGCATTCGACTACCAGGGGGAGTCTGAGGAAAAGATGGATTACTCTGGCACAACTGGCTCGGTGGGTGGTTTGGGTAGTTCTGCAAATGAGTTTGATGCAGACTACTTCATAGCAACTCCTCTCTCTGTTCCTTCTTCAGTTCCCCTAAGTAATGAACTTGGGAGTGATGATAGGACAGAGGTCGTTGTCGCGGCCGCAGCAAGAGAAGCTATCCCATCCCCAAGTCTGCCGTCTCCAATACCAATGGTCTGCTCTGAGGAAACTTTTCCAGTAGCAGTTGGCATGTCTTCTGCTCCTCAGCTGGCGGTATTTATATCCTCTACTATTATGGCTATTAAGACACTGGTGACTCCTCCAGCTCCAAGTTCTCTGCCAGCGGGAGATGAAGAGAATTTGAAATTTTTATTTGAAGCCACTTCTATTGCAGGAGGAGCTTCGGGTGAAAATACTCCATCGTCTACTCCTGCTGTTGGTGCTGCTCGAGTGATCTGTACTAGTGATAATTCACCTCAGGTTTCCAGTTCTGCCAAGTCTTTATTGGATTTAGTGGCCCCGCATGTAATGAGTCTGGTACAGGGACGGACTTCTTCTTCCTCGACTCCAACGGACGCCACTCTTCCCCCGGCAACATCTTTCTTAGCGCTGCCTGCTTTAAACTGCTTTAAACACAGACACTGTGGACCCTCTCAAAGAATTCTTCGACCATAGTGTAAATGACTTTTTGCAGCTACTAAGAAGGTGTATTTGGAATGATCCTTGATGGAAGAAATTTCTTTAATCTTAGACGTCCAATGTTGTCTAGCTATCTGGATAATATTGAAAGGATTGGGGGACGTGACCGAGCAGCTCCTTACCGGGCCCTCCTTGAAGTTTTGGAAGATCAGGTGAACACACTAAACATGGTTCGCCAAGCTGATGTGGAAGCGATTACTGAGATCGAGTCGGTGCGGCTACGGGCAGAGTTGGTGGCTTGTCAAGAGGAACTAAGGCGCCAAGAGGAAGTCTGGTCTCGGGAGTTGGCAGAACTATGAGCCAATCAGGAATCAATCCTCAGGGGTTTAGAGATAGTAGACTTTGAGATTGAGGGGAGTCAGGCCGCCATCCTTAGAGCCAGAGAGACTATTGCTAAGGCTCGAGCTATTCTGGAAGCCAGCGAGTCTCGGTTAGGGGAATCCGTTAAGAAATGGGAAGAGCTGATTCTTCAATAAAGACAACTTGAACAAGAAGGCATAATGAGGAGCTGCACTATTGAAGAATCTCTTCAGTGGTTGGCCCAGCAATTGACAATAAATGATGATGATTTACGCCGACAGGCTCAACACTCCGTGGAGGAGACTCGTCAAGTAATTGACGAGGCGATGAATAAGTTGAGGCTCCTAGGAGATCCATAGTTTTATTTCATTCTATTCTTTTATTCTTTTTGTAATAAGAACTTGTAATAGAATAGAGAACTTTACTGATTCTTTGAATTCTTTTGTAACTTCATTCTTTTTGATTTATGAATAAAGGAAATTTTTTGATTCTTTTATCTGTTGGCTAGAAAATCTATTTGCACAACAAATAACTTATCATCAAAATAGTTCATTTGTTTAGGTAAAACAATCCAAGGCTCATCTGCGTAACTTAGAGTGCTAATACCGAGGTGATCGGGTCAGGATCACTGAATTTTGACAGAGGTACCTGATTGCACATGCTTAGAATTTGATTGGAGGCGGTTCAATGGTCTCATACGTAACTTGAACTGCACATACCAAGATGATCGGATAATGATCACCAGATTTTGGTAGAGGCGCCTAATTGCACATACCTAGAGTTTAATTGGAGGCGGTTCAAGACTCTCATGCGTAACTTGAACTGCACATACCAAGATGATTGGGTCAAGATCACCAGATTTTGGCAGAGGTGCCAATTGCACATGCCTAGAGTTTGATTAGAGGCGGTTCAAGGCTCTCATATGTAACTTGAACTGCACATACCAAAATGATTGGGTCAGGATCACCAGATTTCGACAGAGGCGTCTAATTGCACATGCCTAGTCCAAGTGCTCTCACGCGTAACTTAAACGGAGATGGGAATAATCCAAATCGTACTGTCAGAGATAAGAACTTAATATGACAGAGTTTATGGAATTTTTAGCAAATTCCTAGCTATCAACCGATTTGATTAGTCTTTACTAACTACCGTTTGAGTTGGGCTAGCCATTTTCCTCAGCATGATGAGTTGTTGAGGAATTAATTTCCTCTCCCATTTGTCTTTAATCAGTATTGGGTAGTTAATTCATACTTTTATTCTCAGTATGATAGGGTTAGCGAGGAACTTGATCTCCACTTCCTGCCGCTTTAACAACATTGGGCAATTTTTTTTATAGCACTCAATTAGCCTTCTAATGGTTAGTAAAAGTAGCGGAAGCAATATGATATTTATCATCGTCAATATTTTTGGCACCCCCAGCCAAATCCGGTTGCTAGCCAATGAGAATAACTTTGTCATAGCTTTGGTTCGGAGCATACGCAAGGGGCCAGCTTGCAAGTGCGGGCTGTCCATGCTTGGTGTCGATATTGGTTTCCTTACTGGTACAAGGATCGCTCTAGCAAGGAACTCATTGGTTCCTACTACTAAAGTTGTCATATTTGTAGAAACTTTCTTCTGTTCCTCTTTAAGTGTGAGAATCCCGGCTTCTATCAATGCCTGAATTCAGTTCTTAAGAGGATAGCAATCCTTAGTTGGGTGCCCGACATTCCGATGGTACAGGCAATAGTTGGGATCGTTGGTTTTAGCAGCGTCTTCCAGTTTTCTATTTTTCGAAAGTTTTAACATACCCTTCCTGAGGAGGAGATGGAATAGGGTACATGTCTGCTCCGTCTTGAATGTATAAGTTCTATCTTGTCGGGGCCTATTTTGAACTGCACCTCTCGAATTCTGAGGTCTTGGCTTTGGATCTGCAACTGTTTCCATCACAACCTTCCCTTTATTTTTAGGATTCTATGGATATGGCCTGTTATTTGTAGAGTTCTCGTACCACGAGATTTCTCAATCCGGCGAATCCTGCTTCAGCAGATCTTTCCAAGTTTTGGACTCTACAGCTCCCATTCTTATCAGCACGCCAGTCCTGAAGTTATACTTGTAGGTTTCTACCAGAGTTTCTTGGGTCATACCATATTTGTAGTGCACGGATTTTTCCCTGAAGCGTTCAATGAAACTTTTAACTGTTTCTTCTTCTCCTTGTTTCGTCGCAAGGAGGGAATGAACCGATATTTCGGTATCATCCTCAAAAAAATGTGCCAGGAACTGTTTCTTGACATCATACCACGTGTTTATGGTTCCCGATGACAGCTGTATAAACCATGTAAAGGCAGGCCCTCACAGGGTGCTTGCAAATACCTTGGTCATTATAGGATTATTTCCCATCAGATGACCTGCCTGCGATAAAAAATAATAGATATACTGACTTGGGGATCCCTTCCCGTCATATGACTCCAATTTGAGCGGTTTATATTTTTCTGGATAAGGGGCGAAGTCCCACTCAAGCGGATATGGCCTTGAAACTCTCGATTCTTTCAATTCCTTTTTGTGCATCAAGACATCAAGTTGGCTCTATAATTTCTCAATTTTCTCTTCATGAGGGTCATGGAAAGAATATTTATCTTCATCATCATGTATCGAATAAGCCTTTTCTTCTTTAGTTTCTTCATTTGTCTTAGGTGGCGGTTCCGAAGAAGTTTTAGCCTCATCATTGACTATTTTCTAAGTATTTTCGACCACTTTTAGAAGCATTAGTTTGAGGTCATCAATGGCCTTTTGCTGACCTCGAATCATCTGCTCTTGGGTTTCTATCCTCTGGTCAATATCATCTGACCTGTCTACCACGTGCGAGTGTGATTTCAGTGATCGGGAGGATGCACAAGATTGTATGGAAGCTATGGCTGAATTGCCACTGTCATTATCATAAGAACCTTTTAAAAGTTTCTTGTAATTTCGAGGAGCGACAACGCCTGATTTGAGCCAGGTAAAATGATGAGGTTCTTCATCGTCTGCATCTGACTCATATTCTTTCTCCATAATCTTTTTTCCCTTTCCAACCATATTGGAGGTTACAATTCTCCATTCTTTTAGGGGAGTAGCTTTCATTTTCTTAGCAGAGTTTTTATCCAACTCGTTTAATCGGTCGAACACCGATACCCTGTTCTTATTGCAACAACAATTATCCATTACATCGGACACTGCTGTCATAAGCTGCTGACAATGACAAGAAGACTCGGATTGAACTTGTTCTATACTTCTCTTCTTGGTTAAGTACTCCTTGAGATCGTTGACTTTAGTCATAGAGTTGTGGGGCCCATTCATCTGCTGAGAGGGTCCAGGAGCCCACTGAAGCTTCTTGAGATTACTGGAGTCTAGTTCTGGTCCATTAGTGCGACGATCAGCCCTGATTTGGTATTCGGGTTGATTTTCGCGAAGCTGAGGGATAGCTTCCCGTTTTGGAATGCGGAGCTGAGAATTAGCTTCACGTTTTGTATTGCGGGGCTGAGAAATAGCTCCGCTTTTTGCTATGCTAGCCTCGCGTTTTATGCTGGCTTGGCGTTCCTTTAGAAGTTTATATTCTGGAACCTTAGCCTCGCGTGGAAAAAATTCTTGCACGCTGGCTTACTCTTGCGATTAACGTAAGTCACAACTTCGCGTCTAGTGCGATGATTAACGATAATTTGCCAATCGTCTTCGCGATTTACGCGGAACTGGGGAGCCTTGTGTTTATCGCAAGTACTACTGGCTTCGCGTTCATCGCTAAGCTCAGTATCAGCCTCGCGTGGAGAATCACACGCTGGTTATGAGGAAATTTTATCCTCGCGTTCATCGCGAGTGTCAAAAATCTTGCGTTTCTCGCAAGTTGTACTGGCTTCGCATTTATCGCTAGGCCCAGTAATAGCCTCGCGTGGAGAATCACACGCTGGCTGTGAGGAAATTTATCCTCGTATTTATTGCGAGTATCAAAAATCTTGCGTTTCTCACAAGTTGTACTGGCTTCGCATTTATCGCTAGGCCCAGTAATAGCCTCGCGTGGAGAATCACACGCTGGCTTTAAGAAATTTTTATCCTCATGTTTATCGCGAGTGTAAGTAATCTTGCGTTTATCGCAAGTACTACCGGCTTCGCGTTTATCGCTAAGTCCAGTAATAGCCTCGCGTGGAGAATCACACGCTGACTTTAAGGAGATTTTATGCTCGCGTTTATCGCGAGTGTTAGAAATTATGCGATTAACGCAAATCTTACTGGCTTCGCATTTCTCGCTAAGCTCAGTAATAGCCTCGCTTGGAGAATCACATGCTGGTTTTTCTTTGCGATCAATGCAAGTTGCAACTTCGCATTTAACGCGATAATGACTGGTCTCGCAATTAACGCGAGCCAGTTTGCGAGGGACCATAGCCCCGCATTCTATGGAGTTAGCCTCGCGTTCGATGTGGGATTTGAGGGCTTTTCGCCTCGCTCTCCGATTTTTATTTCGGAGTTGGGTTCTGGTCAATTCAGTCTTCGGCAATAGAGAGGCCATCCTCTACTAGGATTTCCTGCCCAAACACCGGCTCTATGGCCGTGGTCTCCAAGGATCCCCGTTCATCGGTGGATACCTTTTTACCCGTTGCTCGGGTATTAGAGCGCACGCGACGATAGTGTCATGTTTCGTTCAGGTTACCTGATTCAGAGGAGAGGTATTCCTCGTACTTCTGCTGGTCGATTTCAACGACCAGCATATCTACGTCGGATCCGATCCTCTCGATGTCAGATTGCGCCACAATCTCTTCTCTAGTGAAAGAGACGTCTCCCACTGTGGTTGCCAGTTTGTTCACAGCAGAAATTCTTTGCCTTCATTCTATTGAAATAACTTGATTTACAACGAAAGTGAACAAAAGAAAAAGAGAACAAACGAGAGGATTTATATCTTAATTGCTCTCTTTTACAATGTAAACGTGGGATCTGTGTGGCGATGGGATCTATCAAGTAGCTCCTTTGGACGATCTGATGTCGAACTCTTCTCTTGAAGATAGCAGCTGACTTTTAGATCTTTTCTTCTCTGCTCTTCACAAATTCAAGGCTCTATGCGTAATTTGAACTCTCCAAGATACTCAAAAAATTTGATTCTCCAGAAAAGATCCTCTAAGGCTTCCTCAAGAGGGTATTTATAGCCTTAGCATGATATGAGAGTTTCTATCTAAATAGAATTTGTACTCATCAAGGATTCCAATCAAATATCTTAATTTTGATTTATATCTCTTGATTTTAGAGTTCTGATCGGATTTAATTTGGGTATTTAGATAAGCTCAAATCTTAATCTCAATCAATTTTGAAATTCTGGTTATCTACTCAAGCGGAGATAATCTCGCCAAAACGCGGAGCTAAAGAACGAGAACGCAGAGTTATTGAATAGCTCCGCGTTTTACTTAAACGCGAGGCTAAAATAGCCTGTACGCGGAGCTATAGAATTAGCTCCGCATTCTGTTGTGGAAAATCCTTTTTACTTAGAAATTTTCACTGCCAACAGTAAGTACTATATCAAAGAGCAAGGGGGACACAAAGTCTTTGTCAGGATTGCACAATCCGCGCGAACTATTTTGGATAGTATTTGTCAAAAGTCATGGGATCCTAAATAGAAATGGTAGAATCTACTGGTATAGGACCACAAGCTAGGGTTTCTCAATGGGAACAAGAGAACGAGGATGTTTCCACGTATGGACAAAGGAAAAGAACTTGCAAATGCCAAGTCTTGAGGGTACCTATGCACCATATTGGTCATTAGTCATTACAAAACAATCGTAATCTAGAGCCTAGCGGGGTATATGTGACGGTAATCATAACATCAATGTCCATATCAGTTGGATACATATAGTAGATTCTGTGAATATTCATATATATTTGGAATGTCATAATAATAATAATAAAAGAATTTCTGCTAGACCTCACTCGTTGTTTATAGAGAGATCCAGGACATACAGAAGTTGCATATAGAAGATTCAACTAGTTCTTAACAACTCGTATGATTTAACACAACCTAAAGGAAGAGTTGCATATAGAATATTCAACTAGTGCTTAACAACTTGTATGATTTAACGCAACTAAAGGACCTTTTTTCCCCGAAATTAGAAAATCTTGGCTATTCTGATGGTGTTTTCATACCCTATCACATAGATTATTATGTAAGCCTGCAAGCTATTCTAAAATAAAAAAATAAAAATAAAAATGTAATTTTTTAACCTACAATGCTAACGTTCCTTTTATTATGATGTATTTAAGAACTGAATATAATAATCTCAGAAGAAACAAAATACTAAGTACAAGGGGACGGATATTAAATCAGAGTAACACAACTATATTCACATACACATATATTTTGAATCTCCGTTTACACCGTAAAGTTGTAAACTATATTTTAGATCCATTTGGTAGTGGAACAAAGCTTGTCTAGCTAGTGCAACTTGCTAGACATATCATCCATTCAAGAGTTAAAGATATGGGTAGATTGTTTGGATTATGCGTCATATAGTCATTTAAGTATGCAGCCAAAGATCCGACCTAATTAGTCCTGTTCCCTCAAGAACATAATCAAACTAGCTAGCCCCGTTGATTCACAGAGGTTGTCTCGACTTATTCCATTTTGATATTTCCAATAATATATTTCCATATTATTTCTGCTGGGTTAAAATTTTTGACAAGGCTTGTTATGAAAGTCATTCAATCTCACGGACAATCTACAGATTTATTATCATCATCATTATTATTATTATTATTATTTTGAGGATGTGTCCAATAAAAAGCACTAGCTTTTATGTAAATAGACTTTTGTTCTAAATACATCCACCTCGCATGCCCAAAACTCATGACCTGGGGGGAATTTTCTTCTGAATAAAGATGAATCAGTATATAAACATTCAGGAAGTGGGAGGATCCATCAGAGCAAGGAATATTTCAGCAACATATCCTCAACAATGCTAATATTAAAGAGGTTCTGTTCCATGAGCGAGTCATACATGAATATCATAACATCCACAATAGCCTAAAGAAACCATGAATCGCATGATAGATCCCAACCATAAAATGTATTCAAATGCAAAACAATAGTTGATTAGACTCTGATATATAAATATTCGGAACCAAAGTTGAATTTGACCAAGTTCTCACTTCACAGCAGAATAACTGCCGCCAGATTTATGGGACAATTGACAACCCAATCAACAAAAATATAGACGTGCATAGTGCATAAACACAGGCATGACTCCACTTACTGCAACTGCTGCTTGATTCATTCACTGCAATTACATGCACAAAGCACCGACTACTGCCTAAAGGGATAGTACACTGATAGAGAGGCCGAGCCCCCCATGACTCCCGTTCGGCCCTCTCTTTCTTCACCTGAAACAATGTCAAACATCTCATAAGAGCACATTATATTAGGTCCAACGAAAACTTGGAAAAAGAATGTAAGGAACACAGGCAACTCATACTCAACGCTGAAATTGTATCCTAAAATTTATATACAATGTTTTTAGAGCTGTGGCAAATAGCAGTAACTGTGACACTGGATAACAAAGAATGAGAGAGATACTGATTTAGCCTTCTAGGTATGCATAATCATTCAGTGGGTACACTTCTGCCAATCAAAAAGTATGACAATGAAAGTTTCCTAGGGATACTATTTATAAAAAATATTCTTAAACAATATGTAGTGTATCACCTTCCTAACAAACCATTACAAAAAGCGAACAATATGCTAAAACGAGGGGGAAAATTAAAAAGTTTAAAAAAAGGGGTATTTACAGGTTTGTCCCTTACATCTTTATAAATTATGATTTAGTCCTCCAAATCTTTATATTTAAAATTTAGTCCCCAAATCCTCCAAATTACTACAATTTAGTCCCTCCGTTAGTTTTTCCGTCCAAATAAATCGGCAAAATTTAATTTTTACTTTTTAAAATAATGAAATGATTTAAATATCCCTATGAAAAAAAGGGAAAATAATAGAGAGATAGAAGAGAAGAAGAAGGGAAAAGCTAATGAACCCAATGAAAAAAAGGAGAAAAGACGAGAAAGAGAGAAGGAAAAGAGAGGAAGAAGAGGAAAGGAGAAGAGAGGAGAAAGAATGAAGAAAATGAGAAGAGAGGAGGATGAGGGAAGAAGAAAAGAGGAGGAAGAAGGAAGAAGAAATTAAGAAGGGGTAAAATGAGAAAATCATGTCAAAAAATAGACTGGGGTAACCGAAGTTAGAGGAGGGGATTAAATTGTAGTAACTTAGAGAATTTGAGGACTAAATTCTAAATATGAAGATGTAGGGACTAAATTATAATTTATAAAGATTTAAGGGATAAATCTGTAAATACCCCTAAAAAAAATTAATAGGTTTGGTTGACACCTTTTTGTTGGCTACCATTGAATTCCTAGCTAGGATACACAATTACACAGTGCTGCATGAATCAGCCTCAGCGAGACAAACAACCTCCGAGCGAAAATCGGAAGTCAGGATCACCACACTGAGTTGCCAACACCTATTTAAACCGCTCAATCCGCACACAAGTCAGATAGCCTCACGAATTTAGAAACGAAAAAAAGGCTCAGGTCAGCCCCAGACCCAATCGGGCCGGTCCGAAAAAGTCCGACCTATGGTCCACCCTGTACAGCTCAGGGACAGACCCAGCGGCTAAACAAATTTGAGTTTTAGGCAGGGAACGGACTATCTCCAAACCCGTGCAAAAAGCCTGATCCGACTGGACTCCTAGGTTCATCATCTCCCTCCCCCGACCTCTGTGTTTCGAGTGTTTCTCCTCTCCTCTCCTCTCCTCTCCTATTTGGAGTCTTACTCCAACCCTAAGACCACCTCCATTATTTGACTCTTACCCGTTTCTAGTTTTCTCTTTCCCAATGAAAATCGGGATTTCCATCCAGAAAGCTAAAACATCCAAATTTATAGATTCAGTCTCCATAATCATCCAAATCTCTGAAGATCAAGGTCAGGTCATAGACTCCGTTTCCATAATCATGTTCAATGTTTGAATCCTTATTAAATAGTGAAGAACCGGCCGACAGCGAAATAGTTTCAAGCTCGACAATCCCATCTATGCAATAAAATCAATGACAATCGAAATCCCTTAATATAATAAAAGAAACACTTGATTTCTGCTGTATGATGTGGATCATCATTTCTGTTATGCCTGAAAATTGAGCTTCATCGTCAAGTGCTGCAAGTAATCATTCTTATGCACATCATATTTTGTGGATCCATTTCAGAAAAAAAAAAGAAGCAAGTATATTTTCTGTAGCTAGCTGAGATCAGGGTGAAATGAGCTCCAAATCCAATAACAAAATCTAACTCTAAGCATAAAAGAACCAAATTACCTAATTACCGTGACAACGATAAATTAAAATGAGGATATATGTTTAGAGATAGTGAAAAAGCTGAACCCTTTTATTCCTCAAACAAGATAAAGCTGGATCTCACCGAAATTCGTTGGAGATGCCATAGAGAACTTCGAAGATGGACCATTAATTTGATGGAGCATGTTTGTTGATTGATGAAGTGGATTAATTTCTCAGTTATTTTGATTGTCTCGTTTCCATAACCTTAATGGTGAACGAGTGAATGAAGGTACGTAGTTGCTGCTGCTATTAATTAATTCTCTTCTTGTTTTTTGCTTAGCTACCACTATAATCCAACCTTTCAGGATATGTGACACTTCAAACTAGTAATAGTATGCATAATTTTAAGAAGTTCTTGAAAAGACTGTTTACATATTCAAATTCTATATATGATATACTGCAAATTTCAACCCTGCGGCGTATTTCCGCCTTCTTTTCTGTTTCTTTTCTTTTTTTCTTTTTTTTTTTTTTTGGTTACCTCATTTTAGTTGACAAGAGTGCAAGTGCAGGGTCTGGCATGCAGGAAAGTGGTGAAGCTGGATGCATACGAATGAAATGGGTAACTCTGTTTTATTTACTTATACATTTGTTATTATCGTTTTCTTTCTTTCTTTTTTTTTTTTACAGGAATATTTGACCTTAAGAATTTAAATGAGACATGTCAATTTTTGACAGGCCCAAAAAGCCAATGGGCCACATGAAGCCTGTTTGGCTAGAGTTGGACTATTCGATGCTGACCCGTTACGGGCTTTGGATCAGTCCAAAACCTTATAATTTAGTTTGGACATTGAATAAACCTGGCCCAGCACATTCTCATCCCAAGTTTACGCTCCACAAGCTTGAAAGAGAGTAACATTAGGAATGCATCATATCACACAGAAGAGGGTCTCCTGATAGGTATTCACCAAGCACCTCATCAATCAGTACGATAGAAACCCCTTGAATATAAAGAGAGGTAATTCCAAAGTGGGGTATAGCCATTTGTAAACCAAACTAAAGACGTCATTTCTCTATTCCAGGAACAAATATTGTGATGAATCTTAAGGCACTCGGTACGATATAAACCTAAAATTGCTTATGATATCCTAATATTACGAATATTATAATGTGAGACGTTCATTATTGCCAATCCCATCACCATAAACCATTAGATAATACCAATACACTAAGATTTTAAACCTTGGCTAGAAAAATAATTAGACCTAAATAAATGTCAATTAGAGTCGGTACTAGAATGCAACACATGGCTATTTTCGGTGAATTTCGAATATCTTTTCATTACCATTGAAAATATTACAATAATTCAATCGATTACAGTGAAAAGAATAAGGAAAAGAAAATAAGCGAGTGGTGTTGGAGGTGAAAATTTTCTAAATAAAAAAAAGATGGCAAATAGCGCGCAGAACGCAAAATTATTAATTAGTTTTGCGTGGCAGAAACTTAATTTCGCGTGAATAAGTAAAATGCGAACCTAAAACCTTAGTTTCACGTCCAAAGTCTTTAACTCCGCATGGGCAGATTTTCAGAATCCTAAATTGATTGTGATTGAGATTTAGGATTATCTAATATCCGAATTGAGTCCATTCAGAATCCAAAATTAAAACATTTACATCAAAATCAAATATTTGATTAGAATCCTTGATAAATATAAAAACATTCTATTCATATTTGTAACACCCCAAAATTATCATGTTAATTAAATTATAAATTATCAAGTTAAAAATTTCTTTCTATACACCTTCAAATTTAATTAAGTTTCCAAGGGCACCCCTTTTTCATTTTGTGGGGATGAGTTGTTAGAAGAGAGTGAGAGGTGACACTCTAGTTGACATTTGTCATGCATGCAAGAAGTCTTAGGATTAGGCTAGAGGATAAGGTGACCAAAATGCCCTTAGATATATATAACCTTATTCTCTCAAAGAGAATTCTTATCAAAAAGAACAAAATAGAAATCACCCTTGGTTCTTCTAGTTCATTGAGTAAAGGAAATAGAAGGGAAGCTTTGCTACAACAAAGGAGGAGATTAGAGAGAATAGAGGCAAGTATCACCTTGTTCTTGTTCTCTCTTTGAATCGTATTTGAGTACAAGTAGCAAGTATGATCTTTCTTGGAAATTATTTGATTTTTATTATGAGTACATGATTCCTTTTTCTTTATGGATAAATTCACATCATATGGGATCTGCATACTTAGAAAAATTTCTAGACTGCATACTTAGCCTGATTTACGGATGTTGGCTATTTTTGGCTTAGCCTCGCGTTTGGCAATTTTTAGCCTCGCGTTTGGCTATTTCTGCTTCCTGTTTGGCTATTTTTTTAGCCTCGCGTTTGACAATTTTTAGTCTCGCGTTTGGCAATTTTTAGCCTCGCGTTTGGCTATTTTCTGCTTCCTGTTTGGCTATATGTTTAGCTTCTCGTTTGACAATTTTTAGCCTCGCGTTTGGCAATTTTTAGCCTGGCGTTTGGCTATTTTCTGCTTCCTATTTGGCTATTTCTTTAGCCTCGCGTTTGACAATTTTTAGCCTCGCGTTTGGTAATTTTTAGCCTCGCGTTTGGCTATTTTCTGCTTCCTGTTTGGCTATTTCTTTAGCCTCGCGTTTGATAATTTTTAGCCTCACGTTTGGCAAATTTTAGCCTCGCGTTTGGCTATTTTCTGCTTCCTGTTTGGCTATATGTTTAGCTTCGCATTTGACAATTTTTAGCCTCGCGTTTGGCAATTTTTAGCCTCGCGTTTGGCTATTTTCTGCTTCCTATTTGGCTATTTCTTTAGCCTCGCGTTTGACAATTTTTAGCCTCGAGTTTGACAATTTTTAGCCTCGCGTTTGGCTATTTTCTGCTTCCTGTTTGGCTATTTCTTTAGCCTCGCGTTTGACAATTTTTAGCCTCGCGTTTGGCAAATTTTAGCCTCGCGTTTGGCTATTTTCTGCTTCCTGTTTGGCTATATGTTTTGCGTCGCGTTTGGCAATTTTTAGCCTCGCGTTTGTCAATTTTTAGTCTCGCGTTTGGCTATTTTCTGCTTCCTGTTTGGCTATATGTTTAGCTTCGTGTTTGACAATTTTTAGCCTCGCGTTTGGCAATTTTTAGCCTCGCATTTGGCTATTTTCTGCTTCCTGTTTGGCTATTTCTTTAGCCTCGCGTTTGACAATTTTTAGCCTCGCGTTTGGCAATTTTTAGCCTTGCGTTTGGCTATTTTCTACTTCCTGTTTGGCTATTTATTTAGCCTCTCGTTTGATAATTTTTAGCCTCGCGTTTGGCAAATTTTAGCCTTGCGTTTGGCTATTTTCTGCTTCCTGTTTGGCTATTTCTTTAGCCTCGCGTTTGACAATTTTTAGCCTCGCGTTTGGCTATTTTTTTCTTCCTGTTTGGCTATTTATTTAGCCTCTCATTTGACAATTTTTAGCCTCGCGTTTGGCAAATTTTAGCCTTGCGTTTGGCTATTTTCTGCTTCCTGTTTGGCTATTTCTTTAGCCTCGCGTTTGATAATTTTTAGCCTCGCGTTTGGCTATTTTCTGCTTCCTGTTTGGCTATTTTTTTAGCTTCGCGTTTGACAATTTTTAGCCTCGCGTTTGACAATTTTTAGTCTCCCGTTTGGCTATTTTCAATTTTAAGAGAAACACGGATTTATACACTTGGCATGATTCGCGGATTTATGATAACATGACATGTGAATATCAATATGATACATGAAGGCAAGATTATTCATGAGAACAAGTTCTAGTATCTTTATTACAATACATGATTACAAGTTCTAGTATCCTTATCACAAGTTCTAGTATCCTTATTACAGGATAACAAGTTCTAGTATTTTTATTACAAGACATGATTACAAGTTCTAGTATCCTTATTACACGACATGATAATAAGTTCTAGTATCTTTATTACAAGACATGATTACAAGTTCTCGTATCATTATTACATGACATGAAGCATCATTATAATACATGTGTACATGATTCCAAATCTTGATTCTTGAACTCTTGATTCTTGTGAAATGATATGTGTACAATTTCACATGAGAGTCCACGTGTTTCCTTTAATTCACGCATATCATATGCATTACTAATATGGGAAAAACTACATGATGGATAGATAAGTACTGTATTGTACAAGGATCTTGTTGGCCAACTTCTTGATTAGGTACTGAGGGCCTTTTACTAGCAGCACTGGGTGGTACTGAGCCACCATCTGATACATGAGTCACCATATGGGTGATGCCCGTTACTTGTTTCATTTAACGGGATCTGACTTGTAGCACCTAGCGGTGTGTCATGGTTCAGCGCCATGAATTAGAGGCCGGGTCCCTGGTATGCACGGGCACTTGTACAATATGAGAAACTGCGCGCTATCTTATCCATCATTGAGTTTCAATTCCAACACTAACATGATATAGACCTATTAAATTTTACACGAAGCTTGTGAATGACTTACATTGTTCTGGTTATATGCAACATGATTGATACCGAAGCTTGTGAATGATTTACATTGTTCTGGTTATATGCAACATGATTGAAACCGAAGCTTATGAATGATTTACATTGTTTTGGTTATATGCAACATGATTGATATTTACTTCGCTTATACTTGTCACCTTTACATGATTTATTTGAATACTCTTACTCAATTCATTTTCAGTATTCTCAAGATACGTTTGTACCAACGCAATTTATTTAATCCTTTTATTATTTGTACTGTGATAGTACACGTGTTTCTTGTTTTTGTGTTACTTGCTGGGTTTAATCCCCTGGATTTTCTTAAGCCCAGATCACGAAAGAAGAGAAGGGGAGATTGCTCCAGACAACGATCCTTACTTCACCAACCAGGTCGAGTAGAGGATACTACTAGCACAATACTATTGGGGTACTTCGCACTTCTTGTTCTTGTCTCCTTTGTCACTTCTTGTTCTTGTTTCCTTTTTCTGGGCACTGCTTTAACTTGTAGTATTTAACTCTTTTGTATAGATATTTAAAGCAGTGTGTCATTTTATGTAATTAACTCTCTATATAAATGAAATCCTTTTAGTTTCAGACATGGTTATTCATCTTGACATGGCAGTAGTTACGGTTATTCCAAGATCATGGGACTGTTGAGTTATTCATAGTATTAAGTAATGTCGCCCACAAAAAAAAAAAAAAAAAAAAGGAGCAAAAAGGTAGAGCCGAAGTGGGGGCATTACAATATTCCTAAAGAAACTCTCATAACCAACTAAAGTTTATAAATAGCCTCTTTGAGGAGATTTCAGGGGTCTTTGGCAATTCAAGTTACGCGCGAGAGTTTTGTATTCATTAAGATCAGCAGAGAGAGAAGGTATGGCCGACCATCATCTTCTTCAAAGAGAGATTTTCACATCAGATCGTCAACAACTTCTACTAGATAGATCCTACCACCACATAAAAACCCACTTTTATTGTAAAATAGAGCGATGAAAATATAAATCCTCTCGTTTGTTTTCCTATTATTCCTCTTTCATTATAATTATCATAATTAATAGAATAAAACAAGATTTTTGTTGAGAACAAACTTGATGGATGTGTAAATCTAAACTAAAAATCCAAGAAATTGGGTATGAGTAAACTCCAGGGAGTTGAGATAATAATCATAAAGAATATTTTTTAAAACATTATTGGAGATAGTGGAAATGAACTGCAGCTCATGTAAATTGCATTAGCTCATTTCCATCATTCTCTCTCTTTATATATATATATATATATATATATATATATATAGTTTATGACCAACTAAAACTCCAAAATCAAAAATCTAAGAGAGACCAAGACAAAAGGCTGTATTTTGCCAAGTGGCACCTCAACCTCTTTCTTGCTATCCTTTCATGTTTACTCACAGACATGATTTTTCTGTAGTCACCCTAATTTTTCATCTCTTATACAATAACTGAATCATAGCAGGTCTCATTGTTCTTGCTATTTTTACAGGCTATTGTCAGTGGGCACTGAAGTTCTAGCATTTCAATTTATTTTAGATTTATCGGCCGACGAGCATCATTCCAGCTATAAACTGTAGCATCTTCCAGATGAAACTAAATAGCTATTTCTTTATAGTTACGATCTTAAGGTTATTATCCTTCTACCTTGTGCTATTAGAGTGTGATGATAATGCTTATTTTTGAGTCAGGCATCGACATGTAATCTGTATGATCGTAAGTCTTTAAATTATTATGTAGTAATATTTTGTATCCTTTGCTTCTTATATATCCGTGATCCTTTTAAACTAAGGATAAAGTCTTGGTGAATGTTGCGTCCTTAACCTTTCCAGGAATTCTTTCTAATGACTGACCATGTATTTCGATGCTCCTCCGATGGAACTTTTTTCTTTATTTTTTTGCCATATTTACTTTTTTCTGTATTTCTACTGGAAAAATTGACCATACTTGTCTTCACCTTCTCTTAAGCTCCACTTTTCCGTTCCCTGGCAACATTTGAGCAACGGGTCCTCCAGTGTATAAATTCAACCCATCTTACAAGCTCAGCCATCCAATTTAGTAGCAACGGAGGAGGCAGTATTGAAACTCAGTGACATAGAATGGAAGCAAAATTAGGATTTGTGGTGGAGAAATTGGAAAATAACTTAAAGTTTAGGATAAATTGGCGGTTTTGGATCTCACGCCCAGACGAATCACACGTTCACTTTCTCATGAATCACCCGAGAGAAAGATTTGATAAAAACAAATCAAATGCTCTCGATTTCATTCATTATCTCTCATTATATCATAAAATTAGAGTTTTAGAAACCATATATTCAGAAAATTCTACTGCCACAAGATAATAATAAATCTTTTAAAATCTAACTAAATCTCTAATCCAATCCAACTAAATAACTAATTTTATCTTTATTAATTTTCCTGTATTTGGAAATATTTACCACCTGGTGAATGCCAACAAGAAAAAAAAATAAGCATGGCTGAATAAAATTGGCCAATTTTTTCAAAATCCGACAAAACTTTCCACCGAACTTAATATAAGAAAGTCAAATAAACCCGTAACCAAATGTATACTGCCTTATATTCCAATAATGATGACAATAATAATTGTGGAAAGTTTGGAGTAAAGTTAAAATCTATCACTTATATAAAAAATGAAAAATTTGGAATATGAGCTAGAGAGTAAATGAAAATCCGATCCACATTAATCGGACTATTGAATATTTCTGTAGTTGGCTCTAATAGAAAAATCAGATCAACAATTTTTGGACCTATAATGGACTCTATGATAGCTTCAGTCTCAGCGATAATATCATCACCTAAATTCTCAGAAGCTGATATATTGATATATGGACTCTTTGAATGACACTGATATTCATAAAGTCAAAATTCTCCACATGCTGAACATTTGATGGAAGGACACTGTTGAGCCGAGTGTTTGTATTTTTTACATTTAGAGTATTGTTTAAAGACAAAATATGGAGCATACCGTGCATGAAGAAAAAGCTGCAAACGATTCTAAGCTGGACGATATTTATAGTTGTTGAGATACTAATCAGATACTTTTCCAACCAACTTCAACTTAGCATAATTATATTTCTACTCTGAAGACGGAAAAAATGTTCCAAGTTACTTTCCTAATTTTTATAACTATTAGGGTCATTATAACCGTGAAAATATGAGACTGTATCATATATATCACACACAACTTATTTATAATCAACATTAGTTTTGATATATTTACCAAAGTATTGAAGTGTCTCGATTATACCTTGAATCCGATACAAACCGGACTCCAAACGGCTTCAAAATCAAGTTCAAATCGCTTAACGGGTCTGCAAGGCCTTAAGGGGTTTGAACCCACTTAAATCTGCTTCCTTTTAAAATGGGAACTTCTAAAGGGGCACAAGATTTTTCCTAGTGAGCCCAAGCATAAATATCAACTTTGCCCTCAAATTTTTTTTCCCATCTTGCCCTTCTTCCCTCTCCCGCTCCCTCCAGCCCTCTCGCACATTTTTTTTTTAGCCCGTTCGGACTGTAAGTCCGAACGGATTTGGTCTGTTCGGACTGCAAGTCCGAACGACACCCCCCCGTTCGGACTGACAGTCCGGACAGGGGCTTGACCCAATCTGATATTTCCACCACTGTCTCACTCACTCTATTAATGTAATAAAATGATATATCATTAATTTACCCAATTTAACGTGACTTCTAGGACTTATATTAATAACTAATTATATATTATTATCGAAATATAGGGAAGGAAGCAAAAAAATACAATGATACAGCGATACCTTGATATACCGATACAATGATACACTGATACAATAATTCACCGATATAATGATACACTAATACACAATGATACACCGATACAATGATACTCCAGATACACAAATACAATGATACTCCTGATACACCGATATAATGATACAATGATACATTGATACACCGATACAATGAAACAGCGATACAATAACTGATACAATGAAATAGTGAAGATTATAAACAAGGTCCCCAACGTATAAAACAAATAAGATCTTATACAAATTAAAGAAATAAGATCAAATACGAATGTAGTGTATATATTAATCGAACAAAAAGCGACCAGTAGGGTTCATTACAAAAAAAAAACCATATATTCTACAAATTCTTCAAAATGTTTGTAAAAACAATTACACCGGCCACTTGAAGTTCCTAACATCATCCATATCAATACACAACTAATATAATCTAATCACTGTCTCCTTGTCTTTCTCGAGGGTTGACGTCTGCTTCTGGTTCGAGACATAATTGCCGTATCGGGTGCATTAGGAGTGGATTGATCTTGTCTTTATTCCTCTGCTTACTCTTCTGGTGGTTTTTCTGGTTGAGTGCAACCAGTTAGCTACAAATATCATTTTTTTGTCTAATTTTTTTCCCTGCAAGATAGTATAATATTAAATTTTAAAGACACTAAAATCGTATTTTGCAACTTAATCAACCATTAGGACAATACCATCAAACTTTATAATTAACTAATAAATTTTAATCCTAACATTCATGATTATAAAAAATAACTAAATTTTGCATATTTTAAAATTGGAATTACAATATTAAATTCTCTTAATAATTACAATCTAAATATTAATAATTAAAATTAACAAAAAACTGCTATAATGAAACTTGCTATCTCATCCCCTCTTCCTCCTCCCAAACCCAACAAAATCACCAAACCCTAATATTCAAGAGTTGTTTAATCCAAAAATTATAAAAACTAAATTTTGCAATAAATATTACTAAATTAGGAAAACTCACCTAGTAATGGCGGGAAGACAGCGGCGGGAGAACAACGGCGGCGGTGGCGGGGGGACCTCGGTGGCGGAAGCTCGGCGGCGGCGGCGGGAGGGAGGTCTACGAATGGGAAAGAGAGAGAGAGATTTCGAAGGAGAAATGAGGAGAGAAAGTATGGAGAGGATGAGTGGAAGTGGGAGAGGAAAGTGAGTTTGGGTTAGGTTTGGAGGAGAAATGGGGGGAGAGGAGGAAGAGAAAGAGGAAGAGGAGAGGAGATATAGAGGGAAGGGTATTTTGGAAATATTATATGTACTCACTAAGAAATCTCCGTTCTTATGAAAAATTGGGCTCACTAGGAAATCTGGGCTCACTAGGAAAAAACTTGTGCCTCTTTAGAAGTTCCCTTTAAAACCGGTCTGCAATTGTTAAACTGAAACCGAAATTGGATTGAACCCAACAATAGCTTGCTGAAGCGGGTTTGACCTACAGGTTTTCCAAAGAACCAAGGAGCGGCTGGCGATTGGAGGTGGGGAGGTACTGTCGAGGTAAAAGGAGGTGATCGGTGATCTATCGCTAAAGATGGGAGGATTTGTGCAGTCGTGGAGCTGTCGTGGTCGCTCAAAGAAGAAGGGCTTTGGCACGGTGGGCTTGTGGGAAAATGTGTAGTGGGTTTGCAATGGGCTTGTGGGCTGATGGTGTTGAAACATGAGGAGAAGGGATTGACAGGGCTATGGTGGATGCATAGGAAATTTGAGTGTTTTTTTTTTTTAAAAATCTCTCTTCTCTTTGTTTTTTGATCTTCTTTTCCTCCATTTTCTATCTTTTTTTTGTTCACTCGATTTTTTTATCTGATTTTTTTTTTTTTGTTTTGCTCTCTTTTTTTGATTTTTTTTCTAGATTTATAAGAAAATAAAAAGAAAGTGAAAGAATTGATAGAGATAGATTTGGATTCTGATATATGAAGATGCAGAACTTTAGCTCTAATACCAATTTGATGCAGGATGAGAGTGAAATTAGGGTTTGTGCTGGAGAAATTGGAGAAGAACTTAGGGTTTATGATAAATCGGGGGTTTAAATCTCACGCTCAGCCGAATCACACGCTCACTTTCTCACAAATCACTCGAGAGAAAGATTTAATAAAAACAAATTACATACTCTCAATTTCATTCATCATCTCTCATTATATCATAAAATTAGAGTTTTACAAACTGTATATATAAAATCCTAATGCAATAAGATAATAATAAATTTTTTAAAATCTAACTAAATTTCTAATCCAATCTAATCAAATCTAACTAAATAACTAATTTTATCTCTATTTTGTCCTCTTGGTTATTGTGAACAGAGAAAATAATTTATATTACAAGAGATGAGAAGATACAAATGTCTTAAGAGACTATTTGAATGGTGTATCATGGAAGGGAGGAGGGGCTCTCCTTTTATAGCCTAAGGAGCCCCCCCTCATACTTGTATCCTACCGATGTGGGACTAAGACTAACACTCCCCCTCAAATTGGAGCATATATATTAATCATGCCCAACTTGTTACAAAGATACTCAACTCGTGTCCCATTTAAGGCTTTTGTCAGAAGATCTGCTAGCTGATCGTTTGATCGTACGTGCCCTGTAGATACAACATTTTCTTTGATCTTGTCACGAATAAAATGACAGTCGATTTCAATATGCTTCGTACGCTCATGGAACACAGCGTTTGATGCTATATGAAGTGCTGCTTTATTGTCACACCATAGTTTCACAGGCAATGTCGTGGCGATGCCAATTTCCCTCATGAGTTGAAATACCCACACAATTTCTTGTACTGATTGTGACATGGCTCTATATTCTGCTTTTGCACTTGATTTTGATACAACACCTTGCTTTTTACTTCTCCATGATATCAAGTTTCCACCAACAAACACACAGTAACCCGTAGTGGACCGTCTTGTGGCTTTAGATCCTGCATGATCCGCATCACAGAAGCACTCGACTTTTGTGCCCATAATCTGTATAGAGAATGCCACGACCTGGGGAACCTTTCAAATAGTGCAAGATATGCTCTAAGGCTTCCCACTGTGCCACTGTTGGGGATGCCATGAATTGGCTAAGTACACTGACCGAGAAGGTTATATCAGGACGAGTTACTGTCAGATAATTCAGCTTCCCAATGAGTCTTCTATATCTCTCAGGAGATGCAAATGGCTTCAGTTTCTCTGGATCAATCCTCTTCTTCAAGTCATCAGGAAGTTCATCAAACATACTATCATTAAGATCCAGGAATAGATTCAAAATCATGGGAATGCTACTCGGCGCAGCTCCAAGCTTTCCAGTCTCCTTTAAGAGATCAAGAACATACTTCCTCTGAGTTAAAAGGACGCCCTTCTTACTTCTCAAAACCTCAATACCAAGAAAGTACTTTAATGGTCCCAAGTCTTTTGTCTGGAAGTGGGAGTTAAGGAAGACTTTAAGTTCGGAGATTCCAGAGATGTTACTTCCAGTAATCACAATATCATCAACATACACTACTAGAAGAATCATGCCTGCATCAGACTGCTGGTAGAACACAGAGTGATCACTCTTGCTTTGGCTTAACCCAAACTTCTCGACCACACCACAAAATCTATCTAACCAGGCACGGGGGCTTTGCTTCAGACCATACAATGACTTACGGACGTAGCATACTTTCCTATGCTCCCCCTGAGCAACGAACCCAAGAGGTTGCTCCATATAAACTTCCTCAAGGAGGTCACCATTCAAGAAGGCATTCTTAACATCCAACTGATGCAAATCCCAATGATAGGTGGCAGCCAGAGAGACAAGAAGATGAACTGAAGTGAGCTTAGCCACAGGGGAAAAAGTCTCGGAATAATCAATTCCATAAGTTTGAGCATAACCTTTGGCAACAAGTCGAGCTTTCAACCGTTCCAAGGAACCATCAGCCTTAGTCTTAATAGCAAACACCCATTTACATCCAATGGCCTTCTTCCCAGAAGGTAGATCAACAAGAGTCCAGGTACCAGCCTTTTCAAGGGCCATCATTTCTTTTTCCATCGCTGTACGCCAACCAGAGTGAGTCAAGGCTTGGTGAAGGGTGGCAGGGGTAAAGATGGACTCAAGGGTGGTCACAAGGGAAGAGGAAATAGGGGACAAATGCTGGTAGGACACAAAGGAGGAGATAGGATAAGTACAATCAGCATATCTTTTGGGAGGGCAATGAGGACGGGTACCTTTTCGGAGGGCAATAGGCAGGTCATCAGATGAGTCAACAGCAGAATCAAATACAATTGGGTTAGGGACAGGAATGGAATCCGTCGGTGAAGCAGTTACTGGCGAAGATAGAACATGGGCAGCATCAGCTTCATCGATGATATCAGGTTCCGGAACAGTAGCTTGTACTGGTGAGATAGGGACATGATAAACCAGAACATCATCAGGTTCATCAATGACTGAGGAAGACTTAGATAATACCGAAGACTTGAAGAAAAGAGAAGACTCATGAAAGGTCACATCGGTTGACACAAGATAGCGACTAAGGTCAGGAGAGTAACACCGATAACCTTTCTGAACTCGAGAATAACCAAGAAAGACACACCTCAAGGACTTGGGATCGAGTTTACTGACACTTGGACGGACGTCTCGAACAAAGCAGACACAGCCAAAAATTTTTGGATCAATAGGATACAGCCTAGTGGTAGAAAACAGAACAGAATATGGAGCGTCACCACTAAGGACAGCCGAAGGCATGCGATTGATAAGGAAACAGGCCGTAGACACGGCATCAGCCCAAAAAGATTTAGGGACACAGGAGTGAAACATGAGAGCGCGAGCAGTTTCTAAGAGATGGCAGTTCTTTCTTTCAGCAACACCATTTTGAGCAGGGGTATCAACACATGAGGATTGGCGAAGAATGCCATGACTATGCATGTAATCAGTGAATGGGGCGGAAAAATATTCTTTTGCATTATCACTTCGAAGGATTTTCACAGGAGTATTAAACTGGGTTTGAATTTCAGCACAGAAATTACGAAAATGAGCAAACAATTCAGAACGCTGTTTCATTAAGTAAAGCCAAGTGTTTCGGGAATAATCATCAACAAAAGTGACAAAATATCGATAACCAGTCTGAGACAAAACTGAACAAGGACCCCAAACATCAGAATGAACTAACTCAAAAGGGAACGTAGCCCGTTTATTTACTCTAGGTGCCAAATGAACACGATGATGTTTGGCAAACTGACACGACTCACAATCTAAAGTAGACACAGACGAAAATTGAGGATACAACCGTTTAAGAGATGAAAGGGGCACATGGCCTAGACGACAATGGACTTCAAAGGCAGACGACCCACTAGAACAAGCAACATAAAGGGACACCTGATTATCAAGGATGTAATGCCCACCAGATTCATAGCTTCTACCAATAATCTGCTTCGTCGAAAGATCCTGAATTAAACAATGGTTAGGGAATAGAGAGATAAAATAATTCAAATGACGAGTCAGTTTACTGGGAGACAGAAGATTAAACGTTAGGTCGGGAACATTAAGAACAGAAGATAGGGAAATGGATGTAGTTGGTTTAACAGTGCCTGATCCAAGGAAACGGACCGAGGAACCATTGGCGACGAATATGGAGGATGAGCTGGCATAGGGGGTATACGATGAAAATAAATGATGGTTACCTGTCATGTGGTCGGTAGCACCAGAATCAATGACCCACTTCGTGGAAGTAGTAGCAAGACCAGAGGACAAAGTACGTGTAGCTAGGGCCCCTGCAGATGATGGGTCAGAATCAGACTGATCAGGTGTCTGGGCAATATGAGCAAGACCACGCTGTTGATAACGCTGCTGTTTATTCTGTAATTTTCGACAATTTTTCTTAATGTGACCAGGGTCCTTGCAATAATTGCAGATAATACTGTCAGAAGTCATGTACGGAATACTAGTGCCCTGCTTTGACCCATAATTCTTGTATTCAAAGGGACCACGCCCAGCCAAAGCACTTGCATTTGGATCAACAGACGGACGAACCAAACTATCAGCCCGAAGAACCCGTGAGAACACATCTTCAAGAGATGGAAGCTCCTGACTAGATAGAATCTGTGAGCGAATAGTTTCATAAGAAGGGTCAAGAGCTTCAACAAAACTGATGATAGCCTGAAGTTCTAGATTCTTGATACGGGTTGGGAGATCTGCCTGCGGAGACATGAGTACTTTCATTTCCTCATACATCCTCTTGAAGTCCAAGAAGAAATCCTTCAAGGGACGACCCTGTTGCTGAGAGCGATAGAAGCCTTTACATACTTCGTGAGTCAGAGTAATATTCCCTTTACCAGAGAACATGAATGCAAGATAATTCATAATTTCTTTGACCGTATTACAGTGACTAACAGAAGACAGAATCCGTGGTTCAATAGAATTCCGAATTTGAAAGAAGAGTCGAGCATCGGCTCTATTCCAAGCTAAAAGTTGTTTTTCATCACTAGAAGGGGGATCATCAGTTAAATGGGCTTCCTTCTCAATGCCCAAAATATAAACCCTAACAGTTTTATTCCAATCACTATAGTTTGTCCAGTTTAATGGTAAAGTAGTAATTTTTGCAGATATAGACAACATATCAGAATTCTTAGATTCAGCCATGAAAGATTAACCAATAAGCAGGCAATAAACAATTCCAATAAAATCCCAAAGCACTACAAATTCCAAAATACCACAAACGGAGCAAACGAGGACCCCTAGATCCTCTAACCAAATGTAATAGCAGCCACCAAAGGTAAAACACCCTCAAATAGAAGCAAGACCCAAGAAACAGAATGGAAACTACTAACCGTATCGCGATGAACAGTACTCCCGAACAGTACTCGAACAGTACTCAAACAGTACCGGAACAGTACTCAACCACAGAGCATACTTCGACAGAACTGTCTCCAAACAGTATTCTTTTCTGATGTGGAAGTTCAGACTATGCTGCAACCACAGAGCATACTCAGACAGAACCAGGCTCTGATACCATGTGAACAGAGAAAATAATTTATATTACAAGAGAGGAGAAGATACAAATGTCTTAAGAGACTATTTGAATGGTGTATCATGGAAGGGATGAGGGACTCTCCTTTTATAGCCTAAGGAGCCCCCCCTCATACTTGTATCCTACCGATGTGGGACTAAGACTAACAGTTATAATTGAGATTTCATCAATGTATGAAGGAGCAGATTCTCCAGTGCTTCTGCATCAAGCCTTACAAGTTGTTTCATCCATCTTCACCCCTGTTGCTTCTCTTGCTTCCCAATCCTTTGTGAAAGAGGTTAGACTGTTTATCAAATTTGCAGACACAAGCTACCAATTCAAATTGATTTTCTTAATAAAATGTTAAGTTTATTACAAATAACTGACTAATTTTATAGTCTAAACTCACACCGTATTATTTTATAGTTGTTAATTTTTATTTTTTTTTAGGAGTTTTAGGATATAGATTCCTAACAATTTCATATTAGGTATCAATGCATAATAAATTGTTTTTAGGATATTAGTGCCCAATAATGTGAGAATTAACTTATAGTAGTCCATTTGGTTAAATATTTGGTGTGCCATATCATCATGTTTAAGAGTTAACCATAATAGTAAATTATGTTAGAGCAGGACTTGGTAGGACCACGAGACACGGTGCTCAGTTGCATCGCATTATGTTAGCAGCAATTTGTTGGAATTTGTGAAGAGAGAAAAACAATAAAATTTTTAGACACATTATCATACATCCCGCCGATATTTGTTTCTATCTTATATATCTTGATATGATCTCATACACAAGTTTACTCTCAGAGAAGGAGCAGTTATGTCTCTCAGAGGACTAGAAATCAGAGGAGGAGCTACATGATGAATCCCCAGATAGTACTCTATACGGATCTGCGGATGGTGTCTGAGGAGGCAGCTTAAATGGTTTATATAGCCTGTCCTCGGTGGATGTCTTTTGGTTTATGAGTTATATCTCATCCTTTACGTTAGTTGTTATAAAAACATACTAGTAGAAATTTGATGAAAAATGATTATTTTGTTATTACTCATTAATAAAACATGGGGGGTTTCGCTCACCTTTTCAACCTAAAAAAAAAAAAAAAACCATAATAGTAAATTTATTTTATCGCCAACTTAACTGATCAAATTAATTTAGTGATTATCATTCATTCACCACTTTTTTTTGCTCCATCTTCATTTTCTTTCTGATTATCTTAAATTGTAGAAACACGAATAGAATGAATTACTTTTATTAGCCGATCGACATGAGTACCATTTCTGATTACTACTAGTAAAAACCATTATCCGTTAAGCTCTCTCTCTGGATGAAACTTATATACCGATTGTGCTAAATCGTCAAATATCAGGTTCGCAGGTACTAGTACACCTTTACTTTGAAATTCTGAAGGAAGGGAGAGAGGAGCAAAATGATTGAGATAGCAACTATAATCATATTAGAAGTGTTTATTATATTAAAACTCCTTATTTTTTTCAGTATAGAAATCTACCCACCCACTTACTTTTAACATTGCCTGAAAATACAAACTTGTACCTTGCTAGTAGTCAAGAAAGAGGGTCACTAAAATGTTGGCTCTCCTGTGATGAAGAAGTAAGAGAATTTATGCAATGGCTAAGAAAAATGGTCTCCATTAACAATCTTAGGTTTGTTCTGTTTTTTTTTTTTTTTTTTTTTTCCCCTCTTTTTATGGAGACAAAGCAAGCTATTGGTTGCTGGCCTCCAACTTGATAAGCCCAGTCCAGTCTTATTTCACCGACTCGCAACTCTGATATGTGTCTGTGCATCGTAAGTGGAGAATGAGCGTGAGAATTCTCCTGCAGAGCGCCAATTCCAGATGACATCTTGATCAGAAATCTTCTTCGGACTCTGTCAAATCTTTCATAGGTTCTGATGCGTCTCTAATTCATGATGCAACCTTGTCTCCTGCTCATACAAGCAGCTGCCACCGGCCATGGTTGGATTAATCTTCTACTGCAAATGACAATTCCAAGCACTTCAAGATCATCTCCCTCTTGTACCCGGACCTCTGAGATGATGACTCTGGTCTCATGGAGGACACCTGAATACAGGTGTTTTCCTCTGAGACGGGCCAGTGGAAAAGTATCGGCAGCCCCACAGTGTTCTTTTTCGATGAGACAAGGCAATGGTGCACACTGAAAAGGTTCAGCTACATATATAGCCAGATCACAAGAAAATACGTACATTTCTGCCTTGCTAAATGGAACGATTAACCTACTGGATGTCGGTGACGATGAAATCGTGGATGCTTTATTTGCAGCCGGAGGGAAGGTCTGCCGGAGAATCAAACAGCCTAACAGCGAGCTGTGTTTGCAAGGTGGCTGATAGCGATTGAAGAGACTTTGTGGAAGCAGGTTAGGATTTCTTGTAGTGGGGTTTAGAGACTTGAGATGAACTAGGATTTGAGAATTTTGGAAGTTTGAAGATGAACTAGTATTCTTTGAGAGGAGATAACCTAATCTAATCTAAACTATCCTAATCTAATGACCATCATGGCATCTTGCATCAAGCATAACATCCTTAATTTTGTTGATAAGTTTTGGAGCCTGTAACTACAAATAAGAGTTCCACCAATCGTGTTACGCTCACGCTTACTGTGTAAAGTTGTATTGGCGTGTAGCACGTATTTAAATCGACATTCCTTGATTATTTCTTAGATGCTTGCCAAGATTTTTTTTTTTTTATATATTAATTTCCTTATTTGAGGGCACAGAGTAAATATCTGACCTAAGACACTCTTTCTTCTATAACATCTGACCTAAGACACTCTGGAAATTCTTACTGTACAAAATTTTGACTTCTGTTGACTATATTGGTGATATTCGTCACCATAAAATATATTCCTTCTTAAGTTTCATGCTAAATTATGTATATTGACAAGAATTTTATATGAGAGTTTACACTGTGTTTCAACATACAATAATACATAAAACTACTCCATGGAAAGAAAAAAGAACCTAAAAAATTACGTATGGATGAATTCTAGGGGTCAAGATCATAATTCAAAAGAATTTTTTCCTTTTAAAAGAAAATTTTTTTTATTAGAGATACTATAAATGGACCACAACTTAGGTAACTTACAAAGAGCTGGTGACTCACTCTATTTCTACTATCTTTAATATATTTTTTCTCAAATTTTCTTTTTAACTGCTATCTCAATTACCTAGGGTTTACTCATACCCAATTTCTTGACTTTTAGTTTTGATTTGGTCATCTACCAATTAGATATAAAATTAATAATTTTCGGTTAATACAACATTTTGTATTCACTTGATGAAAACTAAATAAATTTCAAAATCTATGAAATTTGATTTTACATTCATGACGACTTCATGCAAGAAGGATGGAAACATGATAACATTCATAAATAAATAATGTCTCCAGTTGATCAAGACCACAGTCCATGATCATGAAGAAACCCAAATGACATATAAACAAGTAACAAGTTGAAATGATGTTAGAGGCCTTGATAGAGGATTTTCGGGTACTTGAATGACAAAAGCCCAGCAAGTGAAAGCATGAATGTCTTAAATTGCAATAATATCCTCCAATGAGCACGCACATAATACAAAAAATTGTTGAATACGTGTTAGATTGAAAAAGGATATCCAAATTTCAGCATAATAATAGCTGTAGAATTCCCGAGGCAATCAGCCCTTTATTTGAGGAGCCACGTAAGTAATAGCTGTATATGTTAAGCCAGCCAAATTTCAGATCTAATAATGGGCTACAATGCAAAACCTAATTATATATAGAGAGAGAAATGAAAATGAGCTGATAGTTCATGCATGTTATCTGAGCTACAGTTCATTTTTACTTCTCCAATAAATTTTTAAAAAAATTTTCTCTTCGATTATGATATCGACCCTTTAGGATTCACTTATACCCAATTTTCGGATTTTTAGTTTTGATTTGATCCTCCATCAAGTTAATATAAATTATAACGGTTTCCAATGAATAAACATTTTATATCCATTTGACGAAAGTGTAAATGAATTCTAAAATTTATGAAATTAAATTTTATTATAGTTAAGTAAGTAGGGATTCTAATTCTAAAAAAAAATTTAAGTAAAATTATTAGATTATTATATTTTTATCACTAATTCACGTAATTTTTGTTGAGTTGGCGGCTCACCTATAGTAATCATATATATATATATATATATATATATATATATATATATATATATATATATATATATATATATATATATATATATATATATATATATATATATATATATATATATATATATATATTATAATACCCTAAAATTCGAGCTGTCTATATTGCTCTCTTGACGCCAGTCGTACCAAATAAGTCCACCGAAGTAAATTTTGGACACCGAAATAACTTTCGCTGAATGTAACTTTAAATCCGCAAACCCAAATGATATTCGGCCTTTCCGATTATAAGTTTTGAAATATTTAGAATTTTTTTAGATTTTTATTATTGGCCCAAAAAATACACCCAAAATTACTAATTTAATAATATTAAAATCATCCTTCTAATTATTTTGGAATTTCGGTTCATTTATTCCGGACATCGAAATGACAAACGGATAATTTTATAGCGTTTCTCTCATTGAGCACTATGTCCTGCATTAATTTAGTTGCATTCTATTGAACCGAAATTATTCAATTATTAAATAAATAAAATAAAATAAATTATTTACAGATGAGAGAATCTGTGGGTTGATCGTAAGTGCAGCGGCCACCAAGGGGGGTAACAAAATAAAGTTTGAAGATAAAGACAAAACAAAAAAAAAAAAAAACCAAAGGAGGAACACACACCGACAAAAAGCCACTCCCTTTCTTTTCCCTACTCTCTTCTTCTCCTTCTCTCGGCAGAACCAAATTGCAATAGTGGAAAAAAAAAAATCGAGAAATCAGAGAAAATTAAAAGAAACTCAATGTAAGTAACATACTTCTCTTCTTGATTATTTCTTTATCTCTTCTTGATTATTTTTTAATAATATTATTTTTATGTTGATTATATTGTTGTAAAATTATTTAAATGTTTGTTATTTCAGTTAAAATAAGTTTTAGTTTGGAGTCGAAATTTTATTTTTGATATAAGCATGCTCCTATTTACAATTATGTTCTTTACAACGAATTTTGCAAATATGTAAACAAATAAAATAAAATAAAATAAAAAGAAAAAAAAAGAAGAAGAGAGGAAAGAAGAAGAGGAAGAAGCAGCAAGCAACAGAGACAGAATGGAGAGGATTTTGTCGACTTGGCAGAGAACAAAAAAATAAAAGGGAACTGAATCTGGCCCAGCCTAGTAAAATAAAAGAAAAAAAGAATAGTGGATTTGGATTAGGCTTGGGCAAGCCGTAAAAGAAAAAAAAAAAAAAGGAAAAAAGAGACTGGGCCGACCAACCCAGCCCAGTAAAAGAATTTTTTTTTTAAAACAGTGAGTTTGGGCCTAGGCTTGGGCCGGATAGAAAAAAGAAAAAGAAAAAGAAAAATAAAGATATGATTAAGTGGAAATTTAGTAGGCTTGGACTTGATGGATTAAATGATTCATGGATTAGACTTGAATCTTAATTGTGAAAAATTGATAGATAGAAATAAAGTATAATAATAATAATAATAATAATAGATAAATAGATAAATGAATAAGTGGTAAATTAGGCTTAAATTTTAATTGAAAATTTATAAAAGAAAAATATATAAATATATATGATTGAACCTGAAAATGAAACAATTCTATACGTTAGGCTTAGAAATAATATAGTATTATTTACATGATGCACTTGGTTCATAAGTTGGGCATTGATTGCTATTGAGAACTGGACCAAAAGATTTAATCAATTTGATAAATTATATTGTAATATAATTGTGTCCTAAAATTTTTAAGATGGCACGGATGTCTAACTCATCGTGCTACAAGTCATGTGTTTTGATATTACAAATTATGTGCTATGATAAATGCCATGTGCGATCATGCAAATGCAAGCATGTTATATATATATATATATATATATATATATATATATATATATATATATATATATATATATATATATATATATATATATATATATATATATATATATATATATATATATATATATATATATATATAATTAAAGAAGGGAAAGGAAACTAAATAATAAATGTAAAAATAAATTTTTCATGTGTATAATGTATTACGAACACGGGAATGAGAGAAAATATACGATGGATAAGAGTCATGTCGTATAAGGAATAATTGTAATGTTAGGGCCATGATTATTTTACTGCAGCGGCCTGAGTGATTACTGAATCACCAATTGATAATTATTACTCAGAGTGGTATGTCCGCTACTGTAAAACAGTATAAAAATTGATTGTTGTGCCTAGCGACATGTCATGGTTCATCACCATTAGCATTGAGGCCGGGTCCCGGATATGCAAGGGTATTTATATGACAATGGAGAATAGCGCTATTTTATCCATTAATACAATTTTTACAATTAAATTGGATGGTGACTGAGACCAATAGAATATAAGATTAAATAGATAGATCAGTTATTGTCATATTTGTTTATTTATTTATGCTTGCTATCATATTTAATTTATATGTACACAAACAACAATGACATAAATACTAATATTCCTGTACTATGATAGTACACATTTTCTCTTTTTAAAAGTGTTACTTGCTGGGTTTAATCCCCTGATTTTTGAACCCAGAGTTGGAAGGCGGAGAAGGGGAGCTAGTCCCAGTTGAAGACCCGTACTTCATTGGACAGATCGAGTGACAATAGGCAAGCGAAGTACCTTTTGGAGAATCTTTGTATATTTTGTTTATATTTCCTTTTATCTGGTCACTACTTTCTCTTTTGATTCTTTTGTATTCATATTTAAATCAGTGTGTCATTTTATATAATGAACTTTTTGTATAAATGAAATTCTTTCAGTTTCAGATATATTATTTACACATCTAATTGTGACAATAGTTACGGTAATTTCAAAATCCTGTGACTATTGGATTGTCTAGTATAAATTATAAGTATCGTCCTCCATTTGAAAAGCAGCTGAAAAATGGGGGTGTTACACACACATATATAGAGAATGGGAAATTCATTGGTGGTGAAGGGAGTTCCTTTACCGCTGCTTAGGTGACCCAGTAAAATTATTACACGTAACGTTATCTAAAATAACAAATAAAAAAACTCTCTCAACCACCCTTTGAGTGGCGTCACGTATAATAATTTTATTGGATCACCTAAGCAGCAACTCACTTCACTGCAAGTGAATTTTCTGTTTCCTTTTATATATATATTAGTAAATGGGAAATACACCGGCGGTGAAGGGAGTTCCTTCACCGCCGCTTAGGTGGTCCAATAAAATTATTACACGTGGCGCCACTCAAGGGGTATTTAAGAGAGTTTTTTAATTTGTTACTTTAAGTGGCGCCACGTGTAATAATTTTATTGGGCTACCAAGCGGCGGTGAAGGAACTCCCTTCACCGCCAGTGTATTTCTCGTTTCCTCATATATATATATATATATAAAATAAAGTGTACTAAAACACCTATAACTTATATATAAACTTTCAATTTATTTCCATTATTCTCAATATAATTATCCTTTAAGTTTTATTTTTCGTTTTACAAGCTTTTTTTATTCAATTTGTATGAAAATAACAGTCAGAGATGATACCATCATGCATGCAGCTTGCATGAAACACTCTGCTGCCGCTTATTGCAACCTTGCTATAACTTACACTATATAACTTCGTATATAACAACAGCAGCTCTCCAATTCAAACCGTAGGGTAGGATGCCTGCATCGCAATCCCGCACAGCCCTTGGGGATCACCAACATCCCTCTGCAGCTTCATATACCCACCCTCTCCCCATGTCTCCGCCCACGAGTTCTTCAGAAGCCAAAACTTGGTCCCATCCATCTCAGTCCCGTATCCGATCGCCGTAACGGCGTGATCAAGGTCAGTCCCGCATTGGCCTGTAAACACACCGCTGGAGTAGAATCTGAAGTCACGACCACCGCCATCGATGGCCACCGAAACAGGCTGGCTCGCCACTGCAGTCAGAAGCGCTGACTCGTCGTTCGTGGGCACGTCTTCGTAGCCGGTGATGGCCGCCACGGAGGATGCGGTCGTGTTGCACACTCCCTCTGCTTGTTTGTATGGATAGCTGTTCTCGCTTGCGACGCCTCCGTTCTGGATCATGTATTTGAAGGCGTCGTCCATGAGGCCGCCGTTGCATCCGTGTGTGTTGCCGCCGGTAACGCAGTCGACGAGCTGTTGCTCGGAGAGAGAGGTCAAGTTGCCTTGCTTGATCTTGATAATCCCTTCGGTTGCTCCTATGGCCGAAAACGCCCAGCAACATCCTGCAGTACATTTTCCAAGGAAACAGCGTAAATCAAATAGTGAATTCTACAGGAAATTAAAAGGCTAACGAAAAATCAATTTGTTCGGAAAGTCTGAAAAAATAAAAACATTACCGTATTTTATACTTCTACACCGAAGGCTGCTAGACTGAGGCTTTGCAAATTTAGGGACAGTAACGGATGCATTCATGGATCAATTCTTGTTCCCGTTTTATACAAAATTTTGAATTAAAAAGGAAATTTCAATTTTCTAATTCAGAATTTTGTATATGACGGACAAAAAATTGATCCATGGACATATCTATTACCATCCCTATTTGCAATTGATATTATATTATTGTGAAACCAAATTTAGACCGTATTTGTGGCGGTTAACAACATGTGTCAAGCAATATTAGTTCATATATACCGCAGTAATTTCATATTGCATATGAGTTTTTATCATGTCCCGCTTTTGATATATGATATATGAGTACATACAACACCAACAACGTATCACATCCCGCTTTCAATTTACAGTATATAGTACGTACAAAATATACTGGTAACATATTTGTATGGGAATATATTAAGTCTACATATAGTATACAAGTACGTACAACAGTTACTAACAACATAGTTATGTATGAATATAGTAAGCGTCCATAGGATAACAAAAGTTAAAATTTGTATAGAAATATACTAAACTTCTATAGGATAGCGAATTAAATTTCACGTAAAAATATGCTAGCTACGATTTCTTTAAGTTAAAAAATCTTGTCTCCTTAGATTCCACAGGTGACTTCCACATATTGCAGCCATATTATATTTGTATGACATTTTATTCCGTTAATTACAAATTCTTCGCTCAAAAAACTTAGGTATGATTATTTATGAATTCATGGGATCAATAATTATAAATGACATTAATTTTTGTTTTGTATCTGATGTGAAATTATTTGAGCTGGGTACTATAGATTCTTACCGCATTGGCCTTGATCCTTGACCCCAGTAACTGCACCTTCAGTCCTCCAGTCCATGCTCGACGGAGTATCTGACAACAACGAGCTATTCTCATTCCTAAGGCTCGATACAGAAGCACCAAGCGCCTTCGGCTTGAACCCTTTGTGGTAAGTCTTGAACTCCTCATCAGTCAAGTCAGCAAACTTGTTGATGCTGAGCTTGTACCTACGATCACCAGCTCTATTAACAGATTCAACATACTCAACATTGTCTTTGAATATATTGAATCGAAATTCCTTCTCAGCAGCATCCTTGTACTCTCGCCCGTGCTCGGCCATCCACTGCTCGTGCCTCTCCGACATTGGCAATTTATCGTTGATCGTGCGAGAGGCGACTAAGCATGCCCATATGGCTAAGATCAAGAAGGCAAAACAAAGGAATTGGTTGGTTTTGCAAGCCATTGTTGCTAGCTAGCTATGAGATAGATGATCAGAATGGATTCAGAAATGCTTTTAGTGAACACTTGAGGTAATGTACTTAATTTGTTTACTTGCACACCACAAAACCTAAGGGTTAGAGGGGTTTATATAGAGTTCTTCACAAGGAAATATTGCGTGGGATTAGGGTTGACACCTTTTTGTTGGCTACCATTGAATTCCTAGCTAGGATACACAATTACACAGTGCTGCATGAATCAGCCTCAGCGAGACAAACAACCTCCGAGCGAAAATCGGAAGTCAGGATCACCACACTGAGTTGCCAACACCTATTTAAACCGCTCAATCCGCACACAAGTCAGATAGCCTCACGAATTTAGAAACGAAAAAAAGGCTCAGGTCAGCCCCAGACCCAATCGGGCCGGTCCGAAAAAGTCCGACCTATGGTCCACCCTGTACAGCTCAGGGACAGACCCATCAATCAGTACGATAGGTATTCACTAAGCACCTCATCAATCAGTACGATAGAAACCCCTTGAATATAAAGAGAGGTAATTCCAAAGTGGGGTATAGCCATTTGTAAACCAAACTAAAGACGTCATTTCTCTATTCCAGGAACAAATATTGTGATGAATCTTAAGGCACTCGGTACGATATAAACCTAAAATTGCTTATGATATCCTAATATTACGAATATTATAATGTGAGACGTTCATTATTGCCAATCCCATCACCATAAACCATTAGATAATACCAATACACTAAGATTTTAAACCTTGGCTAGAAAAATAATTAGACCTAAATAAATGTCAATTAGAGTCGGTACTAGAATGCAACACATGGCTATTTTCGGTGAATTTCGAATATCTTTTCATTACCATTGAAAATATTACAATAATTCAATCGATTACAGTGAAAAGAATAAGGAAAAGAAAATAAGCGAGTGGTGTTGGAGGTGAAAATTTTCTAAATAAAAAAAAGATGGCAAATAGCTCGCAGAACGCAAAACTATTAATTAGTTTTGCGCGGCAGAAACTTAATTTCGCGTGAATAAGTAAAATGCGAACCTAAAGCCTTAGTTTCGTGTCCAAAGTCTTTAACTCCGCATGGGCAGATTTTCAGAATCCTAAATTGATTGTGATTGAGATTTAGGATTATCTAATATCCGAATTGAGTCCATTCAGAATCCAAAATTAAAACATTTACATCAAAATCAAATATTTGATTAGAATTCTTGATAAATATAAAAACATTCTATTCATATTCCTAAAGAAACTCTCATAACCAACTAAAGTTTATAAATAGCCTCTTTGAGGAGATTTCAGGGGTCTTTGGCAATTCAAGTTACGCGCGAGAGGCTTGTATTCATTAAGATCAGCAGAGAGAGAAGGTATGGCCGACCATCATGAAGAGAGATTTTCACATCAGATCGTCAACAACTTCTACTAGATAGATCCTACCACCACATTATAACCCACTTTTATTGTAAAAGAGAGCGATGAAAATATAAATCCTCTCGTTTGTTTTCCTATTATTCCTCTTTCATTATAATTATCATAATTAATAGAAGAAAACAAGATTTTTGCAGAGAACAAACTTGATGGATGAGTAAATCTAAACTAAAAACCCAAGAAATTGGGTATGAGTAAACTCCAGGGAGTTGAGATAATAATCATAAAGAATATTTTTTAAAACATTATTGGAGATAGTGGAAATGAACTGCAGCTCATGTAAATTGCATTAGCTCATTTCCATCACTCTCTCTCTTTATATATATATATATATATATATAGTTTATGACCAACTAAAACTCCAAAATCAAAAATCTAAGAGAGACCAAGACAAAAGGCTGTATTTTGCCAAGTGGCACCTAAACCTCTTTCTTGCTATCCTTTCATGTTTACTCACAGACATGATTTTTCTGTAGTCACCCTAATTTCTCATCTCTTATACAATAACTGAATCATAGCAGGTCTCATTGTTCTTGCTATTTTTACAGGCTATTGTCAGTGGGCACTGAAGTTCTAGCATTTCAATTTATTTTAGATTTATCGGCCGACGAGCATCATTCCAGCTATAAACTGTAGCATCTTCCAGATGAAACTAAATAGCTATTTCTTTATAGTTACGATCTTAAGGTTATTATCCTTCTACCTTGTGCTATTAGAGTGTGATGATAATGCTTATTTTTGAGTCAGGCATCGACATGTAATCTGTATGATCGTAAGTCTTTAAATTATTATGTAGTAATATTTTGTATCCTTTGCTTCTTATATATCCGTGATCCTTTTAAACTAAGGATAAAGTCTTGGTGAATGTTGCGTCCTTAACCTTTCCAGGAATTCTTTCTAATGACTGACCATGTATTTCGATGCTCCTCCGATGGAACTTTTTTCTTTATTTTTTTGCCATATTTACTTTTTTCTGTATTTCTACTGGAAAAATTGACCATACTTGTCTTCACCTTCTCTTAAGCTCCACTTTTCCGTTCCCTGGCAACATTTGAGCAACGGGTCCTTCCAGTGTATAAATTCAACCCATCTTACAAGCTCAGCCATCCAATTTAGTAGCAACGGAGGAGGCAGTATTGAAACTCAGTGACATAGAATGGGAGCAAAATTAGGATTTGTGGTGGAGAAATTGGAGAATAACTTAAAGTTTAGGATAAATTGGCGGTTTTGGATCTCACGCCCAGACGAATCACACGTTCACTTTCTCATGAATCACTCGAGAGAAAGATTTGATAAAAACAAATCAAATGCTCTCGATTTCATTCATTATCTCTCATTATATCATAAAATTAGAGTTTTAGAAACCATATATTTAGAAAATTCTACTGCCACAAGATAATAATAAATCTTTTAAAATCTAACTAAATTTCTAATCCAATCCAACTAAATAACTAATTTTATCTTTATTAATTTTCCTGCATTTGGAAATATTTACCACCTGGTGAATGCCAACAAGAAAAAAAAATAAGCATGGCTGAATAAAATTAGCCAATTTTTTCAAAATCCGACAAAACTTTCCACCGAACTTAATATAAGAAAGTCAAATAAACCCGTAACCAAATGTATGCTGCCTTATATTCCAATAATGATGACAATAATAATTGTGGAAAGTTTGGAGTAAAGTTAAAATCTATCACTTCTATAAAAAATGAAAAATTTGGAATATGAGCTAGAGAGTAAATGAAAATCCGATCCACATTAATCGGACTATTGAATATTTCTGTAGCTGGCTCTAATAGAAAAATCAGATCAACAATTTTTGGACCTGTAATGGACTCTATGATAGCTTCAGTCTCAGCGATAATATCATCACCTAAATTCTCAGAAGCTGATATATTGATATATGGACTCTTTGAATGACACTGATATTCATAAAGTCAAAATTCTCCACATGCTGAACATTTGATGGAAGGACACTGTTAAGCCGAGTGTCTGTATCTTTTACATTTAGAGTACTGTTTAAAGACAAAATGTGGAGCATACCGTTCATGAAGAAAAAGCTGCAAACGATTCTAAGCTGGACGATATTTATAGTTGTTGAGATACTAATCAGATACTTTTCCAACCAACTTCAACTTAGCATAATTATATTTCTACTTTGAAGACGGAAAAAATGTTCCAAGTTATTCTCCTAATTTTTATAACTATTAGGGTCATTATAACCGTGAAAATATGAGACTGTATCATATATATCACACACAACTTATTTATAATCAACATTAGTTTTGATATATTTACCAAAGTATTGAAGTGTCTCGATTATACCTTGAATCCGATACAAACCGGACTCCAAACGGCTTCAAAATCAAGTTCAAATCGCTTAACGGGTCTGCAAGGCCTTAAGGGGTTTGAACCCACTTAAATCTGCTTCCTTTTAAAACGGGAACTTCTAAAGGGGCACAAGATTTTTCCTAGTGAGCCCAAGCATAAATATCAACTTAGCCCTCAAAATTTTTTTCCCATCTTGTCCTTCTTCCCTCTCCCGCTCCCTCCAGCCCTCTCGCACATTTTTTTCTTTTAGCCCGTTCGGACTGTAAGTCCGAACGGATTTGGTCTGTTCAGACTGTAAGTCCGAACGACACCCCCCCGTTCGGACTGACAGTCCGGACAGGGGCTTGACCCAATCTGATATTTCCACCACTGTCTCACTCACTCTATTAATATAATAAAATGATATATCATTAATTTACCCAATTTAATGTGACTTCTAGGACTTATATTAATAACTAATTATATATTATTATCGAAATATAGGGAAGGAAGCAAAAAAATACAATGATACAGCGACACCTTGATATACCGATACAATGATACACTGATACAATAATTCACCGATATAATGATACACTAATACACAATGATACACCGATACAATGATACTCCAGATACACAAATACAATGATACTCCTGATACACCGATATAATGATACAATGATACATTGATACACCGATACAATGAAACAACGATACAATAACTGATATAATGAAATAGTGAAGATTATAAACAAGGTCCCCAACGTATAAAACAAACAAGATCTTATACAAATTAAAGAAATAATATCAAATACGAATGTAGTGTATATATTAATCGAACAAAAAGCGACCAGTAGGGTTCATTACAAAAAAAAAAAACCATATATTCTACAAATTCTTCAAAATGTTTGCAAAAACAATTACACCGGCCACTTGAAGTTCCTAACATCATCCATATCAATACACAACTAATATAATCTAATCACCGTCTCCTTGTCTTTATCGAGGGTTGACGTCTGCTTCTGGTTCGAGACATAATTGCCGTATCGGGTGCATTAGGAGTGGATTGATCTTGTCTTTGTTCCTCTGCTTACTCTTCTGGTGGTTCTTCTGGTTGAGTGCAACCAGTTAGCTACAAATATCATTTTTTTGTCTAATTTTTTTCCCTGCAAAATAGTATAATATTAAATTTTAAAGACACTAAAACCGTATTTTGCAACTTAATCAACCATTAGGACAATACCATCAAACTTTATAATTAACTAATAAATTTTAATCCTAACATTCATGATTATAAAAAATAACTAAATTTCGCATATTTTAAAATTGGAATTACAATATTAAATTTTCTTAATAATTACAATCTAAATATTAATAATTAAAATTAACAAAAAAATGCTACAACTAAACTTGCTATCTCATCCCCTCTTCCTCCTCCCAAACCCAACAAAATCACCAAACCCTAATATTCAAGAGTTGTTTAATCCAAAAATTATAAAAACTAAATTTTACAATAAATATTACTAAATTAGGAAAACTCACCTAGTAATGGCGGGAAGACAGCGGCGGGAGAACAACGGCGGCGGCGGCGGGGGGACCTCGGTGGCGGAAGCTCGGCGGCGGTGGCGGGAGGGAGGTCTACGAATGGGAAAGAGAGAGAGATTTCGAAAGAGAAATGAGGAGAGAAAGTATGGAGAGGATGAGTGGAAGTGGGAGAGGAAAAGTGAGTTTGGGTTAGGTTTGGAGGAGAAATGGGGAGAGAAGAGGAAGAGAAAGAGGAAGAGGAGAGGAGATATAGAGGGAAGGGTATTTTAGGAATATTATATGTACTCACTAAGAAATCTCCGTTCTTATGAAAAATTGGGCTCACTAGGAAATCTGGGCTCACTAGGAAAAAACTTGTGCCTCTTTAGAAGTTCCCTTTAAAACCGGTCTGCAATTGTTAAACTGAAACCGAAATTGGATTGAACCCAACAATAACTTGCTGAAGCGGGTTTGATCTACAGGTTTTCCAAAGAACCAAGGAGCGGCTGGCGATTGGAGGTGGGGAGGTACTTTTGAGGTAAAAGGAGGTGATCGGTGATCTTTCGCTAAAGATGGGAGGATTTGTGCAGTCGTGGAGCTGTCGTGGTTGCTCAAAGAAGAAGGGCTTTGGCACGGTGGGCTTGTGGGAAAATGTGTAGTGGGTTTGCAATGGGCTTGTAGGCTGATGGTGCTGAAACATGAGGAGAAGGGATTGACAGGGCTATGGTGGATGCATAGGAAATTTGAGTGTTTTTTTTTTTAAATAAATCTCTCTTCTCTTTGTTTTTTGATCTTCTTTTCCTCCATTCTCTATCTTTTTTTTGTTCACTCGATTTTTTTATCTGATTTTTTTTTTGTTTTGCTCTCTTTTTTTGATTTTTTTTCTAGATTTATAAGAAAATAAAAAGAAAGTGAAAGAATTGATAGAGATAGATTTGGACTCTGATATATGAAGATGCAGAACTTTAGCTCTAATACCAATTTGATGCAGGATGAGAGTGAAATTAGGGTTTGTGCTAGAGAAATTGGAGAAGAACTTAGGGTTTATGATAAATCGGGGGTTTAAATCTCACGCTCAGCCGAATCACACGCTCACTTTCTCACAAATCACTCGAGAGAAAGATTTAATAAAAACAAATTACATACTCTCAATTTCATTCATCATCTCTCATTATATCATAAAATTAGAGTTTTACAAACTGTATATATAAAATCCTAATGCAATAAGATAATAATAAATTTTTTAAAATCTAACTAAATTTCTAATCCAATCTAATCAAATCTAACTAAATAACTAATTTTATCTCTATCTTGTCCTCCTGGTTATGATTGAGATTTCATCAATGTGTGAAGGAGCAGATTCTCCAGTGCTCCTGCATCAAGCCTTGCAAGTTGTTTCATCCATCTTCACCCCTGTTGCTTCTCTTGCTTCCCAATCCTTTGTGAAAGAGGTTAGACTGTTTATCAAATTTGCAGACACAAGCTACCAATTCAAATTGATTTTCTTAATAAAATGTTAAGTTTATTACAAATAACTGACTAATTTTATAGTCTAAACTCACACCGTATTATTTTATAGTTGTTAATTTTTATTTTTTTTTTAGGAGTTTTAGGATATAGATTCCTAACAATTTCATATTAGGTATCAATCCATAATAAATTGTTTTTAGGATATTAGTGCCCAATAATGTGAGAATTAACTTATAGTAGTCCATTTGGTTAAATATTTGGTGTGCCATATCATTATGTTTGAGAGTTAACCATAATAGTAAATTATGTTAGAGCAGGACTTGGTAGGACCACGAGACACGGTGCTCAGTTGCATCGCATTATGTTAGCAGCAATTTGTTGGAATTTGTGAAGAGAGAAAAACAATAAAATTTTTAGACACATTATCATACATCCCGCCGATATTTGTTTCTATCTTATATATCTTGATATGATCTCATACACAAGTTTACTCTCAGAGAAGGAGCAGTTATGTCTCTCAGAGGACTAGAAATCAGAGGAGGAGCTACATGATGAATCCCCAGATAGTACTCTACACGGATCTGCGGATGGTGTCTGAGGAGGCAGCTTAAATGGTTTATATAGCCTGTCCTCGGTGGATGTCTTTTGGTTTATGAGTTATATCTCATCCTTTACGTTAGTTGTTATAAAAACATACTAGTAGAAATTTGATGAAAAATGATTATTTTGTTATTACTAATTAATAAAACATGGGGGGTTTCGCTCACCTTTTCAACCTAAAAAAAAAAAAAAAACCATAATAGTAAATTTACTTTATCGCCAACTTAACTGATCAAATTAATTTAGTGATTATCATTCATTCTCCACTTTTTTTTGCTCCATCTTCATTTTCTTTCTGATTATCTTAAATTGTAGAAACACGAATAGAATGAATTACTTTTATTAGCCGATCGACATGAGTACCATTTCTGATTACTACTAGTAAAAACCATTATCCGTTAAGTTCTCTCTCTGGATGAAACTTATATACCGATTGTGCTAAATCGTCAAATATCAGGTTTGCAGGTACTAGTACACCTTTACTTTGAAATTCTGAAGGAAGGGAGAGAGGAGCAAAATGATTGAGATAGCAACTATAATCATATTAGAAGTGTTTATTATATTAAAACTCCTTATTTTTTTCAGTATAGAAATCTACCCACCCACTTACTTTTAACATTGCCTGAAAATACAAACTTGTACCTTGCTAGCAGTCAAGAAAGAGGGTCACTAAAATGTTGGCTCTCCTGTGATGAAGAAGTAAGAGAATTTATGCAATGGCTAAGAAAAATGGTCTCCATTAACAATCTTAGGTTTGTGTTCTGTTTTTTTTTTTTTTTTTTCCCCCCCTCTTTTTATGGAGACAAGGCAAGCTATTGGTTGCTGGCCTCCAACTTGATAAGCCCAGTCCAGTCTTATTTCACCGACTCGCAACTCTGATATGTGTCTGTGCATCGTAAGTGGAGAATGAGCGTGAGAATTCTCCTGCAGAGCGCCAATTCCAGATGACATCTTGATCAGAAATCTTCTTCGGACTCTGTCGAATCTTTCATAGGTTCTGATGCGTCTCTAATTCATGGTGCAACCTTGTCTCCTGCTCATACAAGCAGCTGCCACCGGCCATGGCTGGATTAATCTTCTACTGCAAACGACAGTTCCAAGCACTTCAAGATCATCTCCCTCTTGTACCCGGACCTCTGAGATGATGACTCTGGTCTCATGGAGGACACCTGAATACAGGTGTTTTCCTCTGAGACGGGCCAGTGGAAAAGCATCGGCGGCCCCACAGTGTTCTTTTTCGATGAGACAAGGCAATGGTGCACGCTGAAAAGGTTCAGCTACATATATAGCCAGATCACAAGAAAATACGTATATTTCTGCTTTGCTAAATGGAACGATTAACCTACTGGATGTCGGTGACGATGAAATCGTGGATGCTTTATTTGCAGCCGGAGGGAAGGTCTGCCGGAGAATCAAACAGCCTAACAGCGAGCTAGAATCGAAGAGCACGGCCACTGGCTCGGGCATTCCAGGGGGCTCTTGCATTATGCACTGTTTGCAAATGGGGAGAGGATATTCTTGGGTTCTTGAGGATGCAGAGACAGCGTAAGATACACCAGACAAGTTGCCAATTTCCAGCTGTCGTATGCAGTTCTTGGCTCTTCATTCGGATTTAAATGCCTTTTTTCCTTGCTTTGCAGGGGAATAAAAATATCTCCCGCGATTTTAAGAGTGCCGAGGCTGAGGGGGAAATAGTGTCTGGGCACAATTGATTGCTAACTGAGCCCCCTGCCAAGTGAGCGCACCATAGCTTTTGAAAACTTTAACTTGTACTCACTGAGCCCACCCCCTTCCCGCAGCAGCAGGCTCCTCCTGCTTCTTCCTCAATCGCAGGCTCCGCAGCAGCAGCAGCAGCATCAAGGGTGGGGAAGCGACGAGGAGACTACGAAGAGGGCGGCGAAGTGGAGTTCATCGTTGTATGGGGCTGTGTTTGCAAGGTGGCTGATAGCGATTGAAGAGACTTTGTGGAAGCAGGTTAGGATTTCTTGTAGTGGGGTTTAGAGTCTTGAGATGAACTAGGATTTGAGAATTTTGTGAGTTTGAAGATGAACTAGTATTCTGAGAGAGGAGATAACCTAATCTAATCTAAACTATCCTAATCTAATGACCATCATGGCATCTTGCATCAAGCATAACATCTTTAATTTTGTTGATAAGTTTTGGAGCCTGTAACTACAAATAAGAGTTCCACCAATCGTGTTACGCTCACGCTTACTGTGTAAAGTTGTATTGGCGTGTAGCACGTATTTAAATCGACATTCCTTGATTATTTCTTAGATGCTTGCCAAGATTTTTTTTTTTTTATATATTAATTTCCTTATTTGAGGGCACAGAGTAAATATCTGACCTAAGACACTCTTTCTTCTATAACATCTGACCTAAGACACTCTGGAACTTCTCACTGTACAAAATTTTGACTTCTGTTGACTATATTGGTGATATTCGTCACCATAAAATATATTCCTTCTTAAGTTTCAAGCTAAATTATGTATATTGACGAGAATTTTATATGAGAGTTTACACTGTGTTTCAACATACAATAATACATAAAACTACTCCATGGAAAGAAAAAAGAACCTAAAAAATTACGTATGGATGAATTCTAGGGGTCGAGATCATAATTCAAAAGAATTTTTTCCTTTTAAAAGAAAAAAATTTTTATTAGAGATACTATAAATGGACCACAACTTAGGTAACTTACATAATGCGACGGCTCATTTTCATATATATATATATATATATATATATATATATATATATATATATATATATATATATATATATATATGAGCTGGTGACTCACTCTATTTCTACTATCTTTAATATATTTTTTCTCAAATTTTCTTTTTAACTGCTATCTCAATTACCTAGGGTTTACTCATACCCAATTTCTTGACTTTAAGTTTTGATTTGGTCATCTACCAATTAGATATAAAATTAATAATTTTCGGTTAATACAACATTTTATATTCACTTGATGAAAACTAAATAAATTTCAAAATCCATGAAATTTGATTTTACATTCATGACATACTTCATGCAAGAAGGATAGAAACATGATAACATTCATAAATAAATAATGTCTCCAGTTGATCAAGACCACAGCCCATGATCATGAAGAAACCCGAATGACATATAAACAAGTAACAAGTTGAAATGGTGTTAGAGGCCTTGATAGAGGATTTTCGGGTACTTGAATGACAAAAGCCCAGCAAGTGAAAGCATGAATGTCTTAAATTGCAATAATATCCTCCAATGAGCACGGACATAATACAAAAAATTGTTGAATACGTGTTAAATTGAGAAAGGATATCCAAATTTCAGCATAATAATAGATGCAGAATTGCCGAGGCAATCAGCACTTTATTTGAGGAGCCACATAAGTAATAGCTGTATATGTTAAGAGATCTAATAATGGGCTACAATGCAAAACCTAATTATATATGGAGAGAGAAATGAAAATGAGCTGATAGTTCATGCATGTTATCTGAGCTGCAGTTCATTTTTACTTCTCCAATAATTTTTTTAAAAACATTTCTCTTCGATTATGATATCGACCCTTTAGGATTTACTCATACCCAATTTTCTAATTTTTAGTTTTGATTTGATCCTCCATCAAGTTAATATAAATTATAACGGTTTCCAATGAATAAACATTTTATATCAATTTGACGAAAGTGTAAATGAATTTCAAAATTTATGAAATTTAATCTTATTATAGTTATGTAAGTAGGGATTCTAATTCTAGAAAAAAAAATAAGTAAAATTATTAGATTATTATATTTTTATCACCAATTCACGTCATTTTTGTTGAATTGGCGGCTCAGCTATAGTAATCATATATATATATATATATATATATATATATATATATATATATATATATATATATATATATATATATATATATATATATATATATATATATATATATATATATATATATATATATATACCCTAAAATTCGAGCTGTCTGTATTGCTCTCTTGATGTCAGTCGTGCCGAATAAGTCCACCGAAATCAATTTTGGACACCGAAATAACTTTCGGTGAATGTAACTTTAAATCTGCAAATCCAAATTACATTCGGCTTTTTCGATTATTAGTTTTGTAATATTTAGAATTTTTTTAAATTTTTATTATTAGGCAAAAAAATACTCCAGAAATTATCAATTTAAAAATATTAAAATTATCCTTTCGGAATTTCGGTTCATTTATTCCAGACATCGAAATGACAAACGGTTAATTTTATAGCGTTTCTCTCATTGAACACTATGTCCTGCATTAATTTAGTTGCATTCAATTGAACCGAAATTATTAAATTATTAAATAAATAAAATAAAATAAATTATTTACAGATGAGAGAATCTGTGGGCTGATGGAAAGTGCGGCGGCCACCAAGGGGGGCAACAAAAAGCCACTCCCTTTCTTTTCCCTACTCTCTTCTTCTCCTTCTCTCGGCAGAACCAAATTGCAATAGTGGGAAAATTTTTTTTTCGAGAAATCAGATATAATTAAAAGAAACTCAATTTAAGTAACATACTTCTCTTCTTGATTATTTCTTTATCTCTTCTTAATTATTTTTTTAATAATATAATTTTTTATGTTTGTTGTAAAATTATTTAAATGTTTGTTATTTCAGTTAAAATAAGTTTTAGTTTGGAGTAAAAATTTTATTTTTGATATGAGCATGCTCCCATTTACAATTATGTTCTTTACAATAATTTTTGCAAATATGTAAACAAATAAAATAAAATAAAATAACAAGAAAAAAAAAGAAGAAGAGAGGAAAGAAGAAGAGGAAGAAGCAGCAAGCAACAGAGACAGAATGGAGAGGATTTTGTGGGCTTGGCAGAGAAAGAAAAAGAAAAAACAATAAAAGGGAATTGGATCTGGCCCAGCCTAGTTAAATAAAATAAAAAAAGAATAGTGGATTTGGTTTAGGCTTGGGCCAACTGTAAAAGAAAAAAAAAGGGAAAAAAGAGACTGGGCCGACCTACCCAGCCCAGTAAAAGAATTTTTTTCTTAAAATAGTGAGTTTGGGCCTAGGCCTGGGCCGTATAGAAAAAAGAAAAAAGAAAAAGAAAAAGAAAGATATGATTAAGTAGAAATTTAGTAGGTCTGGACTTGATGGATTAAATGATTTATGGATTAGACTTGAATCTTAATTGTGAAAAATTGATAGATAGAAATAAAGTGTAGTAGTAATAATAATAATAATAATAATAATAATAATAATAATAATAATAATAGATAAGTAGATAAATGAATAAGTGGTAAATTAGGCTTAGATTTTAATTGAAAATTTATCAAAGAAAAATATATAAATATATATGATTGAACCTAAAAATGAAACAAGTCTATAAGTTGGGCTTAGAAATAATACAGTATTATTTACATGATGCACTTAATTTACAAATTGGACATTTATTGCTATTGAGAACTGGACCAAAAGATTTAATCAATTTTGATAAATTATATTGTAATATAATTGTGTCCTAAAATTTTTAAGATATCACAGATATCTAACTCATCGTTCTACAAGTCATGTGTTTTGATATTACAAATTATGTGCTATGATACACGCCATGTGCGATCATGCAAATGCAAGCATGCTATCGTGTGTGTGTATATATATATATATATATATATATATATATATATATATATATATATATATATATATATATATATATAATTAAAGAAGGGAAAGGAAACTAAATAATAAATGTAAAAATAAATTTTTATGTGTATAATGTATTACAAACATGGGGATGAGAAAAACTATATGATGGATAATGGTCATATCGTATAAGGAATAATTATAATGTTAGGGTCAGGATTCTTTTACTGCAGCGGCCTGAGTGATTACTGAATCACCAATTGATAATTATTACTCAGAGTGGTATGTCCGCTACTATAAAACAGTATAAAAATTGATTGTTGTGCCTAGCGACATGTCATGATTCATCGCCATTAGCATTGAGGCCGGGTCCCGGATATGCATGGGTATTTATATGACAATGGAGAATAACGCTATTTTATCTATTAATATAATTTTTACAATTAAATTGGATGGTGGCTGAGACCAATAGAATATAAAATTAAATAGATAGATCAGTTATTGTCATATTTGTTTATTTATTTATGCTTGCTATCATATTTAATTTATATGTACATGAACAACAATGACATAAACACTAATATTCCTGTACTATGATAGTACACATTTTCTCTTTTTAAAAGTGTTACTTGCTCGGTTTAATCCATTGGGTTTTGAACCCAGAGTTGGAAGGCGGAGAAGGAGAGCCAGTCCCAGTTGAAGACCCGTACTTCATTGGACAGATCGAGTGACAATAGGCAAGCGAAGTACCCTCTGAAGAACCTTTGTATATTTTGTTTATATTTCCTTTTATCTAGATACTGCTTTCTCTTTTGATTCTTTTGTATTCATATTTAAATCAATGTGTCATTTTATATAATGAACTTTTTATATAAATGAAATTCTTTCAGTTTCAGATATATTATTTACACATCTAATTGTGTTAATAGTTATATTAATTTTAAAATCCTGTGACTATTAGATTGTCTAGTATAAATTATATGTATCGTCCTCCATTTGGAAAGCAGCTGAAAAATGGGGTGTTATACACACACACATATAGAGAATAGGAAATTCATTGGCGGTGAAGAGAGTTCCTTTACCGCCGCTTAGGTGACCCAGTAAAATTAGTATACGTAACGTTACCTAAAGTAACAAATAGAAGAACTCTCTCAACCATCTTTTGAGTGGCGTCATGTATAATAATTTTATTGGATCACCTAAACAACAACTCCCTTCACTGCAAGTAAATTTCCTGTTTCCTTATATATATATATATATATATATATATATATATATATATATATATATATATATATATATATATAATAAAGTGTACTGAAACACAGATAACTTACATATAAACTTTCAATTTATTTCCATTATTCTCAATATAATTATCCTTTAAGTTTTATTTTTCGTTTTACAAGCTTTTTTTATTCAATTTGTATGAAAAATAACAGTCAGAGATGATACCATCATGCATGCAGCTTGCATGAAACACTCTGCTGCCGCTTATTCCAACCTTGCTATAACTTACACTATATAACTTCGTATATAACAACAGCAGCTCTCCAATTCAAACCGTAGGGTAGGATGCCCTCATCGCAATCCCGCACAGCCCTTGGGGATCACCAACATCCCTCTGCAGCTTCATATACCCACCCTCTCCCCATTTCTCCCCCCACGAGTTCTTCAGAAGCCAATACTTGGTCCCATCCGACTCCGTCCCGTATCCGATCGCCGTAACGGCGTGATTAAGTTCAGTCCCGCATGGGCCTGTAAACACACCACTGGAGTAGGATCTGAAGTCACGACCACCGCCATCGATGGCCACCGAAACAGGCTGGCTCGCCACTGCAGCCAGAAGCGCTGACTCGTCGTCCGGGGGCACGTCTCCGTAGCCGGCGATGGCCGCCACGGAGGATGCGGCCGTGTTGCACACTTCCTCTGCTTGTTTGTATGGATAGCTGTTCTCGCTTGCGACGCCTCCGTTCTGGATCATGTATTTGAAGGCGTCGTCCATCCAGCCGCCGTTGCATCCGTTTGTGTTTTCGCCGGTGACGCAGTCAACGAGCTGTTGCTCGGAGAGAGAGATCAAGTTGCCTTTCTTGATCTTGATAATCCCTTCGGTTGCTCCTATGGCCGAAAACGCCCAGCAACTTCCTGCAGTACATTTTCGAAGGAAACAGCGTAAATCAAATACTGAATTCTACAGGAAATTAAAAGGCTAACGAGAAATCAATTTGTTCGGAAAGTCTGAAAAAAATAATAACATTACCGTATTTTATACTTCTACACCGAAGGCTGCTAGATTGAGGTTTTGCAAATTTAGGGAAGATAATGGACGCATTTACTAGGGAAGATAATGGATGCATTTACGGGTCAATTCTCGTTTCCGTTTTACACAAAATTTTAAATTAAAAAAGAAATTTTCAATTTTCTAATTCAGAATTTTGTATATGACGGATAAAAAATTGATTCATTGAAACATCTATTACCATCCCTATTTGCAACTGATATTATATTATTGTGAAACCAAATTTAGACCGTATTTGTGGTGGTTAACAGCGTATGTCAAGAAATATGAGTTCATATACACCACAGTAATTTCATATTGCATATGAGTTTTTACCATGTCCCGCTTCTGATATATGGTTTATGAATACGTACAATACCAACAACGTATCACATCCCGCTTCCTATTTACAGTATATGAGTACGCACAAAATGTACTGGTATCATATTTGTATGGGAATATATTAAGTCTACATACAGTATACAAATACATACAATAGTTACTAATAACATATTTATGTATGAATATAGTAAGCGTCCATAGGGTAACAAAAGTTAAAATTTGTATAGAAATATACTAAACCTCTATAGAATAGCGAGAGTTAAATTTCACGTAGAAATATATTAGCTACGATTTCTTTAAGTTAAAAAAATCTTGCCTCCTTAGATTCCACAAGTGACTCCCACATATTGCACCCATTTATATTTGTATGACACTTCATTTCATTACTTACAAATTCTTTGCTCAAAAAAATTAGGTATGATTATTTATGAAATCAATATTTATTTTATATCTGATGTGAAATTATTTGAGCTGGGCACTATAGATTCTTACCGCATTGGCCTTGATCCTTGACCCCAGTAACTGCACCTTCAGTCCTCCAGTCCATGTTCGACGGAATATCTGACAACAACGAGCTATTCTCATTCCTAAGGCTCGATACAGAAGCACCAAGCGCCTTCGGGTTGAACCCGTTGTGGTAAGTCTTGAACTCCTCATCAGTCAAGTCCGCAAACTTGTTGATGCTGAGCTTGTACTTACGATCACCAGCTCTGTTAACAGATTCAACATACTCAACATTGTCTTTGAATATATCGAATCGAAATTCCTTCTCAGCAGCATCCTTGTACTCTCGCCCGTGCTCGGCCATCCATTGCTCGTACCTCTCCGACATTGACAAATTATCATTGATCGTGCGAGAGGCGACTAAACATGCCCATATGGCTAAGATCAAGAAGGCGAAACAAAGGAATTGGTGGGTTTTGCAAGCCATTGTTGCTAGCTAGCAATGCGATCGATGATCAGAATGGATTCAGAAATACTATTAGTGAAGACTTGAGGTAATGTACTTAATTTGCTTACTTGCACACCACAAAACCTAAGGGTTAGAGGGGTTTATATAGAGTTCTTCACAAGGAAATATTGCGTGGGATTAGGGTTAGAAAAGTAATGAGGTCGTCTCTATACAAATGTCTATCACGAGCGACCCATGTTGTCGTCTAGAAGTAGGTATATTTTTCTCCGTCCTCTATTCTTTTGAACTTTTCGTATGGAATACTCTTGACGTTTTCAATTTGCATTGAACTTAATTTCTCCATAAAAGAAAAGAAAAAGGCACTTTAAATCATTTGTGTTGCATTAAAATGTCCATTTTTGTAATTAGTTTGATCTCCATCTATTGGCAACAAGTGTATACAACATATATTCAAGAATTCGCATTGAAACTAATTGCTTATGTTCTTAGAAAATTATTCAGAATATAGAAGCCTAGTGGCCAATGTTGAAAATAACGCGTTATAAAACCCGTTATATTGTGTTACGTAACCTAATGGAACTCCAGCGCTACGTAACAATTGGAAATAACTCAAAGCACCGTAACAGTATGTTTTTCATGTTATTTTACGTTATATTACGTAACGTTACACTAAATTACGTTATGTTACATTATTTACAATTATCTTTATAGTAATTTCTATATTGTTGTTGATTATTATTTTGAATATTAGCGAATTGCTGTAATTTTATTACTTGATTAGTTGTTGGCTTGTTTAATTGCTTATGGAATTGTTAGCTTGTTAATTTGTGATTATTTCTTTGTTCGCTTGCAATTCCTCTCCGGTTGCTGAAATATTTTATTTGTTGATTCTATTGAATTTTTAACTGAACTAAAATCAACAATTACAAATAAGATAAATTGAACATTACAAAATATAAATTATAATAATAATAATAACTGGAATTGAAATAAAAAATTGAAACATTGTTTCTTTGTTTAAATGGTGACTATAATTATGGTTGCAAACTTAATATAATTTATAAAGATAAATGTGAAAATTATTGTAAACTTAATATAAAATTAAAATAGGTTATGATTTTAAAATGGTTTTATATTATTTTTTTATATTTTAAATTTATATTTCAATTTATAAAGATTATTTTATATAGTTTATATTTATTTTTATTAAATAAAAAAGAAATTGAATAACCTACATTATGCATTATGTTATATACTACATAACTTAACAAAGGCAAAACGTTACGTTACCATTATCGCTATTTTAAACATTGCTAGTGGCATCAACCGGCTCTAATTTATGAGAAGTTTTGAGCTTGACTCTTGGTACCGGTTCAATTTGGGTATTGTTGCAGAAAGAAAATGTGTACCTGAGTTTGACTAGCACAAATAAAAAATAAAATTAGTTGACTAAGAAGAATTTAAATATTGATCATGCCGTGTAAGTACTATGTCAAAGAGCTGGGGGGACACAAAGTGTTAGTCAGGGTCCGCGCAATCCGCGCGAACTATTTTGGATAGTATTTGTCAAAAGTCTTGGGATCCTAAACAGAAATGGTAGAATCTACTGGTATAGGACCACAAGCTAGGGTTTCTCAATGGGAACAAGAGAATGGGGTGTTTCCATGTATGGATAAAGGTAAAGAACTTGCAAATGCCAAGTCTCAAGGGTACCTATGCACCATATTGGTCATTAGTCATCAGAAAACAATAGTAATCTAGAGCCTGGAGGGGTAAATGTGATGGTTATCATAGCATCAATGTCCATATCAATTGGATACATATAGTAGATTCGGTGAATATTCATATATATTTGGAATGTCATAATAATAATAATAAAAGAATTTCTGCTAGACCTCACTCGTTGTTCATAGAGAGATCCAGGGCATACAAAAGTTGCATATAGAAAATTCAACCAGTTCTTAACAACTCGTATGATTTAACGCAACAAAAAGGAAAAGTTGCATATAGAATATTCAATTAGTTCTTAACAACTCGTATGATTTAACGCAACCAAAGGATCTTTTTTCCTCCTCCAAAATTAGAAAATTTGTTGGCTATTTTGATGGTGGTTTTTTACCCTATCACAGAGATTACTATGTAAGCCTGCAAGCTATTCTAAAATAAAATTTTTTTAAAAAATGTAATTTTTTAACCTACAATGTTAACGTTCCTTTTATTATGATGTATTTAAGAAATTATATATGAACAGAATAATCTCCAAATAAGAATGAAGTATAAGAGTAAGGATACTAAATCATAGTAATACAACTATATCCATATTCACATACACATATGTATATTTTGAATCTCCATTTACTATTTTGAATCTCGTATTCACATACACATATATTTTGAAACTCCATTTACACCGTAAAGTTGCAAACTATATCTTATATCCAATTGGTAATAGAACAAATCTGATTTAATTAGCTAGTGCAACTCGCCACGTATATAATTCATTCGAGAGTTAAAAATATGGGTAGCATTGTTTGGATTATGCTTCATATAAACATTTAAATATGTTGCCAAAGATCCAACCAAATTATATTCTTTTGTTTCTGGTGCTACTTAATCCAGTTCCCTCAAGAACAGAATCAAACTAGTCCACTTAAATCGAAGAGCTAGTCTCGACTTATTCTATTTTGATATCCCCAATAATATTTTCCATAACAAGGCTTGTTATCAAAGTCATTCAATCTCGCATACAATCTAAAGATTTGTCATCATCATTATTATTTTGCGTATGCATCCAGTAAAAAGCACGGGTTTAAGCAAACAAACTTTTGCTCTAAACACATCCAACTCATATGCCCAAAATTTGTTGTCTGGGGAAATTTTCTTCTGAATAAAGACACGGAACCAAAGTTGAATTTGACGAAGTTCTTGTTAGGAATTGGAAGTCGCAGCGGAAGAATTAAAATAAAAAAATTCCAATTCCGATTGCAGATCTGTCAACGGCGTTTAAGTCGAGTAGTAAAAAAAAAAAAAAACGTACCTTCTCTTGCGTGTTCGTCCTTTGTGTTCAATCTCAAGGAGCTAACGACTCAGATCAGCTCCCTCTACCGGTATCCACACGAATAAGAATCCAACACGAACAACATACTAGTGCTTTCCACGTTCGTCCGTACGTCAGCCTTGAAGAGATCACGATCTCCTTCTCTCGGCACTTGACGTCTCGCTTTCTCTGTTTAGGGTTTCTGTTCGTGACTGTCAATCTCCCAAAACCCTCAGAAAGCTACCGTCTCCTTTTTTTCCTATCTAGGTTACGGTACTTTCTAATTAGTTATAGGATTATTAGTTTTCAAATTTTAAAAAGGATTAATTCGAAAATCCTTCATCTTATCAATTAACATTTAATCGATAAGATAATAAATTAAACAAACCTTATTTTAAATCTGTCCAACAGATTTAATTCAAATTATTTATTTAATTTAAATAAAGAGCCATTCGAAATTAATTTAATTTATCTTATAAATTAAATTTAAGATATCATATCCTATTAGTTTTAATTTGATATTATCTCATAAATTCAAATTTCAAAACTAATATGATATCTTTCTGATTATATTAACTGTAAAATCTGATTTATCACATAAATCTAAATTTTAAGATTAACACAAAATTATAATATTATAATATACATATATATATATATATATATATATATATATATATATATATATATATATATATATATATATATATATATATATATATATATATATATATATATATATATATATATATATATATATATATATATATATATATATATATATATATATATATATATATATATATATATATATATATATATATATATGTACATCATTCGAAATTAATTTAATTTATCTTATAAATTAAATTTAAGATATCATATCCTATTAGTTTTAATTTGATATTATCTCATAAATTCAAATTTCAAAACTAATATGATATCTTTCTGATTATGTTAACTGTAAAATCTGATTTATCATATAAATCTGAATTTTAAAGATTAACACAAAATTATAATATTATAAAATATATATATATATATATATATATATATATATATATATATATATATATATATATATATATATATATATATATATATATATATATATATATATATATATATATATATATATAAGGTAACGTGGAAAAACTATATCACATGAGGGGCTCCCTATTATGACATTTTGGTAGTCCAATAGGATGTTTATCTACTCTTTTATCAAGCGAATGAAAGAGAATATATGATACTGTATTCATTGAAAATCATTAATTTTGTGTCTATTCAATGGAAGACTAAATTTAAGAATTTTGGTATGAATAAGCTTGAGAGGTTAAAATCATAATCTAAATGAAAATATATATATATATATATATATATATATATATATATATATATATATATATATATATATATATATATATATATATATATAATAAAGTGTACTGCGACATAGATAACTTATATATAGACTGTAAATTTATTTCCATTATTCTCAATATAATTATACTTTAAGTTTTATTTTTCGTTTTACAAGCTTTTTTTATTCAATTTGTATGAAAATGGCAGTCAGAGATGATACCATCATGCATGCAGCTCGCATGAAACACTCTGCTGCCGCTTATTGCAACCTTGCTATAACTTACACTATATAACTTCGTATATAACAGCAGCAGCTCTCCAATTCAAACCGTAGGGTAGGATGCCTGCTTCGCAATCCCGCACAGCCCTTGGGGATCACCAACATCCCTCTGCAGCTTCGCATACCCACCCTCTCCCCATTTCTCCCCCCACGAGTTCTTCACAAGCCAAAACTTGGTCCCATCCAACTCAGTCCCGTATCCGATCGCCGTAACGGCGTGATCAAGTTCTGTCCCGCATTGGCCTGTAAACACACCGCTGGAGTAGAATCTGAAGTCATGACCACCGCCATCGATGGCCACCGAAACAGGCTGGCTCGCCACTGCAGTCAGAAGCGCTGACTCGTCGTTCGTGGGCACGTCTTCGTAGCCGGTGATGGCCGCCACGGAGGATGCGGCCGTGTTGCACACTCCGTCTGCTCCTTTGTATGGATAGCTGTTCTCGCTTGCGACGCCTCCGTTCTGGATCATGTATTTGAAGGCGTCGTCCATGAGGCCGCGGTTGCATCCGTGTGTGTTGCCGCCAGTAACGCAGTCGACGAGCTGTTGCTCGGAGAGAGAGATCAAGTTGCCTTGCTTGATCTTGATAATCCCTTCGGTTGCTCCTATGGCCGAAAACGCCCAGCAACTTCCTGCAGTACATTTTCGAAGGAAACAGCGTAAATCAAATAGTGAATTCTACAGTAAAAAGGCTAACGAAAAAACAATTTGTTCGGAAAGTCTGAAAAAATAAAAACATTACCGTATTTTATACTTCTACACCGAAGGCTGCTAGACTGAGGCTTTGCAAATTTAGGGACAGCAATGGATGCATTCATGGATCAATTCTTGTTCCCGTTTTATACAAAATTTTAAATTAAAAAGGAAAATTCAATTTTCTAATTCAGAATTTTATATATGACGGACAAAAAATTGATCCATGGACATATCTATTACCATCCCTATTTGCAATTGATATTATTTTATTGTGAAACCAAATTTAGACCGTATTTGTGGTGGTTAACAACATGTGTCAAGCAATATTAGTTCATATATACCGCAGTAATTTCATATTGCATATGAGTTTTTATCATGTCCCGCTTCTGATATATGATTATGAGTACGTACAACACCAACAATGTATCACATCCCACTTTCAATTTACAGTATATAGTACGTATAAAATGTACTGGTAACATATTTGTATGGAAATATATTAAGTCTACATACAATATACAAGTACGTACAATCGTTACTAAAAACATATTTATGTATGAATATAATAAGTGTCCATAGGATAACAAAATAGGATAACAAAAGTTAAAATTTGTATAGAAATATACTAAACTTCTATAGGATAGCGAGTTAAATTTCACGTAAAAATATACTAGCAACGATTTCTTTAAGTTAAAAAATCTTGTCTCCTTAGATTCCATGGGTAACTCTCACGTATTGTAGTCATATTATATTTGTATGATATTTTATTCCATTAATTACAAATTCTTCGCTCAAAAAACTTAGGTATGATTATTTATGAATTTATGGGATCAATAATTATAAATGACATTAACTTTTGTTTTATATCTGATGTGAAATTATTTGAGCTGGGTACTATAGATTCTTACCGCATTGGCCTTGATCCTTGACCCCAGTAACTGCACCTGCAGTCCTCCAGTCCATGCTCGACGGAGTATCTGACAACGAGCTATTCTCATTCCTAAGGCTCGATACAGAAGCACCAAGCACCTTCGGCTTGAACCCTTTGTGGTAAGTCTTGAACTCCTCATCAGTCAAGTCAGCAAACTTGTTGATGCTGAGCTTGTACTTACGATCACCAGCTCTATTAACAGATTCAACATACTCAACATTGTCTTTGAATATATTGAATCGAAATTCCTTCTCAGCAGCATCCTTGTACTCTCGCCCGTGCTCGGCCATCCACTGCTCGTGCCTCTCCGACATTGACAATTTATCGTTGATCGTGCGAGAGGCGACTAAGCATGCCCATATGGCTAAGATCAAGAAGGCGAAACAAAGGAATTGGTTGGTTTTGCAAGCCATTGTTGCTAGCTAGCAATGCGATCGATGATAAGAATGGATTCAGAAATACTTTCAGTGAAGACTTGAGGTAATGTACTTAATTTGTTTACTTGCACACCACAAAACCTAAGGGTTAGAGGGGTTTATATAGAGTTCTTCACAAGGAAATATTGCGTGGGATTAGGGTTAGAAAAATAATGAGGTCGTCTCTATACAAATGTCTATCACGAGCGACCCATGTTGTCGTCTAGAAGTAGGTATATTTTTCTCCGTCCTCTATTCTTTTGAACTTATCACGAGCGACCCAAGTTGTCGTCTAGAAGTAGGTATATTTTTCTCCGTCCTCTATTCTTTTGAACTTTTCGTATGGAATACTCTTGACGTTTTCAATTTGCATTGAACTTAATTTCTCCATAAAAGAAAAGAAAAAGGCACTTTAAATCATTTGTGTTGCATTAAAATGTCCATTTTTGTAATTAGTTTGATCTCTATCTATTGGCAACCAGTGTATACAACATATATTCAAGAATTCGCATTGAAACTAATTGCTTATGTTCTTAGAAAATTATTCAGAATATAGAAGCCTAGTGGCCAATGTTGAAAATAACGCGTTATAAAACCCGTTATATTGCGTTACGTAAACTAACGGAACTCCAGCGCTACGTAACAATTGGAAATAACTCAATGCACCGTAACAGTACGTTTTTCCTGTTATTTTACGTTATATTACGTAACGTTACACTAAATTACGTTATGTTATATTATTTACAATTATCTTTATAGTAATTTCCATATTGTTGTTGATTATTATTTTGAATATTAGCGAATTGCTGTTACTTGATTAGTTGTTGGCTTGTTTGATTGCTTATGCAATTGTTAGCTTGTTAATTTGTGATTGTTTCTTTGTTCGCTTGTAATTCCTCTCCGGTTGCTGAAATATCTTATTTGTTAATTCTATTGAATTTTTAACTGAACTAAAATCAACAATTGCAAATAAGATAATTTGAACATTACAAAATATAAATTACAACAATGATAATAACTGGAATTGAAATAAAAAATTGGAACATTGTTTTCTTGTTTAAATGGTGACTATGATTATGATTGCAAACTTAATATAATTTATGAAGATAAATGTGAAAATTATTGTAAACTTAATATAAAATTAAAATAGGTTATGATTTTAAAATGGTTTTATATTCTTTTTTATATTTTAAATTTATATTTCAATTTATAAAGATTATTTTATATAGTTTATATTTATTTTTATTAAATAAAAAAAATTGCATAACCTACGTTATGCATTATGTTATATACTACATAACCAACATAGGCAAAACGTTACGTTACCATTATCGCTATTTTAAACATTACTAGTGGCATCAACCTGCTCTAATTTATGAGAAGTTTTGAGCTTGACTGCCGGTATCGGTTCAACTTTGGTAATGTTGCAGAAAGAAAATGTGTACCTGAGTTCGACTAGCACAAATAAAAAAAAAAATTAGTTGATTAAGAAGAGTTTAAATATTGATCATGTCGTGTAAGTACTATATCAAAGAGCTGAAGGGACACAAAGTCTTTGTCAGGGTTTGCGCATTCCGCGCGAACTATTTTGGATAGTATTTGTCAAAAGTCTTGGGATCCTAAATAGAAATGGTAGAATCTACTGGTATAGGACCACAAGCTGGGGTTTCTCAATGGGAACAAGAGAACGAGGATGTTTCCACGTATGGACAAAGGAAAAGAACTTGCAAATGCCAAGTCTTGAGGGTACCTATGCACCATATTGGTCATTAGTCATTACAAAACAATCGTAATCTAGAGCCTAGCGGGGTATATGTGACGGTAATCATAACATCAATGTCCATATCAGTTGGATACATATAGTAGATTCTGTGAATATTCATATATATTTGGAATGTCATGATAATAATAATAAAAGAATTTCTCCTAGACCTCACTCGTTGTTTATAGAGAGATCCAGGACATACAGAAGTTGCATATAGAAGATTCAGCTAGTTCTTAATAACTCGTATGATTTAACGCAAGCTAAAGGAAGAGTTGCATATAGAATATTCAACTAGTGCTTAACAACTTGTATGATTTAACGCAACTAAAGGACCTTTTTTCCCCGAAATTAGAAAATTTCTTGGCTATTCTGATGGTGTTTTCATACCCTATCACATAGATTATTATGTAAGCCTGCAAGCTATTCTAAAATAAAAAAATAAAAATAAAAATGTAATTTTTTAACCTACAATGCTAACGTTCCTTTTATTATGATGTATTTAAGAACTGAATATAATAATCTCAGAAGAAACAAAATACTAAGTACAAGGGGACGGATATTAAATCAGAGTAACACAACTATATTCACATACACATATATTTTGAATCTCCATTTACACCGTAAAGTTGTAAACTATATTTTAGATCCATTTGGTAATGGAACAAAGCTTGTCTAGCTAGTGCAACTTGCTAGACATATCATCCATTCAAGAGTTAAAGATATGGGTAGATTGTTTGGATTATGCGTCATATAGTCATTTAAGTATGCAGCCAAAGATCCGACCTAATTAGTCCAGTTCCCTCAAGAACATAATCAAACTAGCTAGCCCCGTTGATTCACAGAGGTAGTCTCGACTTATTCCATTTTGATATTTCCAATAATATATTTCCATATTATTTCTGCTGGGTTAAAATTTTTGACAAGGCTTGTTATGAAAGTCATTCAATCTCACGGACAATCTACAGATTTATTATTATCATCATCATTATTATTATTATTATTTTGAGGATGTGTCCAATAAAAAGCACTAGCTTTTATGTAAATAGACTTTTGTTCTAAATACATCCACCTCGCATGCCCAAAACTCATGACCTGGGGGGAATTTTCTTCTGAATAAAGATGAATCAGTATATAAACATTCAGGAAGTGGGAGGATCCATCAGAGCAAGGAATATTTCAGCAACATATCTTACAAGACATGATTACAAGTTCTCGTATCATTATTACATGACATGAAGCATCCTTATAATACATGTGTACATGATTCCAAATCTTGATTCTTGAACTCTTGATTCTTGTGAAATGATATGTGTACAATTTCACATGAGAGTCCACGTGTTTCCATTAATTCACGCATATCATATGCATTACTAATATGGGAAAAACTACATGATGGATAGATAAGTACTGTATTGTACAAGGATCTTGTTGGCCAACTTCTTGATTAGGTACTGAGGGCCTTTTACTAGCAGCACTGGGTGGTACTGAGCCACCATCTGATACATGAGTCACCATATGGGTGATGCCCGTTACTTATTTCATTTAACGGGATCTGACTTGTAGCACCTAGCGGTGTGTCATGGTTCAGCGCCATGAATTAGAGGCCGGGTCCCTGGTATGCACGGGCACTTGTACAATATGAGAAACTGCGCGCTATCTTATCCATCATTGAGTTTCAATTCCAACACTAACATGATATAGACCTATTAAATTTTACACGAAGCTTGTGAATGACTTACATTGTTCTGGTTATATGCAACATGATTGATACCGAAGCTTGTGAATGATTTACATTGTTCTGGTTATATGCAACATGATTGAAACCGAAGCTTATGAATGATTTACATTGTTTTGGTTATATGCAACATGATTGATATTTACTTCGCTTATACTTGTCACCTTTACATGATTTATTTGAATACTCTTACTCAATTCATTTTCAGTATTCTCAAGATACGTTTGTACCAACGCAATTTATTTAATCATTTTATTATTTGTACTGTGATAGTACACGTGTTTCTTGTTTTTGTGTTACTTGCTGGGTTTAATCCCCTGGATTTTCTTAAGCCCAGATCACGAAAGAAGAGAAGGGGAGATTGCTCCAGACAACGATCCTTACTTCACCAACCAGGTCGAGTAGAGGATACTACTAGCACAATACTATTGGGGTACTTCGCACTTCTTGTTCTTGTCTCCTTTGTCACTTCTTGTTCTTGTTTCCTTTTTCTGGGCACTGCTTTAACTTGTAGTATTTAACTCTTTTGTATAGATATTTAAAGCAGTGTGTCATTTTATGTAATTAACTCTCTATATAAATGAAATCCTTTTAGTTTCAGACATGGTTATTCATCTTGACATGGCAGTAGTTACGGTTATTCCAAGATCATGGGACTGTTGAGTTATTCATAGTATTAAGTAATGTCACCCACAAAAAAAAAAAAAAAAAGGAGCAAAAAGGTAGAGCCGAAGTGGGGGCATTACAATATTCCTAAAGAAACTCTCATAACCAACTAAAGTTTATAAATAGCCTCTTTGAGGAGATTTCAGGGGTCTTTGGCAATTCAAGTTACGCGCGAGAGTTTTGTATTCATTAAGATCAGCAGAGAGAGAAGGTATGGCCGACCATCATCTTCTTCAAAGAGAGATTTTCACATCAGATCGTCAACAACTTCTACTAGATAGATCCTACCACCACATTATAACCCACTTTTATTGTAAAAGAGAGCGATGAAAATATAAATCCTCTCGTTTGTTTTCCTATTATTCCTCTTTCATTATAATTATCATAATTAATAGAATAAAACAAGATTTTTGCAGAGAACAAACTTGATGGATGAGTAAATCTAAACTAAAAATCCAAGAAATTGGGTATGAGTAAACTCCAGGGAGTTGAGATAATAATCATAAAGAATATTTTTTAAAACATTATTGGAGATAGTGGAAATGAACTGCAGCTCATGTAAATTGCATGAGCTCATTTCCATCACTCTCTCTCTTTATATATATATATATATATATATATATATATATATATATATATATATATATATATATATATATATATATATATATAGTTTATGACCAACTAAAACTCCAAAATCAAAAATCTAAGAGAGACCAAGACAAAAGGCTGTATTTTGCCAAGTGGCACCTAAACCTCTTTCTTGCTATCCTTTCATGTTTACTCACAGACATGATTTTTCTGTAGTCACCCTAATTTCTCATCTCTTATACAATAACTGAATCATAGCAGGTCTCATTGTTCTTGCTATTTTTACAGGCTATTGTCAGTGGGCACTGAAGTTCTAGCATTTCAATTTATTTTAGATTTATCGGCCGACGAGCATCATTCCAGCTATAAACTGTAGCATCTTCCAGATGAAACTAAATAGCTATTTCTTTATAGTTACGATCTTAAGGTTATTATCCTTCTACCTTGTGCTATTAGAGTGTGATGATAATGCTTATTTTTGAGTCAGGCATCGACATGTAATCTGTATGATCGTAAGTCTTTAAATTATTATGTAGTAATATTTTGTATCCTTTGCTTCTTATATATCCGTGATCCTTTTAAACTAAGGATAAAGTCTTGGTGAATGTTGCGTCCTTAACCTTTCCAGGAATTCTTTCTAATGACTGACCATGTATTTCGATGCTCCTCCGATGGAACTTTTTTCTTTATTTTTTTGCCATATTTACTTTTTTCTGTATTTCTACTGGAAAAATTGACCATACTTGTCTTCACCTTCTCTTAAGCTCCACTTTTCCGTTCCCTGGCAACATTTGAGCAACGGGTCCTTCCAGTGTATAAATTCAACCCATCTTACAAGCTCAGCCATCCAATTTAGTAGCAACGGAGGAGGCAGTATTGAAACTCAGTGACATAGAATGGGAGCAAAATTAGGATTTGTGGTGGAGAAATTGGAGAATAACTTAAAGTTTAGGATAAATTGGCGGTTTTGGATCTCACGCCCAGACGAATCACACGTTCACTTTCTCATGAATCACTCGAGAGAAAGATTTGATAAAAACAAATCAAATGCTCTCGATTTCATTCATTATCTCTCATTATATCATAAAATTAGAGTTTTAGAAACCATATATTTAGAAAATTCTACTGCCACAAGATAATAATAAATCTTTTAAAATCTAACTAAATCTCTAATCCAATCCAACAAAATAACTAATTTTATCTTTATTAATTTTCCTGCATTTGGAAATATTTACCACCTGGTGAATGCCAACAAGAAAAAAAAATAAGCATGGCTGAATAAAATTAGCCAATTTTTTCAAAATCCGACAAAACTTTCCACCGAACTTAATATAAGAAAGTCAAATAAACCCGTAACCAAATGTATGCTGCCTTATATTCCAATAATGATGACAATAATAATTGTGGAAAGTTTGGAGTAAAGTTAAAATCTATCACTTCTATAAAAAATGAAAAATTTAGAATATGAGCTAGAGAGTAAATGAAAATCCGATCCACATTAATCGGACTATTGAATATTTCTGTAGCTGGCTCTAATAGAAAAATCAGATCAACAATTTTTGGACCTGTAATGGACTCTATGATAGCTTCAGTCTCAGCGATAATATCATCACCTAAATTCTCAGAAGCTGATATATTGATATATGGACTCTTTGAATGACACTGATATTCATAAAGTCAAAATTCTCCACATGCTGAACATTTGATGGAAGGACACTGTTAAGCCGAGTGTCTGTATCTTTTACATTTAGAGTACTGTTTAAAGACAAAATGTGGAGCATACCGTTCATAAAGAAAAAGCTGCAAACGATTCTAAGCTGGACGATATTTATAGTTGTTGAGATACTAATCAGATACTTTTCCAACCAACTTCAACTTAGCATAATTATATTTCTACTTTGAAGACGGAAAAAATGTTCCAAGTTATTCTCCTAATTTTTATAACTATTAGGGTCATTATAACCGTGAAAATATGAGTCTGTATCATATATATCACACACAACTTATTTATAATCAACATTAGTTTTGATATATTTACCAAAGTATTGAAGTGTCTCGATTATACCTTGAATCCGATACAAACCGGACTCCAAACGGCTTCAAAATCAAGTTCAAATCGCTTAACGGGTCTGCAAGGCCTTAAGGGGTTTGAACCCACTTAAATCTGCTTCCTTTTAAAACGGGAACTTCTAAAGGGGCACAAGATTTTTCCTAGTGAGCCCAAGCATAAATATCAACTTTGCCCTCAAAATTTTTTTCCCATCTTGTCCTTCTTCCCTCTCCCGCTCCCTCCAGCCCTCTCGCACATTTTTTTTTTTAGCCCGTTCGGACTGTAAGTCCGAACGGATTTGGTCTGTTCGGACTGTAAGTCCGAACGACACCCTCCCGTTCGGACTGACAGTCCGGACAGGGGCTTGACCCAATCTGATATTTCCACCACTGTCTCACTCACTCTATTAATATAATAAAATGATATATTATTAATTTACCCAATTTAACGTGACTTCTAGGACTTATATTAATAACTAATTATATATTATTATCGAAATATAGGGAAGGAAGTAAAAAAATACAATGATACAGCGACACCTTGATATACCGATACAATGATACACTGATACAATAATTCACCGATATAATGATACACTAATACACAATGATACACCGATACAATGATACTCCAGATACACAAATACAATGATACTCCTGATACACCGATATAATGATACAATGATACATTGATACACCGATACAATGAAACAACGATACAATAACTGATATAATGAAATAGTGAAGATTATAAACAAGGTCCCCAACGTATAAAACAAACAAGATCTTATACAAATTAAAGAAATAAGATCAAATACGAATGTAGTGTATATATTAATTGAACAAAAAGCGACCAGTAGGGTTCATTACAAAAAAAAAAAAACCATATATTCTACAAATTCTTCAAAATGTTTGCAAAAACAATTACACCGGCCACTTGAAGTTCCTAACATCATCCATATCAATACACAACTAATATAATCTAATCACCGTCTCCTTGTCTTTATCGAGGGTTGACGTCTGCTTCTGGTTCGAGACATAATTGCCGTATCGGGTGCATTAGGAGTGGATTGATCTTGTCTTTGTTCCTCTGCTTACTCTTCTGGTGGTTCTTCTGGTTGAGTGCAACCAGTTAGCTACAAATATCATTTTTTTGTCTAATTTTTTTCCCTGCAAAATAGTATAATATTAAATTTTAAAGACACTAAAACCGTATTTTGCAACTTAATCAACCATTAGGACAATACCATCAAACTTTATAATTAACTAATAAATTTTAATCCTAACATTCATGATTATAAAAAATAACTAAATTTCGCATATTTTAAAATTGGAATTACAATATTAAATTTTCTTAATAATTACAATCTAAATATTAATAATTAAAATTAACAAAAAAATACTACAACTAAACTTGCTATCTCATCCCCTCTTCCTCCTCCCAAACCCAACAAAATCACCAAACCCTAATATTCAAGAGTTGTTTAATCCAAAAATTATAAAAACTAAATTTTACAATAAATATTACTAAATTAGGAAAACTCACCTAGTAATGGCGGGAAGACAGCGGCGGGAGAACAACGGCGGCGGCGGCGGGGGGACCTCGGTGGCGGAAGCTCGGCGGCGGTGGCGGGAGGGAGGTCTACGAATGGGAAAGAGAGAGAGAGATTTCGAAAGAGAAATGAGGAGAGAAAGTATGGAGAGGATGAGTGGAAGTGGGAGAGGAAAAGTGAGTTTGGGTTAGGTTTGGAGGAGAAATGGGGAGAGAAGAGGAAGAGAAAGAGGAAGAGGAGAGGAGATATAGAGGGAAGGGTATTTTAGGAATATTATATGTACTCACTAAGAAATCTCCGTTCTTATGAAAAATTGGGCTCACTAGGAAATCTGGGCTCACTAGGAAAAAACTTGTGCCTCTTTAGAAGTTCCCTTTAAAACCGGTCTGCAATTGTTAAACTGAAACCGAAATTGGATTGAACCCAACAATAGCTTGCTGAAGCGGGTTTGATCTACAGGTTTTCCAAAGAACCAAGGAGCGGCTGGCGATTGGAGGTGGGGAGGTACTTTTGAGGTAAAAGGAGGTGATCGGTGATCTTTCGCTAAAGATGGGAGGATTTGTGCAGTCGTGGAGCTGTCGTGGTTGCTCAAAGAAGAAGGGCTTTGGCACGGTGGGCTTGTGGGAAAATGTGTAGTGGGTTTGCAATGGGCTTGTAGGCTGATGGTGCTGAAACATGAGGAGAAGGGATTGACAGGGCTATGGTGGATGCATAGGAAATTTGAGTGTTTTTTTTTTTAAATAAATCTCTCTTCTCTTTGTTTTTTGATCTTCTTTTCCTCCATTCTCTATCTTTTTTTTGTTCACTCGATTTTTTTATCTGATTTTTTTTTTTGTTTTGCTCTCTTTTTTTGATTTTTTTTCTAGATTTATAAGAAAATAAAAAGAAAGTGAAAGAATTGATAGAGATAGATTTGGACTCTGATATATGAAGATGCAGAACTTTAGCTCTAATACCAATTTGATGCAGGATGAGAGTGAAATTAGGGTTTGTGCTGGAGAAATTGGAGAAGAACTTAGGGTTTATGATAAATCGGGGGTTTAAATCTCACGCTCAGCCGAATCACACGCTCACTTTCTCACAAATCACTCGAGAGAAAGATTTAATAAAAACAAATTACATACTCTCAATTTCATTCATCATCTCTCATTATATCATAAAATTAGAGTTTTACAAACTGTATATATAAAATCCTAATGCAATAAGATAATAATAAATTTTTTAAAATCTAACTAAATTTCTAATCCAATCTAATCAAATCTAACTAAATAACTAATTTTATCTCTATCTTGTCCTCCTGGTTATGATTGAGATTTCATCAATGTATGAAGGAGCAGATTCTCCAGTGCTCCTGCATCAAGCCTTGCAAGTTGTTTCATCCATCTTCACCCCTGTTCCTTCTCTTGCTTCCCAATCCTTTGTGAAAGAGGTTAGACTGTTTATCAAATTTGCAGACACAAGCTACCAATTCAAATTGATTTTCTTAATAAAATGTTAAGTTTATTACAAATAACTGACTAATTTTATAGTCTAAACTCACACCGTATTATTTTATAGTTGTTAATTTTTATTTTTTTTTTTAGGAGTTTTAGGATATAGATTCCTAACAATTTCATATTAGGTATCAATCCATAATAAATTGTTTTTAGGATATTAGTGCCCAATAATGTGAGAATTAACTTATAGTAGTCCATTTGGTTAAATATTTGGTGTGCCATATCATTATGTTTGAGAGTTAACCATAATAGTAAATTATGTTAGAGCAGGACTTGGTAGGACCACGAGACACGGTGCTCAGTTGCATCGCATTATGTTAGCAGCAATTTGTTGGAATTTGTGAAGAGAGAAAAACAATAAAATTTTTAGACACATTATCATACATCCCGCCGATATTTGTTTCTATCTTATATATCTTGATATGATCTCATACACAAGTTTACTCTCAGAGAAGGAGCAGTTATGTCTCTCAGAGGACTAGAAATCAGAGGAGGAGCTACATGATGAATCCCCAGATAGTACTCTACACGGATCTGCGGATGGTGTCTGAGGAGGCAGCTTAAATGGTTTATATAGCCTGTCCTCGGTGGATGTCTTTTGGTTTATGAGTTATATCTCATCCTTTACGTTAGTTGTTATAAAAACATACTAGTAGAAATTTGATGAAAAATGATTATTTTGTTATTACTAATTAATAAAACATGGGGGGTTTCGCTCACCTTTTCAACCTAAAAAAAAAAAAAAACCATAATAGTAAATTTACTTTATCGCCAACTTAACTGATCAAATTAATTTAGTGATTATCATTCATTCTCCACTTTTTTTTGCTCCATCTTCATTTTCTTTCTGATTATCTTAAATTGTAGAAACACGAATAGAATGAATTACTTTTATTAGCCGATCGACATGAGTACCATTTCTGATTACTACTAGTAAAAACCATTATCCGTTAAGTTCTCTCTCTGGATGAAACTTATATACCGATTGTGCTAAATCGTCAAATATCAGGTTTGCAGGTACTAGTACACCTTTACTTTGAAATTCTGAAGGAAGGGAGAGAGGAGCAAAATGATTGAGATAGCAACTATAATCATATTAGAAGTGTTTATTATATTAAAACTCCTTATTTTTTTCAGTATAGAAATCTACCCACCCACTTACTTTTAACATTGCCTGAAAATACAAACTTGTACCTTGCTAGCAGTCAAGAAAGAGGGTCACTAAAATGTTGGCTCTCCTGTGATGAAGAAGTAAGAGAATTTATGCAATGGCTAAGAAAAATGGTCTCCATTAACAATCTTAGGTTTGTGTTCTGTTTTTTTTTTTTTTTTTTTCCCCCCTCTTTTTATGGAGACAAGGCAAGCTATTGGTTGCTGGCCTCCAACTTGATAAGCCCAGTCCAGTCTTATTTCACCGACTCGCAACTCTGATATGTGTCTGTGCATCGTAAGTGGAGAATGAGCGTGAGAATTCTCCTGCAGAGCGCCAATTCCAGATGACATCTTGATCAGAAATCTTCTTCGGACTCTGTCGAATCTTTCATAGGTTCTGATGCGTCTCTAATTCATGGTGCAACCTTGTCTCCTGCTCATACAAGCAGCTGCCACCGGCCATGGCTGGATTAATCTTCTACTGCAAACGACAGTTCCAAGCACTTCAAGATCATCTCCCTCTTGTACCCGGACCTCTGAGATGATGACTCTGGTCTCATGGAGGACACCTGAATACAGGTGTTTTCCTCTGAGACGGGCCAGTGGAAAAGCATCGGCGGCCCCACAGTGTTCTTTTTCGATGAGACAAGGCAATGGTGCACGCTGAAAAGGTTCAGCTACATATATAGCCAGATCACAAGAAAATACGTACATTTCTGCCTTGCTAAATGGAACGATTAACCTACTGGATGTCGGTGACGATGAAATCGTGGATGCTTTATTTGCAGCCGGAGGGAAGGTCTGCCGGAGAATCAAACAGCCTAACAGCGAGCTAGAATCGAAGAGCACGGCCACTGGCTCGGGCATTCCAGGGGGCTCTTGCATTATGCACTGTTTGCAAATGGGGAGAGGATATTCTTGGGTTCTCGAGGATGCAGAGACAGCGTAAGATACACCAGACAAGTTGCCAATTTCCAGCTGTCGTATGCAGTTCTTGGCTCTTCATTCGGATTTAAATGCCTTTTTTCCTTGCTTTGCAGGGGAATAAAAATATCTCCCGCGATTTTAAGAGTGCCGAGGCTGAGGGGGAAATAGTGTCTGGGCACAATTGATTGCTAACTGAGCCCCCTGCCAAGTGAGCGCACCATAGCTTTTGAAAACTTTAACTTGTACTCACTGAGCCCACCCCCTTCCCGCAGCAGCAGGCTCCTCCTGCTTCTTCCTCAATCGCAGGCTCCGCAGCAGCAGCAGCAGCATCAAGGGTGGGGAAGCGACGAGGAGACTACGAAGAGGGCGGCGAAGTGGAGTTCATCGTTGTATGGGGCTGTGTTTGCAAGGTGGCTGATAGCGATTGAAGAGACTTTGTGGAAGCAGGTTAGGATTTCTTGTAGTGGGGTTTAGAGTCTTGAGATGAACTAGGATTTGAGAATTTTGTGAGTTTGAAGATGAACTAGTATTCTGAGAGAGGAGATAACCTAATCTAATCTAAACTATCCTAATCTAATGACCATCATGGCATCTTGCATCAAGCATAACATCTTTAATTTTGTTGATAAGTTTTGGAGCCTGTAACTACAAATAAGAGTTCCACCAATCGTGTTACGCTCACGCTTACTGTGTAAAGTTGTATTGGCGTGTAGCACGTATTTAAATCGACATTCCTTGATTATTTCTTAGATGCTTGCCAAGATTTTTTTTTTTTTATATATTAATTTCCTTATTTGAGGGCACAGAGTAAATATCTGACCTAAGACACTCTTTCTTCTATAACATCTGACCTAAGACACTCTGGAACTTCTCACTGTACAAAATTTTGACTTCTGTTGACTATATTGGTGATATTCGTCACCATAAAATATATTCCTTCTTAAGTTTCAAGCTAAATTATGTATATTGACGAGAATTTTATATGAGAGTTTACACTGTGTTTCAACATACAATAATACATAAAACTACTCCATGGAAAGAAAAAAGAACCTAAAAAATTACGTATGGATGAATTCTAGGGGTCGAGATCATAATTCAAAAGAATTTTTTCCTTTTAAAAGAAAAAAATTTTTATTAGAGATACTATAAATGGACCACAACTTAGGTAACTTACATAATGCGACGGCTCATTTTCATATATATATATATATATATATATATATATATATATATATATATATATATATATATATATATATATATATATATATATATATATATATATATGAGCTGGTGACTCACTCTATTTCTACTATCTTTAATATATTTTTTCTCAAATTTTCTTTTTAACTGCTATCTCAATTACCTAGGGTTTACTCATACCCAATTTCTTGACTTTAAGTTTTGATTTGGTCATCTACCAATTAGATATAAAATTAATAATTTTCGGTTAATACAACATTTTATATTCACTTGATGAAAACTAAATAAATTTCAAAATCCATGAAATTTGATTTTACATTCATGACATACTTCATGCAAGAAGGATAGAAACATGATAACATTCATAAATAAATAATGTCTCCAGTTGATCAAGACCACAGCCCATGATCATGAAGAAACCCGAATGACATATAAACAAGTAACAAGTTGAAATGGTGTTAGAGGCCTTGATAGAGGATTTTCGGGTACTTGAATGACAAAAGCCCAGCAAGTGAAAGCATGAATGTCTTAAATTGCAATAATATCCTCCAATGAGCACGGACATAATACAAAAAATTGTTGAATACGTGTTAAATTGAGAAAGGATATCCAAATTTCAGCATAATAGCTGCAGAATTGCCGAGGCAATCAGCACTTTATTTGAGGAGCCACATAAGTAATAGCTGTATATGTTAAGAGATCTAATAATGGGCTACAATGCAAAACCTAATTATATATGGAGAGAGAAATGAAAATGAGCTGATAGTTCATGCATGTTATCTGAGCTGCAGTTCATTTTTACTTCTCCAATAATTTTTTTAAAAACATTTCTCTTCGATTATGATATCGACCCTTTAGGATTTACTCATACCCAATTTTCTAATTTTTAGTTTTGATTTGATCCTCCATCAAGTTAATATAAATTATAACGGTTTCCAATGAATAAACATTTTATATCAATTTGACGAAAGTGTAAATGAATTTCAAAATTTATGAAATTTAATCTTATTATAGTTATGTAAGTAGGGATTCTAATTCTAGAAAAAAAAAATAAGTAAAATTATTAGATTATTATATTTTTATCACCAATTCACGTCATTTTTGTTGAATTGGCGGCTCACCTATAGTAATCATATATATATATATATATATATATATATATATATATATATATATATATATATATATATATATATATATATATATATATATATATATATATATATATATATATATATATATATATATATATATATATATATATATATATATATATATATATATATATATATATATATATATATATATATATATATATATATACCCTAAAATTCGAGCTGTCTGTATTGCTCTCTTGATGTCAGTCGTGCCGAATAAGTCCACCGAAATCAATTTTGGACACCGAAATAACTTTCGGTGAATATAACTTTAAATCTGCAAATCCAAATTACATTCGGCTTTTTCGATTATTAGTTTTGTAATATTTAGAATTTTTTTAAATTTTTATTATTAGGCAAAAAAATACTCCAGAAATTATCAATTTAAAAATATTAAAATTATCCTTTCGGAATTTCGGTTCATTTATTCCAGACATCGAAATGACAAACGGATAATTTTATAGTGTTTCTCTCATTGAACACTATGTCCTGCATTAATTTAGTTGCATTCAATTGAACCGAAATTATTAAATTATTAAATAAATAAAATAAAATAAATTATTTACAGATGAGAGAATCTGTGGGCTGATGGAAAGTGCGGCGGCCACCAAGGGGGGCAACAAAAAGCCACTCCCTTTCTTTTCCCTACTCTCTTCTTCTCCTTCTCTCGGCAGAACCAAATTGCAATAGTGGGAAATTTTTTTTTTCGAGAAATCAGATATAATTAAAAGAAACTCAATTTAAGTAACATACTTCTCTTCTTGATTATTTCTTTATCTCTTCTTAATTATTTTTTTAATAATATAATTTTTTATGTTGATTATATTGTTGTAAAATTATTTAAATGTTTGTTATTTCAGTTAAAATAAGTTTTAGTTTGGAGTAAAAATTTTATTTTTGATATGAGCATGCTCCCATTTACAATTATGTTCTTTACAATAATTTTTGCAAATATGTAAACAAATAAAATAAAATAAAATAACAAGAAAAAAAAAGAAGAAGAGAGGAAAGAAGAAGAGGAAGAAGCAGCAAGCAACAGAGACAGAATGGAGAGGATTTTGTGGGCTTGGCAGAGAAAGAAAAAGAAAAAACAATAAAAGGGAATTGGATCTGGCCCAGCCCAGTTAAATAAAATAAAAAAAGAATAGTGGATTTGGTTTAGGCTTGGGCCAACTGCAAAAGAAAAAAAAGGGAAAAAAGAGACTGGGCCGACCTACACAGCCCAGTAAAAGAATTTTTTTCTTAAAATAGTGAGTTTGGGCCTAGGCCTGGGCCGTATAGAAAAAAGAAAAAAGAAAAAGAAAAAGAAAGATATGATTAAGTAGAAATTTAGTAGGTCTGGACTTGATGGATTAAATGATTTATGGATTAGACTTGAATCTTAATTGTGAAAAATTGATAGATAGAAATAAAGTGTAGTAGTAATAATAATAATAATAATAATAATAATAATAATAATAATAATAATAATAGATAAATAGATAAATGAATAAGTGGTAAATTAGGCTTAGATTTTAATTGAAAATTTATCAAAGAAAAATATATAAATATATATGATTGAACCTAAAAATGAAACAAGTCTATAAGTTGGGCTTAGAAATAATACAGTATTATTTACATGATGCACTTAATTTACAAATTGGACATTTATTGCTATTGAGAACTGGACCAAAAGATTTAATCAATTTTGATAAATTATATTGTAATATAATTGTGTCCTAAAATTTTTAAGATGTCACAGATATCTAACTCATCGTTCTACAAGTCATGTGTTTTGATATTACAAATTATGTGCTATGATACACGCCATGTGCGATCATGCAAATGCAAGCATGCTATCGTGTGTGTGTGTATATATATATATATATATATATATATATATATATATATATATATATATATATATATATATATATATATATATATATATATATATATATATATAATTAAAGAAGGGAAAGGAAACTAAATAATAAATGTAAAAATAAATTTTTATGTGTATAATGTATTACAAACATGGGGATGAGAAAAACTATATGATGGATAATGGTCATATCGTATAAGGAATAATTATAATGTTAGGGTCAGGATTCTTTTACTGCAGCGGCCTGAGTGATTACTGAATCACCAATTGATAATTATTACTCAGAGTGGTATGTCCGCTACTATAAAACAGTATAAAAATTGATTGTTGTGCCTAGCGACATGTCATGATTCATCGCCATTAGCATTGAGGCCGGGTCCCGGATATGCATGGGTATTTATATGACAATGGAGAATAACGCTATTTTATCTATTAATATAATTTTTACAATTAAATTGGATGGTGGCTGAGACCAATAGAATATAAAATTAAATAGATAGATCAGTTATTGTCATATTTGTTTATTTATTTATGCTTGCTATCATATTTAATTTATATGTACATGAACAACAATGACATAAACACTAATATTCCTGTACTATGATAGTACACATTTTCTCTTTTTAAAAGTGTTACTTGCTCGGTTTAATCCATTGGGTTTTGAACCCAGAGTTGGAAGGCGGAGAAGGAGAGCCAGTCCCAGTTGAAAACCCGTACTTCATTGGACAGATCGAGTGACAATAGGCAAGCGAAGTACCCTCTGAAGAACCTTTGTATATTTTGTTTATATTTCCTTTTATCTAGATACTGCTTTCTCTTTTGATTCTTTTGTATTCATATTTAAATCAATGTGTCATTTTATATAATGAACTTTTTATATAAATGAAATTCTTTCAGTTTCAGATATATTATTTACACATCTAATTGTGTTAATAGTTATATTAATTTTAAAATCCTGTGACTATTAGATTGTCTAGTATAAATTATATGTATCGTCCTCCATTTGGAAAGCAGCTGAAAAATGGGGTGTTATACACACACACATATAGAGAATAGGAAATTCATTGGCGGTGAAGAGAGTTCCTTTACCGCCGCTTAGGTGACCCAGTAAAATTAGTATACGTAACGTTACCTAAAGTAACAAATAGAAGAACTCTCTCAACCATCTTTTGAGTGGCGTCATGTATAATAATTTTATTGGATCACCTAAACAACAACTCCCTTCACTGCAAGTAAATTTCCTGTTTCCTTTTATATATATATATATATATATATATATATATATATATATATATATATATATATATATATATATATAATAAAGTGTACTGAAACACAGATAACTTACATATAAACTTTCAATTTATTTCCATTATTCTCAATATAATTATCCTTTAAGTTTTATTTTTCGTTTTACAAGCTTTTTTTATTCAATTTGTATGAAAAATAACAGTCAGAGATGATACCATCATGCATGCAGCTTGCATGAAACACTCTGCTGCCGCTTATTCCAACCTTGCTATAACTTACACTATATAACTTCGTATATAACAACAGCAGCTCTCCAATTCAAACCGTAGGGTAGGATGCCCTCATCGCAATCCCGCACAGCCCTTGGGGATCACCAACATCCCTCTGCAGCTTCATATACCCACCCTCTCCCCATTTCTCCCCCCACGAGTTCTTCAGAAGCCAATACTTGGTCCCATCCGACTCCGTCCCGTATCCGATCGCCGTAACGGCGTGATTAAGTTCAGTCCCGCATGGGCCTGTAAACACACCACTGGAGTAGGATCTGAAGTCACGACCACCGCCATCGATGGCCACCGAAACAGGCTGGCTCGCCACTGCAGCCAGAAGCGCTGACTCGTCGTCCGGGGGCACGTCTCCGTAGCCGGCGATGGCCGCCACGGAGGATGCGGCCGTGTTGCACACTTCCTCTTATTGTTTGTATGGATAGCTGTTCTCGCTTGCGACGCCTCCGTTCTGGATCATGTATTTGAAGGCGTCGTCCATCCAGCCGCCGTTGCATCCGTTTGTGTTTTCGCCGGTGACGCAGTCAACGAGCTGTTGCTCGGAGAGAGAGATCAAGTTGCCTTTCTTGATCTTGATAATCCCTTCGGTTGCTCCTATGGCCGAAAAAGCCCAGCAGCATCCTGCAGCACATTTTCGAAGGAAACAGCGTAAATCAAATACTGAATTCTACAGGAAATTAAAAGGCTAACGAGAAATCAATTTGTTCGGAAAGTCTGAAAAAAATAATAACATTACCGTATTTTATACTTCTACACCGAAGGCTGCTAGATTGAGGTTTTGCAAATTTAGGGAAGATAATGGACGCATTTACTAGGGAAGATAATGGATGCATTTACGGGTCAATTCTCGTTTCCGTTTTACACAAAATTTTGAATTAAAAAAGAAATTTTCAATTTTCTAATTCAGAATTTTGTATATGACGGATAAAAAATTGATTCATTGAAACATCTATTACCATCCCTATTTGCAACTGATATTATATTATTGTGAAACCAAATTTAGACCGTATTTGTGGTGGTTAACAGCGTATGTCAAGAAATATTAGTTCATATACACCACAGTAATTTCATATTGCATATGAGTTTTTACCATGTCCCGCTTCTGATATATGGTTTATGAATACGTACAATACCAACAACGTATCACATCCCGCTTCCTATTTACAGTATATGAGTACGCACAAAATGTACTGGTATCATATTTGTATGGGAATATATTAAGTCTACATACAGTATACAAATACATACAATAGTTACTAATAACATATTTATGTATGAATATAGTAAGCGTCCATAGGGTAACAAAAGTTAAAATTTGTATAGAAATATACTAAACCTCTATAGAATAGCGATAGTTAAATTTCACGTAGAAATATATTAGCTACGATTTCTTTAAGTTAAAAAAATCTTGCCTCCTTAGATTCCACAAGTGACTCCCACATATTGCACCCATTTATATTTGTATGACACTTCATTCCATTACTTACAAATTCTTTGCTCAAAAAAATTAGGTATGATTATTTATGAAATCAATATTTATTTTATATCTGATGTGAAATTATTTGAGCTGGGCACTATAGATTCTTACCGCATTGGCCTTGATCCTTGACCCCAGTAACTGCACCTTCAGTCCTCCAGTCCATGTTCGACGGAATATCTGACAACAACGAGCTATTCTCATTCCTAAGGCTCGATACAGAAGCACCAAGCGCCTTCGGGTTGAACCCGTTGTGGTAAGTCTTGAACTCCTCATCAGTCAAGTCCGCAAACTTGTTGATGCTGAGCTTGTACTTACGATCACCAGCTCTGTTAACAGATTCAACATACTCAACATTGTCTTTGAATATATCGAATCGAAATTCCTTCTCAGCAGCATCCTTGTACTCTCGCCCGTGCTCGGCCATCCATTGCTCGTACCTCTCCGACATTGACAAATTATCATTGATCGTGCGAGAGGCGACTAAACATGCCCATATGGCTAAGATCAAGAAGGCGAAACAAAGGAATTGGTGGGTTTTGCAAGCCATTGTTGCTAGCTAGCAATGCGATCGATGATCAGAATGGATTCAGAAATACTATTAGTGAAGACTTGAGGTAATGTACTTAATTTGCTTACTTGCACACCACAAAACCTAAGGGTTAGAGGGGTTTATATAGAGTTCTTCACAAGGAAATATTGCGTGGGATTAGGGTTAGAAAAGTAATGAGGTCGTCTCTATACAAATGTCTATCACGAGCGACCCATGTTGTCGTCTAGAAGTAGGTATATTTTTCTCCGTCCTCTATTCTTTTGAACTTTTCGTATGGAATACTCTTGACGTTTTCAATTTGCATTGAACTTAATTTCTCCATAAAAGAAAAGAAAAAGGCACTTTAAATCATTTGTGTTGCATTAAAATGTCCATTTTTGTAATTAGTTTGATCTCCATCTATTGGCAACAAGTGTATACAGCATATATTCAAGAATTCGCATTGAAACTAATTGCTTATGTTCTTAGAAAATTATTCAGAATATAGAAGCCTAGTGGCCAATGTTGAAAATAACGCGTTATAAAACCCGTTATATTGTGTTACGTAACCTAATGGAACTCCAGCGCTACGTAACAATTGGAAATAACTCAAAGCACCGTAACAGTATGTTTTTCATGTTATTTTACGTTATATTACGTAACGTTACACTAAATTACGTTATGTTACATTATTTACAATTATCTTTATAGTAATTTCTATATTGTTGTTGATTATTATTTTGAATATTAGCGAATTGCTGTAATTTTATTACTTGATTAGTTGTTGGCTTGTTTAATTGCTTATGGAATTGTTAGCTTGTTAATTTGTGATTATTTCTTTGTTCGCTTGCAATTCCTCTCCGGTTGCTGAAATATTTTATTTGTTGATTCTATTGAATTTTTAACTGAACTAAAATCAACAATTACAAATAAGATAAATTGAACATTACAAAATATAAATTATAATAATAATAATAACTGGAATTGAAATAAAAAATTGAAACATTGTTTCTTTGTTTAAATGGTGACTATAATTATGGTTGCAAACTTAATATAATTTATAAAGATAAATGTGAAAATTATTGTAAACTTAATATAAAATTAAAATAGGTTATGATTTTAAAATGGTTTTATATTATTTTTTTATATTTTAAATTTATATTTCAATTTATAAAGATTATTTTATATAGTTTATATTTATTTTTATTAAATAAAAAAGAAATTGCATAACCTACATTATGCATTATGTTATATACTACATAACTTAACAGAGGCAAAACGTTACGTTACCATTATCGCTATTTTAAACATTGCTAGTGGCATCAACCTGCTCTAATTTATGAGAAGTTTTGAGCTTGACTCTTGGTACCGGTTCAATTTGGGTATTGTTGCAGAAAGAAAATGTGTACCTGAGTTCGACTAGCACAAATAAAAAATAAAATTAGTTGACTAAGAAGAATTTAAATATTGATCATGCCGTGTAAGTACTATGTCAAAGAGCTAGGGGGACACAAAGTGTTAGTCAGGGTCCGCGCAATCCGCGCGAACTATTTTGGATAGTATTTGTCAAAAGTCTTGGGATCCTAAACAGAAATGGTAGAATCGACTGGTATAGGACCACAAGCTGGGGTTTCTCAATGGGAACAAGAGAATGGGGGTGTTTCCATGTATGGATAAAGGTAAAGAACTTGCAAATGCCAAGTCTCAAGGGTACCTATGCACCATATTGGTCATTAGTCATCAGAAAACAATAGTAATCTAGAGCCTGGAGGGGTAAATGTGATGGTTATCATAGCATCAATGTCCATATCAATTGGATACATATAGTAGATTCGGTGAATATTCATATATATTTGGAATGTCATAATAATAATAATAAAAGAATTTCTGCTAGACCTCACTCGTTGTTCATAGAGAGATCCAGGGCATACAAAAGTTGCATATAGAAAATTCAACCAGTTCTTAACAACTCGTATGATTTAACGCAACAAAAAGGAAAAGTTGCATATAGAATATTCAATTAGTTCTTAACAACTCGTATGATTTAACGCAACCAAAGGATCTTTTTTCCTCCTCCAAAATTAGAAAATTTGTTGGCTATTTTGATGGTGGTTTTTTACCCTATCACAGAGATTACTATGTAAGCCTGCAAGCTATTCTAAAATAAAATTTTTTTAAAAAATGTAATTTTTTAACCTACAATGTTAACGTTCCTTTTATTATGATGTATTTAAGAAATTATATATGAACAGAATAATCTCCAAATAAGAATGAAGTATAAGAGTAAGGATACTAAATCATAGTAATACAACTATATCCATATTCACATACACATATGTATATTTTGAATCTCCATTTACTATTTTGAATCTCGTATTCACATACACATATATTTTGAAACTCCATTTACACCGTAAAGTTGCAAACTATATCTTATATCCAATTGGTAATAGAACAAATCTGATTTAATTAGCTAGTGCAACTCGCCACGTATATAATTCATTCGAGAGTTAAAAATATGGGTAGCATTGTTTGGATTATGCTTCATATAAACATTTAAATATGTTGCCAAAGATCCAACCAAATTATATTCTTTTGTTTCTGGTGCTACTTAATCCAGTTCCCTCAAGAACAGAATCAAACTAGTCCACTTAAATCGAAGAGCTAGTCTCGACTTATTCTATTTTGATATCCCCAATAATATTTTCCATAACAAGGCTTGTTATCAAAGTCATTCAATCTCGCATACAATCTAAAGATTTGTCATCATCATTATTATTTTGCGTATGCATCCAGTAAAAAGCACGGGTTTAAGCAAACAAACTTTTGCTCTAAACACATCCAACTCATATGCCCAAAATTTGTTGTCTGGGGAAATTTTCTTCTGAATAAAGACACGGAACCAAAGTTGAATTTGACGAAGTTCTTGTTAGGAATTGGGAGTCGCAGCGGAAGAATTAAAATAAAAAAATTCCAATTCCGATTGCAGATCTGTCAACGGCGTTTAAGTCGAGTAGTAAAAAAAAAAAAAAACGTACCTTCTCTTGCGTGTTCGTCCTTTGTGTTCAATCTCAAGGAGCTAACGACTCAGATCAGCTCCCTCTACCAGTATCCACACGAATAAGAATCCAACACGAACAACATGCTAGTGCTTTCCATGTTCGTCCGTACGTCAGCCTTGAAGAGATCACGATCTCCTTCTCTCGGCACTTGACGTCTCGCTTTCTCTGTTTAGGGTTTCTGTTCGTGACTGTCAATCTCCCAAAACCCTCAGAAAGCTACCGTCTCCTTTTTTCCCTATCTAGGTTACGGTACTTTCTAATTAGTTATAGGATTATTAGTTTTCGAATTTTAAAAAGGATTAATTCGAAAATCCTTCATCTTATCAATTAACATTTAATCGATAAGATAATAAATTAAACAAACCTTATTTTAAATCTGTCCAACAGATTTAATTCAAATTATTTATTTAATTTAAATAAAGAGCCATTCGAAATTAATTTAATTTATCTTATAAATTAAATTTAAGATATCATATCCTATTAGTTTTAATTTGATATTATCTCATAAATTCAAATTTCAAAACTAATATGATATCTTTCTGATTATATTAACTGTAAAATCTGATTTATCACATAAATCTAAATTTTAAGATTAACACAAAATTATAATATTATAATATACATATATATATATATACATATATATATATATATATATATATATATATATATATATATATATATATATATATATATATATATATATATATATATATATATATATATATATATATATATATATATATATATATATATATATATATATGTATATATATATATATATATATATATATATATATATATATATATATATATATATGTATATATATATATATATATATATATATATATATATATATGTATATATATATATATATATATGTATATATATATATATATATATGTATATATATATATATATATATATGTATATATATATATATATATATATATATATATATATATATATATATATATATATATATATATATATATATATATATATATATATATATATATATATATATATATATATATATATATATATATATACATATATATATATATGTACATCATTCGAAATTAATTTAATTTATCTTATAAATTAAATTTAAGATATCATATCCTATTAGTTTTAATTTGATATTATCTCATAAATTCAAATTTCAAAACTAATATGATATCTTTCTGATTATGTTAACTGTAAAATCTGATTTATCATATAAATCTGAATTTTAAAGATTAACACAAAATTATAATATTATAAAATATATATATATATATATATATATATATATATATATATATATATATATATATATATATATATATATATATATATAAGGTAACGTGGAAAAACTATATCACATGAGGGGCTCCCTATTATGACATTTTGGTAGTCCAATAGGATGTTTATCTACTCTTTTATCAAGCGAATGAAAGAGAATATATGATACTGTATTCATTGAAAATCATTAATTTTGTGTCTATTCAATGGAAGACTAAATTTAAGAATTTTGGTATGAATAAGCTTGAGAGGTTAAAATCATAATCTAAATGAATATATATATATATATATATATATATATATATATATATATATATATATATATATATATATATATATATATATAATAAAGTGTACTGCGACATAGATAACTTATATATAGACTGTAAATTTATTTCCATTATTCTCAATATAATTATACTTTAAGTTTTATTTTTCGTTTTACAAGCTTTTTTTATTCAATTTGTATGAAAATGGCAGTCAGAGATGATACCATCATGCATGCAGCTCGCATGAAACACTCTGCTGCCGCTTATTGCAACCTTGCTATAACTTACACTATATAACTTCGTATATAACAGCAGCAGCTCTCCAATTCAAACCGTAGGGTAGGATGCCTGCTTCGCAATCCCGCACAGCCCTTGGGGATCACCAACATCCCTCTGCAGCTTCGCATACCCACCCTCTCCCCATTTCTCCCCCCACGAGTTCTTCACAAGCCAAAACTTGGTCCCATCCAACTCAGTCCCGTATCCGATCGCCGTAACGGCGTGATCAAGTTCTGTCCCGCATTGGCCTGTAAACACACCGCTGGAGTAGAATCTGAAGTCATGACCACCGCCATCGATGGCCACCGAAACAGGCTGGCTCGCCACTGCAGTCAGAAGCGCTGACTCGTCGTTCGTGGGCACGTCTTCGTAGCCGGTGATGGCCGCCACGGAGGATGCGGCCGTGTTGCACACTCCGTCTGCTCCTTTGTATGGATAGCTGTTCTCGCTTGCGACGCCTCCGTTCTGGATCATGTATTTGAAGGCGTCGTCCATGAGGCCGCGGTTGCATCCGTGTGTGTTGCCGCCAGTAACGCAGTCGACGAGCTGTTGCTCGGAGAGAGAGATCAAGTTGCCTTGCTTGATCTTGATAATCCCTTCGGTTGCTCCTATGGCCGAAAACGCCCAGCAACTTCCTGCAGTACATTTTCGAAGGAAACAGCGTAAATCAAATAGTGAATTCTACAGTAAAAAGGCTAACGAAAAAACAATTTGTTCGGAAAGTCTGAAAAAATAAAAACATTACCGTATTTTATACTTCTACACCGAAGGCTGCTAGACTGAGGCTTTGCAAATTTAGGGACAGCAATGGATGCATTCATGGATCAATTCTTGTTCCCGTTTTATACAAAATTTTAAATTAAAAAGGAAAATTCAATTTTCTAATTCAGAATTTTATATATGACGGACAAAAAATTGATCCATGGACATATCTATTACCATCCCTATTTGCAATTGATATTATTTTATTGTGAAACCAAATTTAGACCGTATTTGTGGTGGTTAACAACATGTGTCAAGCAATATTAGTTCATATATACCGCAGTAATTTCATATTGCATATGAGTTTTTATCATGTCCCGCTTCTGATATATGATTATGAGTACGTACAACACCAACAATGTATCACATCCCACTTTCAATTTACAGTATATAGTACGTATAAAATGTACTGGTAACATATTTGTATGGAAATATATTAAGTCTACATACAATATACAAGTACGTACAATCGTTACTAAAAACATATTTATGTATGAATATAATAAGTGTCCATAGGATAACAAAATAGGATAACAAAAGTTAAAATTTGTATAGAAATATACTAAACTTCTATAGGATAGCGAGTTAAATTTCACGTAAAAATATACTAGCAACGATTTCTTTAAGTTAAAAAATCTTGTCTCCTTAGATTCTATGGGTAACTCTCACGTATTGTAGTCATATTATATTTGTATGATATTTTATTCCATTAATTACAAATTCTTCGCTCAAAAAACTTAGGTATGATTATTTATGAATTTATGGGATCAATAATTATAAATGACATTAACTTTTGTTTTATATCTGATGTGAAATTATTTGAGCTGGGTACTATAGATTCTTACCGCATTGGCCTTGATCCTTGACCCCAGTAACTGCACCTGCAGTCCTCCAGTCCATGCTCGACGGAGTATCTGACAACGAGCTATTCTCATTCCTAAGGCTCGATACAGAAGCACCAAGCACCTTCGGCTTGAACCCTTTGTGGTAAGTCTTGAACTCCTCATCAGTCAAGTCAGCAAACTTGTTGATGCTGAGCTTGTACTTACGATCACCAGCTCTATTAACAGATTCAACATACTCAACATTGTCTTTGAATATATTGAATCGAAATTCCTTCTCAGCAGCATCCTTGTACTCTCGCCCGTGCTCGGCCATCCACTGCTCGTGCCTCTCCGACATTGACAATTTATCGTTGATCGTGCGAGAGGCGACTAAGCATGCCCATATGGCTAAGATCAAGAAGGCGAAACAAAGGAATTGGTTGGTTTTGCAAGCCATTGTTGCTAGCTAGCAATGCGATCGATGATAAGAATGGATTCAGAAATACTTTCAGTGAAGACTTGAGGTAATGTACTTAATTTGTTTACTTGCACACCACAAAACCTAAGGGTTAGAGGGGTTTATATAGAGTTCTTCACAAGGAAATATTGCGTGGGATTAGGGTTAGAAAAATAATGAGGTCGTCTCTATACAAATGTCTATCACGAGCGACCCATGTTGTCGTCTAGAAGTAGGTATATTTTTCTCCGTCCTCTATTCTTTTGAACTTATCACGAGCGACCCAAGTTGTCGTCTAGAAGTAGGTATATTTTTCTCCGTCCTCTATTCTTTTGAACTTTTCGTATGGAATACTCTTGACGTTTTCAATTTGCATTGAACTTAATTTCTCCATAAAAGAAAAGAAAAAGGCACTTTAAATCATTTGTGTTGCATTAAAATGTCCATTTTTGTAATTAGTTTGATCTCTATCTATTGGCAACCAGTGTATACAACATATATTCAAGAATTCGCATTGAAACTAATTGCTTATGTTCTTAGAAAATTATTCAGAATATAGAAGCCTAGTGGCCAATGTTGAAAATAACGCGTTATAAAACCCGTTATATTGCGTTACGTAAACTAACGGAACTCCAGCGCTACGTAACAATTGGAAATAACTCAATGCACCGTAACAGTACGTTTTTCATGTTATTTTACGTTATATTACGTAACGTTACACTAAATTACGTTATGTTATATTATTTACAATTATCTTTATAGTAATTTCCATATTGTTGTTGATTATTATTTTGAATATTAGCGAATTGCTGTTACTTGATTAGTTGTTGGCTTGTTTGATTGCTTATGCAATTGTTAGCTTGTTAATTTGTGATTGTTTCTTTGTTCGCTTGTAATTCCTCTCCGGTTGCTGAAATATCTTATTTGTTAATTCTATTGAATTTTTAACTGAACTAAAATCAACAATTGCAAATAAGATAATTTGAACATTACAAAATATAAATTACAACAATGATAATAACTGGAATTGAAATAAAAAATTGGAACATTGTTTTCTTGTTTAAATGGTGACTATGATTATGATTGCAAACTTAATATAATTTATGAAGATAAATGTGAAAATTATTGTAAACTTAATATAAAATTAAAATAGGTTATGATTTTAAAATGGTTTTATATTCTTTTTTATATTTTAAATTTATATTTCAATTTATAAAGATTATTTTATATAGTTTATATTTATTTTTATTAAATAAAAAAAATTGCATAACCTACGTTATGCATTATGTTATATACTACATAACCAACATAGGCAAAACGTTACGTTACCATTATCGCTATTTTAAACATTACTAGTGGCATCAACCTGCTCTAATTTATGAGAAGTTTTGAGCTTGACTCCCGGTATCGGTTCAATTTTGGTAATGTTGCAGAAAGAAAATGTGTACCTGAGTTCGACTAGCACAAATAAAAAAAAAAATAGTTGATTAAGAAGAGTTTAAATATTGATCATGTCGTGTAAGTACTATATCAAAGAGCTGAAGGGACACAAAGTCTTTGTCAGGGTTTGCGCATTCCGCGCGAACTATTTTGGATAGTATTTGTCAAAAGTCTTGGGATCCTAAATAGAAATGGTAGAATCTACTGGTATAGGACCACAAGCTGGGGTTTTTCAATGGGAACAAGAGAACGAGGATGTTTCCACGTATGGACAAAGGTAAAGAACTTGCAAATGCCAAGTCTTGAGGGTACCTATGCACCATATTGGTCATTAGTCATTACAAAACAATCGTAATCTAGAGCCTAGCGGGGTATATGTGACGGTAATCATAACATCAATGTCCATATCAGTTGGATACATATAGTAGTTTCTGTGAATATTCATATATATTTGGAATGTCATAATGATAATAATAAAAGAATTTCTCCTAGACCTCACTCGTTGTTTATAGAGAGATCCAGGACATACAGAAGTTGCATATAGAAGATTCAACTAGTTCTTAATAACTCGTATGATTTAACGCAACCTAAAGGAAGAGTTGCATATAGAATATTCAACTAGTGCTTAACAACTTGTATGATTTAACGCAACTAAAGAACCTTTTTTCCCCGAAATTAGAAAATTTCTTGGCTATTCTGATGGTGTTTTCATACCCTATCACATAGATTATTATGTAAGCCTGCAAGCTATTCTAAAATAAAAAAATAAAAATAAAAATGTAATTTTTTAACCTACAATGCTAACGTTCCTTTTATTATGATGTATTTAAGAACTGAATATAATAATCTCAGAAGAAACAAAATACTAAGTACAAGGGGACGGATATTAAATCAGAGTAACACAACTATATTCACATACACATATATTTTGAATCTCCATTTACACCGTAAAGTTGTAAACTATATTTTAGATCCATTTGGTAATGGAACAAAGCTTGTCTAGCTAGTGCAACTTGCTAGACATATCATCCATTCAAGAGTTAAAGATATGGGTATTGTTTGGATTATGCGTCATATAGTCATTTAAGTATGCAGCCAAAGATCCGACCTAATTAGTCCAGTTCCCTCAAGAACATAATCAAACTAGATAGCCTAAAGAAACCATGAATCGCATGATAGATCCCAACCATAAAATGTATTCAAATGCAAAACAATAGTTGATTAGACTCTGATATATAAATATTCGGAACCAAAGTTGAATTTGACCAAGTTCTCACTTCACAGCAGAATAACTGCCGCCAGATTTATGGGACAATTGACAACCCAATCAACAAAAATATAGACGTGCATAGTGCATAAACACAGGCATGACTCCACTTACTGCAACTGCTGCTTGATTCATTCACTGCAATTACATGCACAAAGCACCGACTACTGCCTAAAGGGATAGTACACTGATAGAGAGGCCGAGCCCCCCGTGACTCCCGTTCGGCCCTCTCTTTCTTCACCTGAAACAATGTCAAACATCTCATAAGAGCACATTATATTAGGTCCAACGAAAACTTGGAAAAAGAATGTAAGGAACACAGGCAACTCGTACTCAACGCTGAAATTGTATCCTAAAATTTATATACAATGTTTTTAGAGCTGTGGCAAATAGCAGTAACTGTGACACTGGATAACAAAGAATGAGAGAGATACTGATTTAGCCTTCTAGGTATGCATAATCATTCAGTGGGTACACTTCTGCCAATCAAAAAGGATGACAATGAAAGTTTCCTAGGGATACTATTTATAAAAAATATTCTTAAACAATATGTAGTGTATCACCTTCCTAACAAACCATTACAAAAAGCGAACAATATGCTAAAACGAGGGGGAAAATTAAAAAGTTTAAAAAAAGGGGTTACAGTTTTGTCCCTTACATCTTTATAAATTATGATTTAGTCTCCCAAATCTTTATATTTAAGATTTAGTCCCCAAATCCTCTAAATTACTACAATTTAGTCCCTCCGTTAGTTTTTCCGTCCAAATAAATCGGCAAAATTTAATTTTTACTTTTTAAAATAATGAAATGATTTAAATATCCCTATGAAAAAAAGGGGAAATAATAGAGAGACAGAAGAGAAGAAGAAGGGAAAAGCTAATGAACCCAATGAAAAAAAGGAGAAAAGACGAGAAAGAGAGAAGGAAAAGAGAGGAAGAAGAGGGAAGAAGAAGAGAGGATAAAGAATGAAGAAAATGAGAAGAGAGGAGGATGAGGGAAGAAGAAAAGAGGAGGAAAAAGGAAGAAGAAATTAAGAAGGGGTAAAATGAGAAAATCAGGTCAAAAAATAGACTGGGGTAACCGAAGTTAGAGGAGTGGATTAAATTGTAGTAGCTTAGAGAATTTGATAACTAAATTCTAAATATGAAGATTTAGGGACTAAATTATAATTTATAAAGATGTAAGGGATAAATCTGTAAATACCCCTAAAAAAAATTAATAGGTTTGGTTGACACCTTTTTGTTGGCTACCATTGAATTCCTAGCTAGGATGCACAATTACACAGTGCTGCATGAATCAGCCTCAGCGAGACAAACAACCTCCGAGCGAAAATCGGAAGTCAGGATCACCACATTGAGTTGCCAACACCTATTTAAACCGCTCAATCCGCACACAAGTAAGATAGCCTCACGAATTTAGAAACGAAAAAAAGGCTCAGGTCAGCCCCAGACCCAATCGGGCCGGTCCGAAAAAGTCCGACCTATGGTCCACCCTGTACAGCTCAGGGACAGACCCAGCGGCTAAACAAATTTGAGTTATTAGGCAGGGTACGGACTATCTCCAAACCCGTGCAAAAAGCCTGATCCGACTGGACTCCTAGGTTCATCATCTCCCTCCCCCGACCTCTGTGTTTCGAGTGTTTCTCCTCTCCTCTCCTCTCCTCTCCTATTTGGAGTCTTACTCCAACCCTAAGACCACCTCCATTATTTGACTCTTACCCGTTTCTAGTTTTCTATTTCCCAATGAAAATCGGGATTTCCATCCAGAAAGCTAAAACATCCAAATTTATAGATTCAGTCTCCATAATCATCCAAATCTCTGAAGATCAAGGTCAGGTCATAGACTCCGTTTCCATAATCATGTTCAATGTTTGAATCCTTATTAAATAGTGAAGAACCGGCCGACAGCGAAATAGTTTCAAGCTCGACAATCCCATCTATGCAATAAAATCAATGACAATCGAAATCCCTTAATATAATAAAAGAAACACTTGATTTCTGCTGTATGATGTGGATCATCATTCTGTTATGCCTGAAAATTGAGCTTCATCGTCAAGTGCTGCAAGTAATCATTCTTATGCACATCATATTTTGTGGATCCATTTCAGAAAAAAAAAAGAAGCAAGTATATTTTCTGTAGCTAGCTGAGATCAGGGTGAAATGAGCTCCAAATCCAATAACAAAATCTAACTCTAAGCATAAAAGAACCAAATTACCTAATTACCGTGACAACGATAAATTAAAATGAGGATATATGTTTAGAGATAGTGAAAAAGCTGAACCCTTTTATTCCTCAAACAAGATAAAGCTGGATCTCACCGAAATTCGTTGGAGATGCCATAGAGAACTTCGAAGATGGACCATTAATTTGATGGAGCATGTTTGTTGATTGATGAAGTGGATTAATTTCTCAGTTATTTTGATTGTCTCGTTTCCATAACCTTAATGGTGAACGAGTGAATGAAGGTACGTAGTTGCTGCTGCTATTAATTAATTCTCTTCTTGTTTTTTGCTTAGCTACCACTATAATCCAACCTTTCAGGATATGTGACACTTCAAACTAGTAATAGTATGCATAATTTTAAGAAGTTCTTGAAAAGACTGTTTACATATTCAAATTCTATATATGATATACTGCAAATTTCAACCCTGCGGCGTATTTCCGCCTTCTTTTCTGTTTCTTTTCTTTTTTTCTTTTTTTTTTTTTTTTGGTTACCTCATTTTAGTTGACAAGAGTGCAAGTGCAGGGTCTTGCATACGAATGAAATGGGTAACTCTGTTTTATTTACTTATACATTTGTTATTATCGTTTTCTTTCTTTCTTTTTTTTTTTACAGGAATATTTGACATTAAGAATTTAAATGAGACATGTCAATTTTTGACAGGCCCAAAATGCCAATGGGCCACATGAAGCCTGTTTGGCTAGGGTTGGACTATTCCATGCTGACCCGTTACGGGCTATGGATTAGTCCAAAACCTTATAATTTAGTTTGGACATTGAATAAACCTGGCCCAGCACATTCTCATCCCAAGTTTACGCTCCACAACCTTGAAAGAGAGTAACATTAGGAATGCATCATATCACACAGAAGAGGGTCTCCTGATGGGTATTCACCAAGCACCTCATCAATCAGTACGATAGAAACCCCTTGAATATAAAGAGAGGTAATTCCAAAGTGGGGTATAGCCATTTGTAAACCAAACTAAAGACGTCATTTCTCTATTCCAGGAACAAATATTGTGATGAATCTTAAGGCACTCGGTACGATATAAACCTAAAATTGCTTATGATATCCTAATATTACGAATATTATAATGTGAGACGTTCATTATTGCCAATCCCATCACCATAAACCATTAGATAATACCAATACACTAAGATTTTAAACCTTGGCTAGAAAAATAATTAGACCTAAATAAATGTCAATTAGAGTCGGTACTAGAATGCAACACATGGCTATTTTCGGTGAATTTCGAATATCTTTTCATTACCATTGAAAATATTACAATAATTCAATCGATTACAGTGAAAAGAATAAGGAAAAGAAAATAAGCGAGTGGTGTTGGAGGTGAAAATTTTCTAAATAAAAAAAAGATGGCAAATAGCTCGCAGAACGCAAAACTATTAATTAGTTTTGCGCGGCAGAAACTTAATTTCGCGTGAATAAGTAAAATGCGAATCTAAAGCCTTAGTTTCGTGTCCAAAGTCTTTAACTCCGCATGGGCAGATTTTCAGAATCCTAAATTGATTGTGATTGAGATTTAGGATTATCTAATATCCGAATTGAGTCCATTCAGAATCCAAAATTAAAACATTTACATCAAAATCAAATATTTGATTAGAATTCTTGATAAATATAAAAACATTCTATTCATATTCCTAAAGAAACTCTCATAACCAACTAAAGTTTATAAATAGCCTCTTTGAGGAGATTTCAGGGGTCTTTGGCAATTCAAGTTACGCGCGAGAGGCTTGTATTCATTAAGATCAGCAGAGAGAGAAGGTATGGCCGACCATCATGAAGAGAGATTTTCACATCAGATCGTCAACAACTTCTACTAGATAGATCCTACCACCACATTATAACCCACTTTTATTGTAAAAGAGAGCGATGAAAATATAAATCCTCTCGTTTGTTTTCCTATTATTCCTCTTTCATTATAATTATCATAATTAATAGAAGAAAACAAGATTTTTGCAGAGAACAAACTTGATGGATGAGTAAATCTAAACTAAAAACCCAAGAAATTGGGTATGAGTAAACTCCAGGGAGTTGAGATAATAATCATAAAGAATATTTTTTAAAACATTATTGGAGATAGTGGAAATGAACTGCAGCTCATGTAAATTGCATTAGCTCATTTCCATCACTCTCTCTCTTTATATATATATATATATATAGTTTATGACCAACTAAAACTCCAAAATCAAAAATCTAAGAGAGACCAAGACAAAAGGCTGTATTTTGCCAAGTGGCACCTAAACCTCTTTCTTGCTATCCTTTCATGTTTACTCACAGACATGATTTTTCTGTAGTCACCCTAATTTCTCATCTCTTATACAATAACTGAATCATAGCAGGTCTCATTGTTCTTGCTATTTTTACAGGCTATTGTCAGTGGGCACTGAAGTTCTAGCATTTCAATTTATTTTAGATTTATCGGCCGACGAGCATCATTCCAGCTATAAACTGTAGCATCTTCCAGATGAAACTAAATAGCTATTTCTTTATAGTTACGATCTTAAGGTTATTATCCTTCTACCTTGTGCTATTAGAGTGTGATGATAATGCTTATTTTTGAGTCAGGCATCGACATGTAATCTGTATGATCGTAAGTCTTTAAATTATTATGTAGTAATATTTTGTATCCTTTGCTTCTTATATATCCGTGATCCTTTTAAACTAAGGATAAAGTCTTGGTGAATGTTGCGTCCTTAACCTTTCCAGGAATTCTTTCTAATGACTGACCATGTATTTCGATGCTCCTCCGATGGAACTTTTTTCTTTATTTTTTTGCCATATTTACTTTTTTCTGTATTTCTACTGGAAAAATTGACCATACTTGTCTTCACCTTCTCTTAAGCTCCACTTTTCCGTTCCCTGGCAACATTTGAGCAACGGGTCCTTCCAGTGTATAAATTCAACCCATCTTACAAGCTCAGCCATCCAATTTAGTAGCAACGGAGGAGGCAGTATTGAAACTCAGTGACATAGAATGGGAGCAAAATTAGGATTTGTGGTGGAGAAATTGGAGAATAACTTAAAGTTTAGGATAAATTGGCGGTTTTGGATCTCACGCCCAGACGAATCACACGTTCACTTTCTCATGAATCACTCAAGAGAAAGATTTAATAAAAACAAATCAAATGCTCTCGATTTCATTCATTATCTCTCATTATATCATAAAATTAGAGTTTTAGAAACCATATATTTAGAAAATTCTACTGCCACAAGATAATAATAAATCTTTTAAAATCTAACTAAATCTCTAATCCAATCCAACTAAATAACTAATTTTATCTTTATTAATTTTCCTGCATTTGGAAATATTTACACCTGGTGAATGCCAACAAGAAAAAAAAATAAGCATGGCTGAATAAAATTAGCCAATTTTTTCAAAATCCGACAAAACTTTCCACCGAACTTAATATAAGAAAGTCAAATAAACCCGTAACCAAATGTATGCTGCCTTATATTCCAATAATGATGACAATAATAATTGTGGAAAGTTTGGAGTAAAGTTAAAATCTATCACTTCTATAAAAAATGAAAAATTTGGAATATGAGCTAGAGAGTAAATGAAAATCCGATCCACATTAATCGGACTATTGAATATTTCTGTAGTTGGCTCTAATAGAAAAATCAGATCAACAATTTTTGGACCTGTAATGGACTCTATGATAGCTTCAGTCTCAGCGATAATATCATCACCTAAATTCTCAGAAGCTGATATATTGATATATGGACTCTTTGAATGACACTGATATTCATAAAGTCAAAATTCTCCACATGCTGAACATTTGATGGAAGGACACTGTTGAGCCGAGTGTCTGTATCTTTTACATTTAGAGTACTGTTTAAAGACAAAATGTGGAGCATACCGTGCATGAAGAAAAAGCTGCAAACGATTCTAAGCTGGACGATATTTATAGTTGTTGAGATACTAATCAGATACTTTTCCAACCAACTTCAACTTAGCATAATTATATTTCTACTTTGAAGACGGAAAAAATGTTCCAAGTTATTCTCCTAATTTTTATAACTATTAGGGTCATTATAACCGTGAAAATATGAGACTGTATCATATATATCACACACAACTTATTTATAATCAACATTAGTTTTGATATATTTACCAAAGTATTGAAGTGTCTCGATTATACCTTGAATCCGATACAAACCGGACTCCAAACGGCTTCAAAATCAAGTTCAAATCGCTTAACGGGTCTGCAAGGCCTTAAGGGGTTTGAACCCACTTAAATCTGCTTCCTTTTAAAACGGGAACTTCTAAAGGGGCACAAGATTTTTCCTAGTGAGCCCAAGCATAAATATCAACTTTGCCCTCAAAATTTTTTTCCCATCTTGTCCTTCTTCCCTCTCCCGCTCCCTCCAGCCCTCTCGCACATTTTTTTTTTTAGCCCGTTCGGACTGTAAGTCCGAACGGATTTGGTCTGTTCGGACTGTAAGTCCGAACGACACCCCCCCGTTCGGACTGACAGTCCGGACAGGGGCTTGACCCAATCTGATATTTCCACCACTGTCTCACTCACTCTATTAATATAATAAAATGATATATCATTAATTTACCCAATTTAACGTGACTTCTAGGACTTATATTAATAACTAATTATATATTATTATCAAAATATAGGGAAGGAAGCAAAAAAATACAATGATACAGCGACACCTTGATATACCGATACAATGATACACTGATACAATAATTCACCGATATAATGATACACTAATACACAATGATACACCGATACAATGATACTCCAGATACACAAATACAATGATACTCCTGATACACCGATATAATGATACAATGATACATTGATACACCGATACAATGAAACAACGATACAATAACTGATATAATGAAATAGTGAAGATTATAAACAAGGTCCCCAACGTATAAAACAAACAAGATCTTATACAAATTAAAGAAATAAGATCAAATACGAATGTAGTGTATATATTAATCGAACAAAAAGCGACTAGTAGGGTTCATTACAAAAAAAAAAAAAAACCATATATTCTACAAATTCTTCAAAATGTTTACAAAAACAATTACACCGGCCACTTGAAGTTCCTAACATCATCCATATCAATACACAACTAATATAATCTAATCACTGTCTCCTTGTCTTTATCGAGGGTTGACGTCTGCTTTTGGTTCGAGACATAATTGCCGTATCGGGTGCATTAGGAGTGGATTGATCTTGTCTTTGTTCCTCTGCTTACTCTTCTGGTGGTTCTTCTGGTTGAGTGCAACCAGTTAGCTGCAAATATCATTTTTTTGTCTAATTTTTTTCCTTGCAAGATAGTATAATATTAAATTTTAAAGACACTAAAACCGTATTTTGCAACTTAATCAACCATTAGGACAATACCATCAAACTTTATAATTAACTAATAAATTTTAATCCTAACGTTCATGATTATAAAAAATAACTAAATTTCGCATATTTTAAAATTGGAATTACAATATTAAATTTTCTTAATAATTACAATCTAAATATTAATAATTAAAATTAACAAAAAAATGCTACAACTAAACTTGCTATCTCATCCCCTCTTCCTCTTCCCAAACCCAACAAAATCACCAAACCCTAATATTCAAGAGTTGTTTAATCCAAAAATTATAAAAACTAAATTTTACAATAAATATTACTAAATTAGAAAAACTCACCTAGTAATGGCGGGAAGACAACGGCGGAAGAACAACGGCGGCGGCGGCGGGGGGACCTCGGTGGCGGAGGGGGGACCTCGGTGGCGGAAGCTCGGCGGCGGCGGGAGGGAGGTCTACGAATGGGAAAGAGAGAGAGAGATTTCGAAGGAGAAATGAGGAGAGAAAGTATGGAGAAGATGAGTGGAAGTGGGAGAGGAAAAGTGAGTTTGGGTTAGGTTTGGAGGAGAAATGGGGAGAGAAGAGGAAGAGGAAGAGGAGAGGAGATATAGAGGGAAGGGTATTTTGGGAATATCATATGTACTCACTAAGAAATCTCCGTTCTTATGAAAAATTGGGCTCACTAGGAAATCTGGGCTCACTAGGAAAAAACTTGTGCCCCTTTAGAAGTTCCCTTTAAAACCGGTTTGCAATTGTTAAACTGAAACCGAAATTGGATTGAACCCAACAATAGCTTGCTGAAGCGGGTTTGATCTACAGGTTTTCCAAAGAACCAAGGAGCGGCTGGCGATTGGAGGTGGGGAGGTACTGTCGAGGTAAAAGGAGGTGATCGGTGATCTATCGCTAAAGATGGGAGGATTTGTGCAGTCGTGGAGCTGTCGTGGTCGCTCAAAGAAGAAGGGCTTTGGCACGGTGGGCTTGTGGGAAAATGTGTAGTGGGTTTGCAATGGGCTTGTAGGCTGATGGTGTTGAAACATGAGGAGAAGGGATTGACAGGGCTATGGTGGATGCATAGGAAATTTGAGTGTTTTTTTTTTTAAATAAATCTCTCTTCTCTTTGTTTTTTGATCTTCTTTTCCTCCATTTTCTATTTTTTTTTGTTCACTCGATTTTTTTATCTGATTTTTTTTTTGTTTTGCTCTCTTTTTTTGATTTTTTTTCTAGATTTATAAGAAAATAAAAAGAAAGTGAAAGAATTGATAGAGATAGATTTGGACTCTGATATATGAAGATGCAAAACTTTAGCTCTAATACCAATTTGATGCAGGATAAGAGTGAAATTAGGGTTTGTGCTGGAGAAATTGGAGAAGAACTTAGGATTTATGATAAATTGGGGGTTTAAATCTCACGCTCAGCCGAATCACACGCTCACTTTCTCACAAATCACTCGAGAGAAAGATTTAATAAAAATAAATTACATACTCTCAATTTCATTCATCATCTCTCATTATATCATAAAATTAGAGTTTTACAAACTATATATATAAAATCCTAATGCAATAAGAAAATAATAAATTTTTTAAAATCTAACTAAATTTCTAATCCAATCTAATCAAATCTAACTAAATAACTAATTTTATCTCTATCTTGTCCTCTTGGTTATAATTGAGATTTCATCAATGTATGAAGGAGCAGATTCTCCAGTGCTCCTGCATCAAGCCTTACAAGTTGTTTCATCCATCTTCACCCCTGTTGCTTCTCTTGCTTCCCAATCCTTTGTGAAAGAGGTTAGACTGTTTATCAAATTTGCAGACACAAGCTACCAATTCAAATTGATTTTCTTAATAAAATGTTAAGTTTATTACAAATAACTGACTAATTTTATAGTCTAAACTCACACCGTATTATTTTATAGTTGTTAATTTTTATTTTTTTTTAGGAGTTTTAGGATATAGATTCCTAACAATTTCATATTAGGTATCAATCCATAATAAATTGTTTTTAGGATATTAGTGCCCAATAATGTGAGAATTAACTTATAGTAGTCCATTTGGTTAAATATTTGGTGTGCCATATCATCATGTTTAAGAGTTAACCATAATAGTAAATTATGTTAGAGCAGGACTTGGTAGGACCACGAGACACGGTGCTCAGTTGCATCGCATTATGTTAGCAGCAATTTGTTGGAATTTGTGAAGAGAGAAAAACAATAAAATTTTTAGACACATTATCATACATCCCGCCGATATTTGTTTCTATCTTATATATCTTGATATGATCTCATACACAAGTTTACTCTCAGAGAAGGAGCAGTTATGTCTCTCAGAGGACTAGAAATCTGAGGAGGAGCTACATAATGAATCCCCAGATAGTACTCTACACGGATCTGCGGATGGTGTCTGAGGAGGCAGCTTAAATGGTTTATATAGCCTGTCCTCGGTGGATGTCTTTTGGTTTATGAGTTATATCTCATCCTTTACGTTAGTTGTTATAAAAACATGCTAGTAGAAATTTGATGAAAAATGATTATTTTGTTATTACTCATTAATAAAACATGGGGGGTTTCGCTCACCTTTTCAACCTAAAAAAAAAAAAAAAAAACCATAATAGTAAATTTACTTTATCGCCAACTTAACTGATCAAATTAATTTAGTGATTATCATTCATTCTCCACTTTTTTTTGCTCCATCTTCATTTTCTTTCTGATTATCTTAAATTGTAGAAACACGAATAGAATGAATTACTTTTATTAGCCGATCGACATGAGTACCATTTCTGATTACTACTAGTAAAAACCATTATCCGTTAAGTTCTCTCTCTGGATGAAACTTATATACCGATTGTGCTAAATCGTCAAATATCAGGTTTGCAGGTACTAGTACACCTTTACTTTGAAATTCTGAAGGAAGGGAGAGAGGAGCAAAATGATTGAGATAGCAACTATAATCATATTAGAAGTGTTTATTATATTAAAACTCCTTATTTTTTTCAGTATAGAAATCTACCCACCCACTTACTTTTAACATTGCCTGAAAATACAAACTTGTACCTTGCTAGTAGTCAAGAAATAGGGTCACTAAAATGTTGGCTCTCCTGTGATGAAGAAGTAAGAGAATTTATGGAATGGCTAAGAAAAATGGTCTCCATTAACAATCTTAGGTTTGTTCTGTTTTTTTTTTTTTTCCCCTCTTTTTATGGAGACAAGGCAAGCTATTGGTTGCTGGCCTCCAACTCGATAAGCCCAGTCCAGTCTTATTTCACCGACTCACAACTCTGATATGTGTCTGTGCATCGTAAGTGGAGAATGAGCGTGAGAATTCTCCTGCAGAGCGCCAATTCCAGATGACATCTTGATCAGAAATCTTCTTCGGACTCTGTCGAATCTTTCATAGGTTCCGATGCGTCTCTAATTCATGGTGCAACCTTGTCTCCTGCTCATACAAGCAGCTGCCACCGGCCATGGCTGGATTAATCTTCTACTGCAAACGACAGTTCCAAGCACTTCAAGATCATCTCCCTCTTGTACTCGGACCTCTGAGATGATGACTCTGGTCTCATGGAGGACACCTGAATACAGGTGTTTTCCTCTGAGACGGGCCAGTGGAAGAGCATCGGCGGCCCCACAGTGTTCTTTTTCGATGAGACAAGGCAATGGTGCACGCTGAAAAGGTTCAGCTACATATATAGCCAGATCACAAGAAAATACGTACATTTCTTTCTGCCTTGCTAAATGGAACGATTAACCTACTGGATGTCGGTGATGATGAAATCGTGGATGCTTTATTTGCAGCCGGAGGGAAGGTCTGTCGGAGAATCAAACAGCCTAACAGCGAGCTAGAATCGAAGAGCACGGCCACTGGCTCGGGCATTCCAGGGGGCTCTTGCATTATGCACTGTTTGCAAATGGGGAGAGGATATTCTTGGGTTCTTGAGGATGCAGAGACAGCGTAAGATACACCAGACAAGTTGCTAATTGCCAGCTGTCGTATGCAGTTCTTGGCTCTTCATTCGGATTTAAATGCTATTTTTCCTTGCTTTGCAGGGGAATAAGAATATCTCCCGCGATTTTAAGAGTGCCGAGGCTGAGGGGGAAATTGTGTCTGCGCACAATAGATTGCTAACTGAGCCCCCTACTAAGTGAGCGCACCATAGCTTTTGAAACTTTAACTTGTACTCACTGAGCCCACCCCCTTCCCGCAGCAGCAGGCTCCTCCTGCTTCTTCCTCAATCGCAGGCTCCGCAGCACCAGCAGCAGCATCAAGGGTGGGGAAGCGACGAGGAGACTACAAAGAGGGCGGCGAAGTGGAGTTCATCGTTGTATGGGGCTGTGTTTGCAAGGTGGCTGATAGCGATTGAAGAGACTTTGTGGAAGCAGGTTAGGATTTCTTGTAGTGGGGTTTAGAGACTTGAGATGAACTAGGATTTGAGAATTTTGTGAGTTTGAAGATGAACTAGTATTCTGAGAGAGGAGATAACCTAATCTAATCTAAACTATCCTAATCTAATGAACATCATGGCATCTTGCATCAAGCATAACATCTTTAATTTTGTTGATAAGTTTTGGAGCCTGTAACTACAAATAAGAGTTCCACCAATCGTGTTACGCTCACGCTTACTGTGTAAAGTTGTATTGGCGTGTAGCACGTATTTAAATCGACATTCCTTGATTATTTCTTAGATGCTTGCCAAGATTTTTTTTTTTTTTATTTATTTATATTAATTTCCTTATTTGAGGGCACAGAGTAAATATCGGGAATTTCTAGATGGGCACTAGATTTTTCCTAGTGAGCCCACTTTTCCTAGTGCGCACGTCTTAACTTTTTCAAAAATCTTATTTTTCCTAGTGAGCACACCTATTTTACCAAATTACCCTCCCATCTCCCTCTCTTTCTCTGTCCGGAGTATCCAGCCCGGACAGAGACTCTCTGTCCGGGCTGGATACCCCGGACAGAGGCTCCCTGTCCGGACTGGATACCCCGGACGGGGGTGGGGGTTGGGGCGAAGGCGAGCGGAGAGGGTGAGGGAGGCGGCGGCGAGTGGTGAGGGCGAGAGCGAGGGCGGCGGCTAGCGGCGAGGGTGAGGGCGGCAGCGGCGGCGAGCGGGGAGAGCGAGGGCGAGGGCGGCGGCTAGCAGCGAGAGTGAGGGCGGTGGCGGCAAGAGGGGAGGGCGAGGGCGAGGGCGGCGGCTAACGGCGAGGGTGATGGCGGCGGCGAGCGGGGAGGGCGATGGCGACGGCTAGCGGCGAGGGTGACGGCGGCGGCGGCGAGCGGGGACGGTGAGGGAAGGGCATTTTTTGACAAAAAAATAATGGCAAATTGGTAAATAAAACGATCTTTTAAGTGGGCTCACTAGGAAATATGCCGTGCCCATCTAGAAACTCCCGTAAATATCTGACCTAAGACACTCTTCTTCTATAACATCTGACCTAAGACACTCTGGAAATTTTTACTGTACAAAATTTTGACTTCTGTTGACTATATTGGTGATATTCGTCACCATAAAATATATTCCTTCTTAAGTTTCATGCTAAATTATGTATATTAACAAGAATTTTATATGAGAGTTTACACTGTGTTTCAACATACAATAATACATAAAACTACTCCATGGAAAGAAAAAAGAACCTAAATTACGTATGGATGAATTCTAGGGGTCAAGATCATAATTCAAAAGAATTTTTTCCTTTTAAAAGAAAAAAAAAATTATTAGAGATACTATAAATGGACCACAACTTAGGTAACTTACATAATGCGATGGCTCATTTTCATATATATATATATATATATATATATATATATATATATATATATGAGCTGCTGACTCACTCTATTTCTACTATCTTTAATATATTTTTTCTCAAATTTTCTTTTTAACTGCTATCTCAATTACCTAGGGTTTACTCATACCCAATTTCTTGACTTTTAGTTTCGATTTGGTCATCTACCAATTAGATATAAAATTAATAATTTTCAGTTAATACAACATTTTGTATTCACTTGATGAAAACTAAATAAATTTCAAAATCCTTGATTTTACATTCATGACGTACTTCATGCAAGAAGGATGGAAACATGATAACATTCATAAATAAATAATGTCTCCAGTTGATCAAGACCACAGCCCATGATCATGAAGAAACCCAAATGACATATAAACAAGTAACAAGTTGAAATGGTGTTAGAGGCCTTGATAGAGGATTTTCGGGTACTTGAATGACAAAAGCCCAGCAAGTGAAAGCATGAATGTCTTAAATTGCAATAATATCCTCCAATGAGCACGCACATAATACAAAAAATTGTTGAATACGTGTTAAATTGAGAAAGGATATCCAAATTTCAGCATAATAATAGCTGCAGAATTGCCGAGGCAATCAGCACTTTATTTGAGGAGCCACATAAGTAATAGCTGTATATGTTAAGCCAGCCAAATTTGAGATCTAATAATGGGCTACAATGCAAAACCTAATTATATATGGAGAGAGAAATAAAAATGAGCTGATAGTTCATGCATGTTATCTGAGCTACAGTTCATTTTTACTTCTCCAATAATTTTTTTAAAAACATTTCTCTTCGATTATGATATCGACCCTTTAGGATTCACTCATACCCAATTTTCTGATTTTTAGTTTTGATTTGATCCTCCATCAAGTTAATATAAATTATAACGGTTTCCAATGAATAAACATTTTATATCAATTTGACGAAAGTGTAAATGAATTTCAAAATTTATGAAATTTAATCTTATTATAGTTATGTAAGTAGGGATTCTAATTCTAGAAAAAAAAAAAGTAAAATTATTAGATTATTATATTTTTATCACCAATTCACGTAAGTTTTGTTGAGTTGGCGGCTCACCTATAGTAATCATATATATATATATATATATATATATATATATATATATATATATATATATATATATATATATATATATATATATATATATATATATATATATATATATATATATATATATATATATATATATATATATATATATATATATATATATATATATTTAATACCCTAAAATTCGAGCTGTCTGTATTGCTCTCTTGATGTCAGTCGTGCCGAATAAGTCCACCGAAGTCAATTTTAGACACCGAAATAACTTTCGGTGAATGTAACTTTAAATCTGCAGACCCAAATGACATTCAACTTTTTCGATTATTAGTTTTGTAATATTTAGAATTTTTTTAAATTTTTATTATTAGGCCAAAAAATACTCCAGAAATTACCAATTTAATAATATTAAAATTATCTTTTCGGAATTTCGGTTCATTTATTCCAGACATCGAAATGACAAACGGATAATTTTATAGCGTTTCTCTCATTGAACACTATGTCCTGCATTAATTTAGTTGCATTCAATTGAACAGAAATTATTAAATTATTAAATAAATAAAATAAAATAAATTATTTACAGATGAGAGAATCTGTGGGCTGATGGAAAGTGCGGCGGCCACCAAGGGGGGCAACAAAAAGCCACTCCCTTTCTTTTCCCTACTCTCTTCTTCTCCTTCTCTCGGCAGAACCAAATTGCAATAGTGGGAAATTTTATTTTTCGAGAAATCAGATATAATTAAAAGAAACTCAATTTAAGTAACATACTTCTCTTCTCTTCTTGATTATTTCTTTATCTCTTTTTAATTATTTTTTTTAATAATATAATTATTATGTTGATTATATTGTTGTAAAATTATTTAAATGTCTGTTATTTCAGTTAAAATAAGTTTTAGTTTGGAGTAAAAATTTTATTTTTGATATGAGCATGCTCCCATTTACAATTATGTTCTTTACAATAATTTTTGCAAATATGTAAACAAATAAAATAAAATAAAATAAAAAGAAAAAAAAAGAAGAAGAGAGGAAAGAAGAAGAGGAAGAAGCAGCAAGCAACAGAGACAGAATGGAGAGGATTTTGTGGGCTTGGCAGAGAAAGAAAAAGAAAAAACAATAAAAGGGAATTGGATCTGGCACAGCCCAGTAAAATAAAATAAAAAAAGAATAGTGGATTTGGTTTAGGCTTGGGCCAACCGTAAAAGAAAAAAAAAAGGGAAAAAAGAGACTGAGCCGACCTACCCAGCCCAGTAAAAGAATTTTTTTCTTAAAACAGTGAGTTTGGGCCTAGGCCTGGGCTGTATAGAACAAAAAAAAAGAAAAAGAAAAAGAAAGATATGATTAAGTAGAAATTTAGTAGGTCTGGACTTGATGAATTAAATGATTTATGGATTAGACTTGAATCTTAATTGTGAAAAATTGATAGATAGAAATAAAGTGTAATAATAATAATAATAATAATAATAATAATAATAATAATAGATAAATAGATAAATGAATAAGTGGTAAATTAGGCTTAGATTTTAATTGAAAATTTATCAAAGAAAAATATATAAATATATATGATTGAACCTAAAAATGAAACAAGTATATAAGTTGGGCTTAGAAATAATACAGTATTATTTACATGATGCACTTAATTTACAAATTGGACATTTATTGCTATTGAGAACTGGACCAAAAGATTTAATCAATTTTGATAAATTATATTGTAATATAATTGTGTCCTAAAATTTTTAAGATATCACAGATATCTAACTCATTGGTCTACAAGTCATGTGTTTTGATATTACAAATTATGTGCTATGATACACGCCATGTGCGATCATGCAAATGCAAGCATGCTATCGTGTGTGTGTATATATATATATATATATATATATATATATATATATATAATTAAAGAAGGGAAAGGAAACTAAATAATAAATGTAAAAATAAATTTTTCATGTGTATAATGTATTACAAACATGGGGATGAGAAAAACTATATGATGGATAAGGGTCATATCGTATAAGGAATAATTATAATGTTAGGGTCAGGATTCTTTTACTGCAGCGGCCTGAGTGATTACTGAATCACCAATTGATAATTATTACTCAGAGTGGTATGTCCGCTACTGTAAAACAGTATAAAAATTGATTGTTGTGCCTAGCGACATGTCATGATTCATCGCCATTAGCATTGAGGCCGGGTCCCGGATATGCATGGGTATTTATATGACAATGGAGAATAACGCTATTTTATCCATTAATATAATTTTTACAATTAAATTGGATGGTGGCTGAGACCAATAGAATATAAAATTAAATAGATAGATCAGTTATTGTCATATTTGTTTATTTATTTATGCTTGCTATCATATTTAATTTATATGTACATGAACAACAATGGCATAAACACTAATATTCCTGTACTATGATAGTACACACTTTCTCTTTTTAAAAGTGTTACTTGCTGGGTTTAATCCACTGGGTTTTGAACCCAGAGTTGGAAGGCGGAGAAGGGGAGCCAGTCCCAGTTGAAGACCCGTACTTCATTGGACAGATCGAGTGACAATAGGCAAGCAAAGTACCCTCTGAAGAACCTTTGTATATTTTGTTTATATTTTCTTTTATCTGGATACTACTTTCTCTTTTGATTCTTTTGTATTCATATTTAAATCAGTGTGTCATTTTATATAATGAACTTTTTATATAAATGAAATTCTTTCAGTTTCAGATATATTATTTACACATCTAATTGTGTTAATAGTTACGGTAATTTTAAAATCCTGTGACTATTAGATTGTCTAGTATAAATTATATGTATCGTCCTCCATTTGGAAAGCAGCTGAAAATGGGGTGTTATACACACACACATATAGAGAATAGGAAATTCATCGGAGATAAAGAGAGTTCCTTTACCGCCGCTTAGGTGACCCAGTAAAATCAGTATACGTAACGTTACCTAAAGTAACAAATAGAAGAACTCTCTCAACCACCTTTTGAGTGGCGTCATGTATAATAATTTTATTGGATCACCTAAACAGCAACTCCCTTCACTGTAAGTAAATTTCCTGTTTCCTTATATATATATATATATATATATATATATATATATATATATATAATAAAGTGTACTGAAACACAGATAACTTACATATAAACTTTCAATTTATTTCCATTATTCTCAATATAATTATCCTTTAAGTTTTATTTTTCGTTTTACAAGCTTTTTTTATTCAATTTGTATGAAAAATAACAGTCAGAGATGATACCATCATGCATGCAGCTTGCATGAAACACTCTGCTGCCGCTTATTCCAACCTTGCTATAACTTACACTATATAACTTCGTATATAACAACAGCAGCTCTCCAATTCAAACCGTAGGGTAGGATGCCCTCATCGCAATCCCGCACAGCCCTTGGGGATCACCAACATCCCTCTGCAGCTTCATATACCCACCCTCTCCCCATGTCTCCCCCCACGAGTTCTTCAGAAGCCAATACTTGGTCCCATCCGACTCCGTCCCGTATCCGATCGCCGTAACGGCGTGATTAAGTTCAGTCCCGCATGGGCCTGTAAACACACCGCTGGAGTAGGATCTGAAGTCACGACCACCGCCATCGATGGCCACCGAAACAGGCTGGCTCGCCACTGCAGCCAGAAGCGCTGACTCGTCGTCCGGGGGCACGTCTCCGTAGCCGGTGATGGCCGCCACGGAGGATGCGGCCGTGTTGCACACTCCCTCTGCTTGTTTGTATGGATAGCTGTTCTCGCTTGCGACGCCTCCGTTCTGGATCATGTATTTGAAGGCGTCGTCCATCCAGCCGCCGTTGCATCCGTTTGTGTTGCCGCCGGTGACGCAGTCAACGAGCTGTTGCTCGGAGAGAGAGATCAAGTTGCCTTTCTTGATCTTGATAATCCCTTCGGTTGCTCCTATGGCCGAAAAAGCCCAGCAGCATCCTGCAGCACATTTTCGAAGGAAACAGCGTAAATCAAATAGTGAATTCTACAGGAAATTAAAATGTTGAGAGAGGATAAAGCAGCAATAGAAGAAGAAGATTTTCTTTAGAAGAGGGCTTGCACTTCCTCTTGATTATTTCATCTATATATATAGGGAGTACAAAACAAACCAATCCAATCGGATTACTAATAACAATAACAAACTGAACTAATCTTGACTAATTCAAAACTAATCGGATTACTAATAACAATAACAAACTGAACTAATCTTGACTAATTCAAAACTAATCGGATTACTAGTCTTCTTATCTAAAAACGCTGAGGCAATGCAACAAGATTATCCAACAATCACTCCCTAATCTTGTTGTACTTTCTTGACCTCAATCAACCCAATCTTCTTGCGCATCTCCAGGAACTTGATGCGTCCGAGAGGCTTCGTTAGGATGTCGGCTAGCTGATCATTCGAGCTAATGTACTCAACCGCAATCTTTCCACCTTCAACACACTCCCTAATAAAATGATAGCGGGTATCGATGTGCTTGCTTCGATCATGGAAAACAGGGTTCTTGCACAAAGATATAGCTGATTTGTTGTCTACTCTGAGTGTGACGTTGCTGGGCTCCTTCTTTGTTAAATCACCAAATAGGCGCCCTAGCCAAATTCCTTGGCATGCCGCCGTTGTGGCAGCAATGTACATGCATATGAGTTTTTACCATGTCCCGCTTCTGATATATCTTTTATGAATACGTACAATACCAACAACGTATCACATCCCGCTTCCTATTTACAGTATATGAGTACGCACAAAATGTACTGGTATCATATTTGTATGGGAATATATTAAGTCTACATACAGTATACAAATACATACAACAGTTACTAACAACATATTCATGTATGAATATAGTAAGCGTCCATAGGGTAACAAAAGTTAAAATTTGTATAGAAATATACTAAACCTCTATAGAATAGCGAGAGTTAAATTTCACGTAGAAATATATTAGCTACGATTTCTTTAAGTTAAAAAAATCTTGTCTCCTTAGATTCCACAAGTGACTCCCACATATTGCGCCCATTTATATTTGTATGACACTTTGTTCCATTACTTACAAATTCTTTGCTCAAAAAAATTAGGTATGATTATTTATGAAATTAACTTTTAATTTATATCTGATGTGAAATTATTTGAGCTGGGCACTATAGATTCTTACCGCATTGGCCTTGATCCTTGACCCCAGTAACTGCACCTTCAGTCCTCCAGTCCATGTTCGACGGAATATCTGACAACAACGAGCTATTCTCATTCCTAAGGCTCGATACAGAAGCACCAAGCGCCTTCGGGTTGAACCCGTTGTGGTAAGTCTTGAACTCCTCATCAGTCAAGTCCGCAAACTTGTTGATGCTGAGCTTGTACTTACGATCACCAGCTCTGTTAACAGATTCAACATACTCAACATTGTCTTTGAATATATTGAATCGAAATTCCTTCTCAGCAGCATCCTTGTACTCTCGCCCGTGCTCGGCCATCCACTGCTCGTACCTCTCCGACATTGACAAATTATCATTGATCGTGCGAGAGGCGACTAAACATGCCCATATGGCTAAGATCAAGAAGGCGAAACAAAGGAATTGGTTGGTTTTGCAAGCCATTGTTGCTAGCTAGCAATGCGATCGATGATCAGAATGGCTTCAGAAATACTTTCAGTGAAGACTTGAGGTAATGTACTTAATTTGTTTACTTGCACACCACAAAACCTAAGGGTTAGAGGGGTTTATATAGAGTTCTTCACAAGGAAATATTGCGTGGGATTAGGGTTAGAAAAGTAATGAGGTCGTCTCTATACAAATGTCTATCACGAGCGACCCAAGTTGTCGTCTAGAAGTAGGTATATTTTTCTCCGTCCTCTATTCTTTTGAACCTTTCGTATGGAATACTCTTGACGTTTTCAATTTGCATTGAACTTAATTTCTCCATAAAAGAAAAGAAAAACGCACTTTAAATCATTTGTGTTGCATTAAAATGTCCATTTTTGTAATTAGTTTGATCTCTGTCTATTGGCAACCAGTGTATACAACATATATTCAATAATTCGCATTGAAACTAATTACTTTAAGTTCTTAGAAAATTATTCAGAATATAGAAGCCTAGTGGCCAATGTTGAAAATAACGCGTTATAAAATCCGTTATATTGCGTTACGTAACCTAACGGAACTCCAGCGCTACGTAACAATTGGAAATAACTCAATGCACTGTAATAATACGTTTTTCATGTTATTTTACGTTATATTACGTAACGTTATATTAAATTACGTTATGTTATATTATTTACAATTATCTTTATAGTAATTTCCATATTGTTGTTGATTATTATTTTGAATATTAGCGAATTGTTGTAATTTTATTACTTGATTAGTTGTTGGCTTGTTTGATTGTTTATGGAATTGTTAGCTTGTTAATTTGTGATTGTTTCCTTGTTCGCTTGTAATTCCTCTCCGGTTGCTGAAATATCGTATTTGTTAATTCTATTGAATTTTTAACTGAACTAAAATCAACAATTGGAAATAAAATAAATTGAACATTACAAAATATAAATTACAACAATGATAATAACTGGAATTGAAATAAAAAATTAGAACATTGTTTTTATGGTTAAATGGTGACTATAATTACGGTTGCAAACTTAATATAATTTATAAAGATAAATATAAAAATTATTGTAAACTTAATATAAAATTAAAATAGATTATGATTTTAAAATGGTTTTATATTATTTTTTTAATATTTTAAATTTATATTTCAATTTATGAAGATTATTTTATATAGTTTATATTTAGTTTTAATAAATAAAAAAGAAATTGCATAACCTACGTTATGCATTATATTATATACTATATAACCTAACAGAGGCAAAACGTTACGTTACCATTATCGCTATTTTAAACATTGCTAGTGGCATCAACTTGCTCTAATTTATGAGAAGTTTTGAGCTTGACTCCCGGTACCGGTTCAATTTGGGCAATGTTGCAGAAAGAAAATGTGTACCTAAGTTTGACTAGCACAAATAAAATAATAAAATTAGCTGATTAAGAAGAATTCAAATAAAATTAATTGATTAAGAAGAGTTCAAATATTGATCATACCGTATAAGTACTGTATCAAAGAGCTAGGTGGAGGGGGATACAAAGTGTTAGTTTAGGTCTACCCAATTTATTATGGATTGTATTTATCAAAGTCTAGGTATCCTATAAGAAGAAATGGTAGAACCTACTGGTATAGGACCCACACGCTGGGGTTTCTCATTGGGAACAAGAAAATGGGGGAAGTTTCCACGTATGGACAAAGAAAAAGAACTTGCAAATGCCAAGTCTTGAGAGTACCTATGCACCATATCGGTCATTAGTCATTACAAAACAATCATAATCTAGAGCCTGGAGGGGTAAATGTGACGGTTATCATAACATCAATGTCCATATCAGTTGGATACAAATAGTAGATTCTGTGAATATTCATATATATTTGGAATGTCATAACGATAATAAAATAATTTCTGCTAGATCTAACTCGTTGTTCATAGAGAGATCCAGCGCTTACAAAAGTTGCATATAGAAAATTCAACTAGTTCTTAACAACTCGTATGATTTAACGCAACCAAAAGGAAAAGTTGCATATAGAAGATTCAACTAGTGCTTAACTAAAGATATGGGTAGATTGTTTGGATTTACAAATCTGTCCCTTAAATCTTTAAAAATTAGAATTTAGTCTTCCAAATCTTCATATTTATAATTTAGTCTCCCAAATCCTTTAACTTACTACAATTTAGTCACTCAGTCATATTTTTGGCCCGAATTTTCCATTATATCCATGAGTTACTTCACTTTAGTTCTTACTTCTCTCTTCCTCCTCTCTTCCTCTTCTTATTGGGTTCCCCTATCTATTCTTCTCCTCTCTCTCTTTCCTCTTCTTATTGGATTCCCCTGAGTTACTTCACTTTAGAAATTAATTGGAAGGGAACCCTTTTCTCTTCTCCTCTCTTCCTCTTCTTATTGGGTTCCCCTCTCCATTCTTCTCTTCTCTCTCTCTCTCTCTCTTCCCACTTCTTATTGGGCTCCCCTAAGTTTCTTCACTTTAGAAATTAATTGGAAGGAAAGAGAGATAGTAGAAGAATAGAGAGGAAAACTCAATAAGAAGAGAAAATGAATGACTAAAGTGAAGTAACTCAGGGGTATAACAGGAAATTCGGGCCAAAAATATGGTTGGGACTAAATAGAATTTGATTCTCCAAGATGCTTGAAAAATCTGATTCTTCAGAAAAAATCCTCTAACGTTTCCTCAAGAGGGTATTTATAGCCTTAGTATGATATGAGAGTTTCTATCTAAATAGAATTTGTACACATCAAGGATTCCAATCAAATATCTTAATTTTGATTTAAATCTCTTGATTTTAGAGTGCTGATCGGATTTAATTTGGGTATTTAGATAAGCTCAAATCTTAATCTCAATCAATTTTGAAATTCTGGTTATCTGCTCATGCAGGGATAATCTCGCCAAAACTCGGAGCTAAAGAACCAGAACGCCGAGTTATTGAATAGCTCCGCGTTTTACTCGAACACGAGGCTAAAATAGCCAGTATGCGGAGCTATAGAGTTAGCTCCACGTTCTGTTGTGGAAAATCCTTTTTACTTAGAAATTTTCATTGTCAACAGAACCCCCTCCAAAGTTTTCAAAATGGTTTAGAATTTAACAAATTTTGAAATATTTTGAATCTTCAATATGAAAATGCGAAGTTAGAATACCAAGTCATCTTCGCGTTTTATTCACTTGCGCGGAGCTAAATAGCTTTGCTTTTCAATGAGTAACTGCTCATTAATTACTCCGATTACCACGCCGAATACCAAGAGGCGGGTTTTTTTCATTTAAATAGAGTTTCTTCTTTTTTCTTCCTCATTTCATTCGAAGGATTTTCAAGAGATTAGAGCTCCAGTACTCTGGCGATCCAGGCAACTCAGGCGACCGTGCGATTTTTGACCCGATTTCCGTCGATTTCCTTCAAGATTTCGCAAGTAATGGCACCCATGACCCGTGCTTCTTGACGCGCAGCCTCGCCGTCGGTGACTGGCGTCAGCAGCGGCGGCAGCGGCCGTGGAAGTGGCCGCAGCGGCGAGCCAGTCCACGCCTCGCCTATCGGCGGTAAGATTCTTCACTTCTTGGACTTTTAGAACTTTTTTAGGAGTGATTTGGCTCGGTTTTAACCGGCCAATCATCTCCTTTACTGGCGAGATCTCCGTACTCCGGCCAAATGGCTTGGAGAAGAAGGAAAAGATCTCTAGTCTTCCTTCATGTGAAACTATTGCGTTATCTCCGCTTTTTTAAATGTGAAGTTATTTTTGCTAACTATCGTGTTCTGACGCGAGGTTACAATTTTAGCTTCGCGTTTGTAAACGCGAATTTACCATCCTTAGCTTCGCGTTTATTATCCGAATGCGAAGTTATTTTGTCATCCTCGTGTTTTGTCAAAACGCGAGGCTATTTTCTTAACTTCGCGCAGAGTTATCCTTAGCTCCGTGTTTCCATATTTAGAAAATTTTTCCGATTTTGTGAGAATTTTTCTGATTCTTTTGATTTTGAAGTTGGCTACTCAGTGGATCTACTCCCTCAAGGGCATCACTTCGGCCATGACAGGAGTGCAAACTCAGTCACCCAGTTTCGCTTCACCACTGTTCTTGCTGTATACAAGCCAGGTTTGAGAGAGCGCAGGGAGAAGCTAATCCGATACAGCCCTGCTACCGCACGGAAAATCATAACGGATGCTCCCTTTGAAGCCACACACTGGGAGGCGTTGGAGAAACCGACGTTCCTCTTTGGAGATGCTATAGCGCACTCGGATGAAATCTTATTTGAAGAAGAGAGCAAGTGGCTGTACCAGGCCGGGGATCTGCTCATGTTTCTACCTGATATGGAGCGTAGCTACCCTCTGGTGTATCTCCAGAGGCTATCCTCCCACCACGAGTTAGAATTTGAGCTAACTCGTGAGTATGATGGTGTTGCGACCAGCAAGTTCGGCGCAAATGGGCTTTTTCAAGATGGTCCCCCTATATGTATTACGAGGCTCTTCCCAGGCAGAGTCACCAAAGAGCACCCTGTTGGTAAAGTCCCGCTTCGTGCTAAGACTTTCTTTAGCGAATTCTTGGCCAAGGGTGGACAGTACCCCGCCAAAGACTTTAGAATGCCCGGATGGGTCCACTCCTCGGGAAACATGTGGTGGTTCAGACTTGTCAAACACATACTGGACACCCATGAGCAGACTCTAAATGAAATTGGCTTATACAAAGCCATTAGAAACGTCCAGTTTGGCTTGCCTCAAAGTTCGTACCACTTGTTCAGCCTGCTGGAGATGTATAACCCCGAAACCGGCAACTTCTTTACATCGGTGAGTGAGCTGGGATTTGCTCTCCACGAGATGTTCGAAGTGTCGGGGTTATCAATGGGCGAAGTCCCTTATGAGGAATATATCCCCACTGCTGAAGAATTAAAGATGCTAAAAGCGGGAGATGAGCACATTTACTAGACTTATTGGGAAATGATGTGCCACTATCATATTTGCGCCGACCTGGCTGGAGTAAGGAACCAAGGAATTGGCCATAAGAAGTGGGCAGACTATCTCTTCGTCAATCTGAAAGAGAGTCTCCCTATGGTTCGTGGATGCCCTTCCATTAGTATCGAAGAAGTGAAGGAGCGTATCTCCAACTTAGAATCCACAACATATACGACCAAATCAAATGAAGGAGGATTTAGTCCTGACATAGTCTTTCAGAGCTTCCACTACCAGGCACAATTCCCAATTTCAGATAGAGGTCTGCTTGCAGGGTTCCTGATATTTTGGTTAAAGAGATGCGTTGTTCCTTCACTGCCCAAGGAGGCCATCGCAAAGAACGTCGTCTATCCTGCCATTTTATTGGCTTATGGGTGATCGTTCGAGCTATTACCAGCAATGGTCGCCAACTTTCAAAGCGGGCTCCAGGCCCTCTGCAACAGCTTTATGCAAGCAGAGAAGAACAAAGGCAAAACTGGAAAGGGTAAAGCGGCCAAAGAAGCTGCTACGGTGAAGACACCAAACCTAAGGGTAGAGATGCCTTATACATACTTAATGGCGTGGCTGGTCATGCACTGCCTGTTGCTGATGAGTGCTGCGGATTACTGCCCGACTGATAAGCCATTCTTTGTGGAGAAGTACGAGCGTTCTGTGTGGAAAAGCAATTATATATCTCAAATCCGCAGGATACTCCGTCATCATCAAAACTATAAGATCTTCCGCTGCTTCCCAGACTTCCCTGGGGGAGAGTATGGATCTAAGTTTAAAGATATTTTGGGAGTAAATAAGTTCACCAACTTATCTTAAGGGGCCTTCTAGTGGTTGTTGAATATTTTTCCCGAACACTTGGTGTATAGGCAAGACACGATGTGCTACATAGAGCCGTATATCCCGAGTAGATTTGCTCGTCCATTTGGATATACGCAGCTTTATATAGGAAATCCAAATAAAGAGTTGGCGTACGAAGGGAATCTATATGCAGGCACACGGGGCTGGTTCCATTTTGTTGCTGGAGGAACCAAAGCAGAATTTATGCTACCCCTTGTTGGCAGTGAAAATTTCTAAGTTAAAAGGATTTTCCACAACAGAACGTGGAGCTAATTCAATAGCCCCGCGTTTGGTTATATTAACCCTGCGTTTGAATAAAACGCGGAGATGTTTAATAGCTCCGCGTTGATTCCGCAGTCTGGCTTGTATTAGCCTCGCGTTTGAGTAAAACGCGGAGATGATCAATAGCTCCGCGTTAGATCCGCGTTTTGGTTATTTAGCGCCGCGTTTTGATGCGATTAAAGCTCCGCGTAAGCAGATAACCAGAATCTCAAATTGATTGAGATTATGATTCTGGGCTTATCCAAATACCCGAATCAAGTCTAATCAGAATTCCATCAAAACTAAGATATTTGATTGGAATCCCTGATAATGACGAGTTCTATTTAGATAGAAACTCTTGCATTAACCTGGGACTATAAATACCTTCTTGGTGAAACCCTAGGGGTCTTCGGGGTGGTCTTCTTCTTCTTTTTGGCATCGGAAGCCTCCTATCGATCCTTTGGCAATTCAAGTACGCGAGAGAGCCTTGAAGCCTTTGCTGATCATCTTCTGAAATCTTGGAGAATTCAAGTTACGCACAGAGCCTTGAGTTCGTGAAGATCAGAGAAAATCACCATCTTCTTTCTGGAGTTCTTGAGAAGTTCGAGTTACGCGAGAGAGCCTTGAACAAATCAGAACCAGAGAAGATCGTCTATATTCGGCCGATATCTTTAAAAGAGAAGATTTCAACGTACCGATCGTCCAAAGGAACTGCTTGACAGATCCCATCGCCACAGATCCCACAATATTGTAAAAGAGAGAGATTGAAATATAAAATCCTCTCGTTTGTTCTTTTTATATCTTGTTCACTTTCATTATAATTTAAGTTAATTCGATGGAAGGAAGCGAAGAAACTTTTGCGACGAACAAACTGGCGACCACAGTGGGAGCCATCTCTTTCACTGATGAAGAGATTGTGGCGCAATCGGACGTTGACTTGATCGGATCCGAAGTAGACACGCTGATCGTTGAAATCGACCAGCAGAAGTACGAGGAGTTCCTCTCCTCCGGATCAGGTGACTTGGATGAGACACGGCACTATCGCCGTATGTACTCCAATGCCCGAGTGACGGGTAGAAAGGTATCCACCGAGAGACGGGGATCCTTAGAGACTACGGTTATAACGCCGGAGTCCACACAAGAAATCCTAACCGAGGAAGAGCTTTCGATTGCCGAAGAAGACATGGGAACTGGACTGACCAGGACCCAACTCCAGAACAGGAACCGGAGAGCGAGGCGTAGAGCCCTCAAAGCCCGCCTTGGACGCAGAGCTAACTCTAGAGGACGCGAGGCTATGGTCCCTCGCAAATTGGCTCGCGCTACCCGCAAGACCAATCTCTACCGCGTTAAACGCGAAGATACAACTTGCCTTAAAAGCAAGGAAAAGCCAGCGTGTGATTTTCCACGCGAGGCTGGTAATACTGGCGAGTTACGCAAGATTCCCAACACTCGCGAGTTACGCGAGTACAAAAATTATTCAAAGCCAGCGTATGATTCTCCACGCGAGGCTATTACTGTGCCTAGCGAGAGACGCAAAGCCAGTAAGGGTTGCACTAGTCGCAAAATACCCAACACTCGCGAGATACGCGAGTATAAAAATTATTCAAAGCCAGCGTGTGATTCTCCACGCGAGACTATTACTGTGCCTAGCGAGGGACGTGAAGCCAGTAAGGGTTGCGCTAGTCGCAAAATACCCAACACTCGCGAGATACGCGAGTATAAAAATTATTCAAAGCCAGCGTGTAATTCTCCACGCGAGGCTATTACTGTGCCTAGCGAGAGACGCGAAGCCAGTAAGGGTTGCGCTAGTCGCAGAATACCCAACACTCGCGAGTTACGTGAGTATAAAAATTATTCAAAGCTAGCGTGTGTTTCTCCACGCGGGGCTATTACTGTGCCTAGCGAGAGACACGAAGCCAGTGATACTTGCAATAAATGCAAGACTTCTGACACCCACGAGGAACGTGAGGATGATTGGCAGATAGTTGTCAGTCGTAAAAACCGCGCTAAGCGCGAAGCTATGATCTGCGTTAATCGCAAAGATAAGCCAGCGTGCAAGAACTTCCCTTCACGCGGGGCTATTATTCCAGAAGCTAAACTTCCAAGGACACACCAAGCCAGTGAGAAACGCGAGGTTAGTGTGGATAAGCGCGGAGCTATTCTTCAGGTCCGCAATGTGAAACGCGAGGCTATTCCTAAGCCACGCGAGGATCAGTCCGACCCCAGAGCCAGGGTTGATCAATCAAAGAAGCTTCAGTGGATTCCTAAACACTCTCAAGAGTTGAATGGACCTCTTGATTTCATGTCTAGAGGCACTGACCTCAGGGAGCATCTTTCTAAGAAGAGAGGCATAGACCAACTTCAAGTTGAACATAGTTGCCATTGCCAGCAACTCATGACAACAGTATCAGCCGTGATGAATAACTGTGGCTGCAGCAAGAACAGGATATCTGTGTTCGACCGATTAAATAAGTCAAACCAGAATCCTGCTAAGAAGACAAGAATCACTCCCCTGAAACAAGGGAGAGCTGTAACTTCCAACATGGTAGGAAAAGGGAAGAAAATTGCAGAGACGGATGATGATTCAGAATCAAGCGATGATGAACTTCATCGTGTTACTCGACTAAGATCAGGAGCCGTTCCGCCCCGAAATTATAAAAAGCTCGCAGGGGGTTCTTACGACGAGGACAGCGATAATTCCGCTATAGCCTCGCCTCCATCCTCTACATCATCTCGACTGCAGAAGTCAGCATCGCACATGGCAGATAAATCTGGTGATATCAATCAGAGATTTGAGGCTCAAGAAAGAATGATTCGAGAGCAACAGAAAACGATTGAAGACCTTAAGATGCTACTTTTAAAAGTTGTTGAAGATAATGCTAAACAGGGCAAGAAGACTCCAAATGAAGAAGAACAGGAGGAGAAAGCCCACTCGATGCATGAGGAAGAAGATAGATTTTCTTTCCATGATCCGCATGAAGAAAAGCTTGAAAAGTTACAGAATCAACTCGAAGCCTTGATGCGTAAAAAAGAGTTGAAGGAGTCAGGAGTCTCAAGACCGTATCCTCCTGAATGGGACATGATACCTTACCCACCGAAGTATAAGCCGCTCAAGTTGGAGCCCTATGACGGGAAGGGATCGCCCAGTCAGCACATCTATTATTTCTTGTCCCAAGCAGGACACTTAATGGGTAATGATCCCATCATGACCAAAGTATTTGCAAGTACTTTGCAAGGGCCTGCCTTTACTTGGTTCATGCAGCTGCCCCAAGGTACTATTAATACCTGGTTAGATGTTGAGAAATTATTTCTCTCACGTTTCTTCGAGGATGACACCGAGATTACGGTTCATTCCCTCCTTGCAACTAAGCAGGGGGAACAAGAAGCGGTTAAAGATTTCATAGAAAGGTTCCGGGAGAAGTCCGTACATTGTAAACACGGAATGATCCAGGAAACTCTAGTCGAGACATGTCGACACAACCTTAAGACCAATGTGCTCCTCAAAATGGGGGCCGTAGAGTCTAAGATGTGGAGGGACCTGCTCAATCAAGGAGAGCAAGCTGAAGACTTGATTCGCCGAGTTGAAGAGTCCCGCGGGCCAAGAAGTGCTGGGGGTAGTAAATCATATACCCAAAACAACAGCAACAAGAATAAAGGGAAAGCAGTAATGTCATCAGAAACTGCTCCTCAGAAAATCAGTCCTCCGCCAGAGCCGAAATCTCAAGGTCAGCGAGGGTCAAGGCAAATTAGACCGTAGCAAGAAAGGAATTACACTTTCAAAGCTGAACAGACACCAGTCCTCTTTCACCTGCTCCAAAAGAAGGGAATGCTAAAACTTCCGGAGAATAAGAAGCCAGAAGATGCGGGTAAGACTAAAGACCCAAATTACTGTCTTTATCACCGGAATGTTGGGCACCCTACCAGGGATTGTTTTCCCCTTAAGAACATGATCCAAGCACTAATAGAAGCTGGGGTTCTGACGCTTAAGGAAGAGCAGAAGAAGGTCACTGCCAATATGGCAACTATAGTGGTTGGAACCCACGAGTTCCCCGCAGGAGTGACCCCAATCCCAAAGGGTGAGGCAGTTACAAAGAATCTTGATCCTTACAACAAAGTCCAAGAAGGACTTGTCCCCATAACAACCCAAAGAGGGGAAATTATGTGGGTTCACCCTGATTTGCTGGAAGATGAACAATGGACTACTTCAAGAGGTCCAGAGAAGAAACGGGCTGTCAATGCCATCTCTACAGACATAAAGGAAGAATATATAGCTTCAGGCGCCTTCACAAGTTCTGAAGAAGAATCGAAAACTATGGCCACCCATCAAGATGGGGCAGGCCCTTCCAGTACTCGATCTGGAAAGACATATCTTAAGGACTACACTAGAGTGGATCCAAAAGATATCTATGCAGAACTTGCAAAGCCTGCGAAGCAGAAAAGACTTCGTTTCCAGAAGAATCCTACCAGAGATGAAGGAGCCAAAGAAACTCCCTTCGAATTTGACATAATTGCGCAGTTGGCTAACATCCCAGCGCGAGTAACGCTTTACGAATTATTGAGATTATCAAAATCAACACGTGAAGCTCTAAGAGAGGCCTTGGCAGACTCTGAGTCGTTCCTAGCTCAGATTGTCGAGCCGGCCATCAAGGAGCGGGACTCTTGCCCCCACTGTCATCAAGTGAGGAGGCAGGTCCCACAAATTATCTGCTCTTCAGAAGACATGCAGGTGAGGAATATAAAGCATAATAGGCCTTTATATTTCACTGGATATGTCGGGTCCACAAAAGTGGACCGAATTCAGATTGATCCAGGTTCTGCACTCAGCGTCGTGCCCAGTAGATTGATGCAGCTGTTGGGAATTTCCCTTCATCATTTGACACCTACACTCACTACCATCTATGGATTCAACGCTAATAATAGCCATCCTCTTGGTAAGATCCGATTGCGGTGTCAAATTGGAGACTTGAAAACGGAGGTTACATGCTACGTAATTGATGCTGATACCTCCTACAATATTTTATTGGGGCGACCTTGGATTCACTCTCATATGATAGTTCCGTCGACTCTTCACCAGTGCATGAAATATTGCAATGAGGAAGGAGAGGTCCGGACACTAATTGCTGACAAGCAGCCATTCAAAGGGTTGGAAAATTACTTCACAGATGCTGCACTCTACAAGCCAGCACATGAAGCCTCCAATGACGGTCTTAGCAAGTCTCCAAAGCCCGACGACAGTGGCAATGAAGCCGACACTGAGTACGAGCTCCTTGGAGAAGATGACGGGGGTGATTACGAAATCAACCCTCACCTAGATCTTAACTTAGGTCTTGATAATATAGTGGATGTAATAGAAAGTGAATGGGTTATTAAAGAAAATGTAAAGTTAGTCTACGAGCATGCTGTAGCTACTGAGTCTGAGCCCTCTTGTACCTCCACCGAAGCGGATGGCCTAACCGAACTTGAAGTTCTGGCGGCATACCATTTGCCCCTCAGGTCTTCCCTCCTCTCTCAATTAAAAATTACCGAGGATCAAGGGCACTTCTTTGAAGTGCCTCCCCGACAGAAGTCCCAAAGGCCGATCATGTTCGGCAAAGTGGCCACGTCGCCTCGACAGAGACAAAGTAGTGAAAGTGATGAACAAACATCACCTCAATTTCACTTATATGAGCAAAGGTCCCGACAGATGATAGAGAAAATGGGATATAATTTTACCCAGAAGCCGGGATTAAACTTTGGAAAAGGGCGGCGGAATCTCATACCCTCGTTTAGACCGAGAGGAAAGAGTCCTGATTATTATCAGAAGACCCGCAGGGGGTTGGGCTATGTATCTACCCCACCTTCGTCACCATTAAATGATGAAGAGAGTTATTCGGCCAAAGAAGAAACATCTTCACCAGATCATGATTCAGATATAAGCACCGGTGCTTGGTTTCAATCTTTGACGATCAATATGGTTTCAGCCGCGCCAGAAAGCGAGGAGGAACCAATTGACATTCAAGATGACGCTTGGGCTAAGCACATGGATACTCTCTGGGATGTCCGCTTTGAACAGCGTGACCCGCCCACAGAAGACAAATTAATACAGGTTAACATGGGAACGGAAGAAAATCCAAAACCCATTTTCATAAGCGACACACTAACTCCTTTAGAAAAGGAGGAACTTATATCTCTTATCAAAGAGTATATAGATGTGTTCGCATGGAGTTATGAAGATATGCCTGGGCTTGACCCTCAAATTGCCACACACCGGTTAAATATAAAAGAAGATGTCAAACCTGTTAAACAGCAACAGAGGCGTTTTCGACCGGAATTGATGGAGGCAATAGTTGTTGAGGTCAACAAGCTTATAAAATCCGGGTTTATCCGAGAAGAACAGCATCCTGACTGGGTGGCAAATATAGTGCCAGTTCGCAAAAAGAATGGCAAAATCCGGATATGCATTGACTTTCGAAATCTAAATGCTGCATGTCCCAAGGATGAATTTCCACTCCCCATCACCGACGTGATGATCGATAATACTTGCGGTTATGAGAGGATGTCCTTTATGGATGGCTTCTCAGGTTATAACCAAATCAAGATGCACCCAGATGATGAAAAGCATATAGCTTTCAGAATGCCACTGGGGGTATACTGTTATACGGTGATGCCATTCGGATTAAAGAATGCAGGTGCCACCTACCAACGCGCAATGAGTGTCATATTCAAGGAACACCTACGCAGAACAGTGGAGTGCTATGTGGATGACTTAGCAGTCAAAAGCAAAGACAAAGAAGATCATCTTCATGATTTAAGAGTGGTCTTCGATCTTATGCGGAAACATCACCTGAAGATGAATCCTACCAAGTCGTTCATGGGGGTATCCAGCGGGAAGTTTCTGGGGTTCATAATAACTTCAAAAGGAATTTTCCTCGATCCTGAAAAGGTAAAAGCGATTAGCGAAATGCCGCCTCCCCGCAATCTTAAGGAACTAAGGGGATTACAAGGAAAGCTCGCTTATATTCGGCGCTTCATATCCAACTTGTCGGGACGATGCCAACCATTCTCCAAACTTATGAAAAAGGGAGTGTCTTTCATATGGGATGAGGCATGTCAGCAGGCATTTGATGACCTCAAGGAGTACCTTACTAAACCTCCTGTACTAATGGCACCAGCCCTTGGGCAGCCCTTCCTTATATATGTAAGGGCCATGGATAATGCTTTAGGAGCATTACTTGCTCAATATAATGAGCACGGCCATGAACATGCCCTCTACTATTTAAGTAGAACAATGATTGGGGCCGAACAGCGGTATACCCGATTGAAAAAGAATGTTTAGCCCTAGTGTTTGCTGTTAAGAAAATACGACACTACCTTTCGGGGCAAACAATTCATGTCATATCACGGGTTAATCCCCTGAAGATTCTGATGACAAAACCGGGATCCTTGAATGGCCGATTGGCAAAATGGGCGCTCTTACTGTCGCCCTATGACATACATTTTGTCCCTCAAAAGGCCATGAAGGGACAGGCAATCGCTGATTTCCTTGCAGACCATCCAATTTGGTCCAAATTAAAGCAGACATCAGAAGTCAACACAGTTACCGGAAAACAACCTTGGCAAATGTTCTTTGATGGTGCCGCGAGACGATCTGCTGCTGGAGTGGGGGTCGTACTAATATCCCCACATAAACATATATTGCCTAACGGTTACTCATTAATAGAACCGTGCACTAATAATGTAGCGGAGTACAACGCACTTATTATCGGCTTAAAAATAGCTCTGCAACTGGGGGTGAACCATCTAGAGGCATATGGAGACTCTAAGCTCATCGTCAATCAGATGACAGGTGAGTATGAAGTCAGACATGAAGCCCTCATCCCCTATCATCAGCTAGCTATTGAGCTAGCAGGATATTTTGAACAATTCTACATATATCACGTATCTCGAAACGAGAACATTTATGCAGATGCTCTTGCCGCATTAGCTGCAACATTGGCAATCCCGCTAGGTGAGGTTAAAAGCATCACCATTGAAAGCAGGGAGCTCCTTCATCCAGATACTCTTCTTCAAAATAAAGAAGTATGCCAAGTAGGCCTAAGCCTAGAACCCCGTGATTGGCAATTTCCATTTGTGGATTATGCCTTGCATGTGATATTACCAGAAGATCCTAAGGAAGCTACCTCAATAAAGAGGAAGGCCCAAAGATTTTATTATGACCATAAACTTCAGACTTTGTATAGAAAGTCAAGAGGTGGTCTATTGCTACGCTGCATATCGAAAGCAGAAGCAGAACAAGTGCTGAAAGAAACACATGATGGAATATGTGGAGCTCATCAGCCCGGTCCCAAACTTGGAGACTTTATAAGAAGGCTGGGGTACTACTGGCCGAGCATGGTTACGGAAGCAATGGCATACGCTAAACGATGTCATGCATGCCAAATACATGCTAATTTTATTCATCAACCCCAAGAATACTTGCACAATACCGTCGCAAGCTGGCCATTTGAAGCCTGGGGAATGGACATTGTGGGGCCAATAACTCCCCCGTCATCCAGAGGACATCGGTTTATTCTTGTAATAACCGATTATTTTTCAAAATGGGCCGAAGCCGTGCCCATGAAAGAGGTGAAGACGACAGATGTGATCAAGTTCGTCAAGCATCATGTCATTTACCGATTTGGCGTCCCCCGACGGATTATTCATGATAATGGTCCGCAATTCATCAGTCAGGGATTCTCCAGATTCTGCAATAAATTCAGAATCAAAGATATCGCTTCTACACCATATAACCCTGCGGCTAATGGGTTGGCCGAAGCTTTCAACAAGACGGTCATCAAACTCCTTCGGAAGTTCGTCTCCTCCAATAAACGAGATTGGGATGAAAAGTTGGGAGAATGTTTGTGGGCTTATCGCACCACCGTTCGCACCCCGACTAAATCTACCCCGTTTTCTTTGGTTTATGGAAGTGAGGCTGTCTTGCCTCTTGAAATCCAGATACCATCATTAAGAGTGGCTTTAGCTACAAAGATGACGATAGAAGAGCGCCATCAGCAAAGGATACAAGAACTAGAGGCGTTAGATGAAAAACGTCTCAGGGCTCAACAACAAATTGAGTTGTATCAAGCCCGAATATCTCAAACGTTCAATAAGAACGTTAAACCAAGGACCTTTAAACAAGGAGACTTGGTTCTGGCTGTTAAAAGGCCAATGGTGCTAACCCACAAGACTAAGGGAAAGTTTGAACCCAAGTGGGAAGGACCGTTCATTGTGGAGACAGTCTACTCCAGTGGAGCTTATCGCTTAATGAATCAAGACGGCGATAGGATGATGATGCCGATCAATGGCAAATTTCTGAAGAAATACTATGCTTAATATCTCTGGGAGTATAAGCCTCCAATTTATCCAAGTTACGCAGATGAGCACTTGGACTTCTTCTATTCTGGTAATTTTAACCCACTAAATCTGGCGTGTCTGGTTCTCAAGTTTGAACCACCTCCAGTCCTTTCTCTAGGCATGCGCATTGTGCGCCTCTGACCTAAACTCTGGCGTGTCTGGTTCTCAAGTTTGAACCACCTCCAGTCCTTTCTCTAGGCATGCGCATTGTGCGCCTCTGACCTAAACTCTGGCGTGTCTGGTTCTCAAGTTTGAACCACCTCCAGTCCTTTCTCTAGGCATGCGCATTGTGCGCCTCTGACCTAAACTCTGGCGTGTCTGGTTCTCAAGTTTGAACCACCTCCAGTCCTTTCTCTAGGCATGCGCATTGTGCGCCTCTGACCTAAACTCTGGCGTGTCTGGTTCTCAAGTTTGAACTACCTCCAGTCCTTTCTCTGGGCATGCGCATTGTGCGCCTCTGACCTAAACTCTGGCGTGTCTGGTTCTCAAGTTTGAACCACCTCCAGTCTTTTTTCTAGGCATGCGCATTGTGCGCCTCTGACCTAAACCCTGGTGTGTTTGGAGTACCCAGTTCAAGTTACGCGAGAGAGCCTTGAACCGCCTCCAGTTTGGTTCTCAAGTTTGAACCACCATCAGTCTTTTCCTGGGCATGCGCATTGAGCGCCTCTGACCCAAACCTGGTGTGCTTAGTTCTCAAGTTTGAACAGCCCCCAATCTTCTTTTAGGCATGTGTAATTAAGCGCCTCTGACCTAAAAAGTATGAATTGCCCAACGCCAACTAGGCAATGGGAAGAGAACAAGTTTCTCGCCAACCCATCATACTGGGGTAAAAGTATGAATTGCCCAACGCCAACTAGGCAATGGGAAGAGAACAAGTTTCTCGCCAACCCATCATACTGGGGTAAAAGTATGAATTGCCCAACGCCAACTAGGCAATGGGAAGAGAACTAGTTTCTCGCCAACCCATCATGCTGGGGTAAAAGTATGAATTGCCCAACGCCGACTAGGCAATGGGAAGAGAACAAGTTTCTCGCCAACCCATCATGCTGGGGTAAAAGTATGAATTGCCCAACGCCAACTAGGCGATGGGAAGAGAACAAGTTTCTCGCCAACCCATCATGCTGGGGTAAAAGTATGAATTGCCCAACGCCGACTAGGCAATGGGAAGAGAACAAGTTTCTCGCCAACCCATCATGCTGGGGTAAAAGTATGAATTTCCCAACGCTGACTAGGCAATGGGAAGAGAACAAGTTTCTCGCCAACCCATCATGCTGGGGTAAAAGTATGAATTGCCCAACGCCAACTAGGCAATGGGAAGAGAACAAGTTTCTCGCCAACCCATCATGCTGGAGTAAAAGTATGAATTGCCCAACGCCAACTAGGCAATGGAAAGAGAACAAGTTTCTCGCCAACCCATCATGCTGGGGTAAAAGTATGAATCACCCAATACCGATAAAGTAAAGGGAAGAGGAAAAGTTTGGCATTTAAGCCCAAACGTACTCCTCGACAACTCACCATATTGAGGGGAATAACATGGCTAGCCCAACTCAAACGGTAGTTGGTAAAGGCTAATCAAATCCGTTAATAGCTGGGGGTTTGCTAAAAATCCCATATTAAACTTTAATTTTTACTTCGGCTCGAGAAATTGAGCATAAACGATACCGAGATAAATCGTTTTGACGACAAGTTATTTGTTAGGCAAGCAAATCTGTTTTGAAGCCGGCAAATAAAAGAGTCAAAAGAATCATCTTTATTAAAAAGGTGAAGATACAAAAAGAATTTCAAAGAAACATCGTAAGGTTATCTCTCTCCTATTTACGAAGTTCTTATTACAAGGAAGATAAAAGCATAAAGAGAGATGAAACTATTGGCCTCCCAAGAGTCTCAGTTGGTTTATTGTCTCGTCCAAATTTCTACGATGAGAAGCCTTCACGGTTTGCTGAGCTTGCCTACGCAACTCATCATCACTTATTGAAAGTTGTTGCTGACGAGATTCTTCTATGGCACGATTCCTGGCTATCTCTTCCTGCTGAATCTGCTCCTGCTGGACAAGCAACATCTCCCGTTTCTTGACAGATTCTCCTAATCGGAGTTCATTTTCTATCAAGGTGGCCCGAGCTCTCGCAATCGTCTCCTGGGCTTTAGAGATGGCCGCCTGACTTTCCTCAATTCCAAAGTTTACCCTCTACAGGTCGCTAATAACAGATTCCCGATTGGCCTGGAGCTCTGTCAGCTCCTGAGACCATATCTCCTCCTGCTGCCTTAAAATATTTCTTCGAGATAAGGATTCTGCCCGAAGCCGCGCCAGCTCTATCTTAGTGATCGCCTCCACATCCGCCTGACGGAGTATGTGTAGCGTGGTCACCTGCTACAAGGCGGCCCCACCACATATTGTTAGAAGAATGAACCCAGCCAGGCATCCTGAAGTCGCTAGCCGGGTACTGACCATCCTTCGCCAAGAACTCACTTAAGAAAGTTCGGGCACGAGATGGGACTTCTCCCACTGGAAGCTCCTTGCCAAATCGGCCTGGAAGCAAGCCAGTAATGCATCTGGGGGAACCGTCTTGATAAACCCCTTTTGCACCAAATTTGCCTGTTGGGACGCCATCTTGCTCCTGAGTCAGTCCCCACTTTAATTCTCGAGGCATCGCTAGCCTCTGAAGATAGACCAGAGGATAGCTACGATCCATTCTAGGCAGAAATATCAGCATTTCGCCTGAGTTATATAACCAAACATGCTCCTCTTCAGAAAGAATCTCATCTGAGTGATCCATCTGGTCTCCAAAGAGGAAAGCGGGTTTCTCCATCGCCCTTCTGTTCACATCTTCAAAAGCCACGTCAGTTATGATTTCTCGCGCAGTAGTGGGGTGGTACTTGATCAGCTTCTCCTTGCGTTCCTTCGGGTCTGGCCTGAGGGATCAGAACCCCCAGCAAAGCCGAAGTAGTTCTTGTAGGGAAGAGATTCCATTGAATATCCTACTGCAAAAAGAAAGCAGAATGAGAGAAGTTTCTCTAGGGCAGAAAATTTCTCTAAGTATGGAAGCGCGAAGCTAAAGATTAGACCGCGCAGAAATAGCCTCGCATTTTCAGCGCGATTGCTACTTAAAATAGCCTCGCGTTTTCAGCGCGATTGCTACTTAAAATAGCCTCGCGTTTTCAGCGCGACTGCTACTTGAAATAGCCTCGCGTTTTCAGCGCGACTGCTACTTGAAATAGTCTCGCGTTTTTCAGCGCGACTGCTACTTAAAATAGCCTCGCGTTTTCAGCGCGACTGCTACTTAAAATAGCCTCGCGCTTTAAACGCGAGGATGACGCGATAACTTCGCGTAAGAAGGCAGTCAGAGACTTTTCTTCTTCTCCAAGCCTTACGGCAAGAGTACGGCGATCTCGCCGGTAAAAGAGTTGATTGATCAGTTAAATTTAAGCCAAATCACTCTAGAAATATTCTAAAGAGTCTCGATGGAGAGATTCTTACCCCCGATCGGCGAAATGTGGGCTGGCGCGTCGCTGCCTTGACCGCCGCCACCACTGCTTGCGCCAGTCGCCGAAAATGGAGCCGCTCGAGAAGTAGCACGAGTTTTGGGTGCCATTGCTGAGAAAAATCGACTGAAAATTTGGAGAAACTCGGTCGGAAGAAGATTGGGTCGTCTGAACTCTGATCGCCTGAATCTCTAAGTTTCTGAAAAATTCTCAAATAGAGTGAGAAGGATAAGAAATAGAGATTTCTTTTAAATGAAAGGAACCGCCTCTTGGAATTCGGCGTGAATTTCGGAGAAAGTGACTGGTCAGTTACTCTCTAAAACGCGAAGCTATTAGCCTCGCGCGACTAAGAAAAAGCGAAGTTGATTAACTCCGCGCAACTATACAAAACGCGAGGATAGCCTGTGCCTTAGCTTCGCGTTTTCATGGAAAAACTTAGATTTTCTGACGAGTGCAATTAGGTGCTTCCATCTAAGTTAAAATGATCCTTATCCGATCATTTGGATTAGTAATCTAAGTTACGCGGAAGAGCCTTAGATTATTTTACCAAAATTATTAACCATCTGTTTGTTGAGCAAGCAAAATTCTTGAAGCTAACAGATAGAGAGGAAAATAATTTATCTTTATTCATGAAGCAAAAGATTACAAAGAGGGAGTTATAGCTCTCCCAAAAGCTTTTTACATGGTCAATTTGTCAATAACCAAACAGTAAGACTCCTCTACGGGGTGTTGAAGCTCAGTTCCCTGGTTCACATGCAAAAAACAATAAGATTTCTCTACGGGGTGTTGAAGCTCAGTTCCCTGGTTCACATGCAAAAGATCTCCTCTGCAAATGTCAAATAGGATCTGTCATCTGAAATGAAGCACGAGAGGAAAGGAAAGTGCTGCACTGAAGCGCAATTTTGCACTGCAAGTGCTGCAGCTCCTTATTTACAGCCCCTTCTGGAGTTTATCTCTCGGAGCCAGAGCTTGAAACCTGCAATTATGTTGTAAAGCATATGCTTCTGACTTCCTTAGAGTTACTTTTTCTGATGAAGATCGATGGACCCACATACGTTCCTCTTCAGAAAGGATTGGACTTACTGCAAAAGGAACAGAGTTTCCAAAAGAGTGAAAACGCGGAGCTAAGCTAACTCCGCGCACAGTTGAAGAAATAGCCTCGCGCTTTAAACGCAGAGGATGATGCGATAACTTCGCGTAAAGGGGGACAAGATTTCCTTCCAAATTCATCGCGACTGCTAATCAAAGATAGCCTCGCAATTCATCGCGACTGCTAATCAAAGATAGCCTCGCAATTCATAGTGACTGCTAATCAAAGATAGCCTCGCAATTCATAGCGACTGCTAATCAAAGATAGCCTCGCAATTCATAGCGACTGCTAATCAAGGATAGCCTCGCAATTCATAGCGACTGCTAATCAAAGATAGCCTCGCAATTCATAGCGACTGCTAATCAAAGATAGCCTCGCAATTCATCGCGACTGCTAATCAAAGATAGCCTCGCAATTCATAGCGACTGCTAATCAAGGATAGCCTCGCAATTCATCGCGACTGCTAATCAAAGATAGTCTCGCAATTCATCGCGACTGCTAATCAAGGATAGCCTCGCAATTCATAGCGACTGCTAATCAAAGATAGCCTCGCAATTCATCGCGACTGCTAATCAAGGATAGCCTCGCAATTCATAGCGACTACTAATCAAAGATAGCCTCGCAATTCATCGCGACTGCTAATCAAGGATAGCCTCGCAATTCATAGCGACTGCTAATCAAGGATAGCCTCGCAATTCATCGCGACTGCTAATCAAGGATAGCCTCGCAATTCATAGCGACTGCTAATCAAAGATAGCCTCGCAATTCATCGCGACTGCTAATCAAGGATAGCCTCGCAATTCATAGCGACTACTAATCAAAGATAGCCTCGCAATTCATCGCGACTGCTAATCAAGGATAGCCTCGCAATTCATAGCGACTGCTAATCAAGGATAGCCTCGCAATTCATCGCGACTGCTAATCAAAGATAGCCTCGCAATTCATAGCGACTGCTAATCAAAGATAGCCTTGCGGATTCATTGAGACTACTAGTAAAGCCCCGCGTTTCAAGCGCAGGGACGACACAATAAAACGGCGATCTCGCAAACAAGACAAAGCAATCGTCCAGATTAAAATCAGCCAAAATATCTCAGAATGGTTCTTAGAAAACCAAGAGATGAGGTTTTTACCTTCGGAAGACGCTGCATAGACTGGTTCGCTGTTGCGTTTACCTTCACGGCTGCTGCCATTAGCGCCGGCCAACTTGCGAAAAGCCAAACTCCTCTGGAGAGACATCCTAATGATGAAAATCTATGGAGAATTGAACGAAGATCAGTTGAAGATCATTCGTGAGTCACTCGAGTTCTCAGAAATTCTTCGGATGAGATGAAGAAGAAGATGAGCTGGGAGCTCTATTTAAACAGAATTTCCGTCGCTTGGTATTCGGCGTGGAAACTCGGGGTAATTAATGACGTAATTACTCATTTCACTGAAGACGAAGTGAAGCTGATTAGCTCCGCGTAAGTGAGCGAAATAACGCGAGATAGACTTGGTATTCTAACTCCGCGTTTCAGTTTGAAAATCTAAAGTATTTCAAAATCTGCTGAAGTCTAAGCCATTTTAAAAACTTTGGAGGGGGTTTTGTTGGCAGTGAAAATTTCTAAGTTAAAAGGATTTTCCACAACAGAACGCTGAGCTAATTCAATAGCCCCGCGTTTGGTTATATTAACCCTGCGTTTGAATAAAACGCGGAGATATTTAATAGCTCCGCGTTGATTCCGCAGTCTGGCTTGTATTAGCCTCGCGTTTGAGTAAAACGCGGAGATGATCAATAGCTCCGCGTTTTGGTTATTTAGCGCCGCGTTTTGATGCGATTAAAGCTCCGCGTAAGCAGATAACCAGAATCTCAAATTGATTGAGATTATGATTCTGGGCTTATCCAAATACCCGAATCAAGTCTAATCAAAATTCCATCAAAACTAAGATATTTGATTGGAATCCCTGATAATGACGAGTTCTATTTAGATAGAAACTCTTGCATTAACCTGGGGCTATAAATACCTTCTTGGTGAAACCCTAGGGGTCTTCGGGGTGGTCTTCTTCTTCTTTTTGGCATTGGAAGCCTCCTATCGATCCTTTGGCAATTCAAGTACGCGAGAGAGCCTTGAAGCCTTTGCTGATCATCTGCTGAAATCTTGGAGAATTCACGTTACGCACAGAGCCTTGAGTTCGTGAAGATCAGAGAAAATCACCATCTTCTTTCTGGAGTTCTTGAGAAGTTCGAGTTACGCGAGAGAGCTTTGAACAAATCAGAACCAGAGAAGATCGTCTATATTCGGCCGATATCTTTAAAAGAGAAGATTTCAACGTACCGATCGTCCAAAGGAACTGCTTGACAGATCCCATCGCCACAGATCCCACAATATTGTAAAAGAGAGAGATTGAAATATAAAATCTTCTCGTTTGTTCTTTTTATATCTTGTTCACTTTCATTGTAATTTAAGTTAATTCGATGGAAGGAAGCGAAGAAACTTTTGCGACGAACACCCCTGAAATCGCCAAAGCTAAGTATGATATTAAGCTTCTGCACCTGGTTTAGTGTTGCCAATGCCGATTTGTCCAACTTCTCTATCAACCGCAACTACTGCAAGGAGATAGAGGCCTTCTACTCTAGCCTCAAAGGGGCCAAAAGAGTGAGGGTAAAAAGAATGGACGAATTTTTTGGTGCGGCGGCCGATCCATCAGACTTGGGCAACTCTGATGGGGATGACGATAATGGTAATGATGATGACGACGATGATGGTGGTGCCCCTCAAGACTTGGTTTCCCGCCTCCGGAGTCCAGCCATTAAACGCCAAGGATCTGTAAGAGGCGAACAGGCGAAGAAGAAGCAGAAATTAGCCCCGGGGACCCTCTTAGTCTCTCAAGAGACGGCGGTCAAGTTTGCTTCAGACTTGCTGGCCTCATCTCTGCCTCCGGTGCTAGCAAAGGAGAGTGGACCTGCTGAGGCTCCGGTGCTACTGAGGTCCCGGCTCTCCCAACTGTAGAGTCTGTCGAACACTCTGCAACGCTACCTCTGGGTAGCGAAACTGGTGCGCTTCTGGAAACAGAGACAGCTCCTCCTTCAAGTCCGACAACTGGACTTATATCTCCTGGTATGTTTTTTATATTCTATCTTCTGTTCATTATTCATTTCATCATTATATGTAACACTTTTTGTTTGCTTTCTGAAATGCAGGTGGTTAACCCCACTCACCGATGCATTCGACTACCAGAGGGAGTCTGAGGAAAAGGTGGATTACTCTGGCACAACTGGCTGGGTGGTTGGATTACTCTGGCACAACTGTTTTGGTAGTTCTGCAAATGAGTTTGATGCAGACTACTTCATAGCAACTCCTCTCTCTGTTCCTTCTTCAGTTCTCCTAATTGATGAACTTGGGAGTGATGATAGGACAGAGGTCATTGTCGCGGCCGCAGCAAGAGAAGCTATCCTATCCCCAAGTCTGCCGTCTCCAATACCAATGGTCTGCTCCGAGGAAACTTTTCCAGTAGCAGTTAGCATGCCTTCTGCTCCTCAGCTGGCGGTATTTATATCCTCTACTATTATGGCTATTGAGACACTGGTGACTCCTCCAGCTCCAAGTTCTCTGCCAGCGGGAGATGAAGAGAATTTGAAATTCTCATTTGAAGCCACTTCTATTGCAGGAGGAGCTTCGGGTGAAAATACTCCATCGTCTACTCCTGCTGTTGGTGCTGCTCGAGTGATCTGTACTAGTGATAATTCGCCTCAGGTTTCCAGTTCTGCCAAGTCTTTATTGGATTTAGTGGCCCCACATGTAATGAGTCTGGTACAGGGACGGACTTCTGCTTCCTCGACTCCAACGGATGCCACTCTTCCCCCGGCAACATCTTTCTTAGCGCTGCCTGCTTTAAACTGCTTTAAACACAGACACTGTGGACCCTCTCAAAGAATTCTTCAACCATAGTGTAAATGACTTTTTGCAGCTGCTAAGGAGGTGTATTTGGAATGATCCTAGATGGAAGAGATTTCTTTAATCTTGGACGTCCAATATTGTCTAGCTATCTAGATAATATTGAAAGGATTGGGGGACGTGACCGAGTAGCTCCTTACCGGGCCCGCCTTGAAGCTTTGGAAGATCAGGTGAACACACTAAACATGGTTCGCCAAGCGGATGTGGAAGCGATTACTGAGATCGAGTCGGCGCGGCTACGGGCAGAGTTGGTGGCTTGTCAAGAGGAACTAAGGCGCAAAGAGGAAGTCTGGTCTCAAAAGTTGGCAGAACTATGAGCCAGTCAGGAATCAATCCTCAGGGGTTTAGAGATAGTAGACTTTGAGATTGAGGGGAGTCAGGCCGCCATCCTTAGAGCCAAAGAGACTATTGCTAAGGCTCGAGCTATTCTGGAAGCCAGCGAGTCTCGGTTAGGGGAATCCGTTAAGAAATGGGAAGAGCTGATTCTTCAATAAAGACAACTTGAACAAGAAGGCATAATGAGGAGCTGTACTATTGAAGAATCTCTTCAGTGGTTGGCCCAGCAATTGACAATAAATGATGATGATTTACGCCGACAGGCTCAACACTCCGTGGAGGAGACTCGTCAAGTAATTGACGAGGCGATGAATAAGTTGAGGCTCCTAGGAGATCCATAGTTTTATTTCATTCTATTCTTAAATTCTTTTTGTAATAAGAACTTGTAATAGAAGAGAGAACTTGACTGATTCTTTGAATTCTTTTGTAACTTCATTCTTTTTGATTTATGAATAAAGGAAATTTTTTGATTCTTTTATCTGTTGGCTAGAAAATCTATTTGCACAACAAATAACTTATCATCAAAATAGTTCATTTGTTTAGGTAAAACAATCCAAGGCTCATCTGCGTAACTTAGAGTGCTAATACCGAGGTGATCGGGTCAGGATCACTGAATTTTGACAGAGGTACCTGATTGCACATGCCTAGAATTTGATTGGAGGCGGTTCAAGGCTCTCATGCGTAACTTGAACTGCACATACCAAGATGATCGGATCATGATCACCAGATTTTGGTAGAGACGCCTAATTGCAAATATCTAGAGTTTGATTGGAGGCGGTTCAAGACTCTCATGCGTAACTTGAACTGCACATACCAAGATGATTGGGTCAAGATCACCAGATTTTGGCAGAGGTGCCTAATTGCACATGCCTAGAGTTTGATTAGAGGCGGTTCAAGGCTCTCATATGTAACTTGAACTGCACATACCAAAATGATTGGGTCAGGATCACCAGATTTCGGCAGAGGCGTCTAATTGCACATGCCTAGTCCAAGTGCTCTCACGCGTAACTTAAACGGAGATGGGAATAATCCAAATCGTACTGTCAGAGATAAGAACTTAATATGACAGAGTTTATGGGATTTTTAGCAAATTCCTAGCTATCAACCGATTTGATTAGTCTTTACCAACTACCGTTTGAGTTGGGCTAGTCATGCTATTTCTCTCAGCATGATGAGTTATTGAGGAATTGATTTCCTCTCCCATTTGTCTTTAATCAGCATTGGGTAGTTAATTCATACTTTTATCCTCAGTATGATAGGGTTAGCGAGGAACTTGTTCTCCACTTCCTGCCGCTTTAACAACATTGGGCAATTTTTTTTATAGCACTCAATTAGCCTTCTAATGGCTAGTAAAAGTAGCGGAAGCAACATGATATTTATCATCGTCAATATTTTTTGCACCCCCAGCCAAATCCGGTTGCTAGCCAATGAGAATAACTTTGTCACAGCTGTGGTTCGGAGCATACGCAAGGGGCCAGCTTGCAAGTGCGGGCTGTCCATGCTTGGTGTTGATATTGGCTTCCTTACTAGTACAAGGATCGCTCTAGCAAGAAACTCATTGGTTCCTACTACTAAAGTTGTCATATTTGTAGAAACTTTCTTCTGTTCCTCTTTAAGTGTGAGAATTCCGGCTTCTATCAATGCCTGAATTCAGTTCTTAAGAGGATAGCAATCCTTAGTTGGGTGCCTGACATTCCGATAGTACAGGCAATAGTTGGGGTCGTTGGTTTTAGCAGCGTTTTCCAGTTTTCTATTTTTCGAAAGTTTTAACATACCCTTCCTGAGGAGGAAATGGAATAGAGTACATGTCTGCTCCGTCTTGAATGTATAAGTTCTATCTTGTCGTGGCCTATTTTGAACTGCACCTCTCGAATTCTGAGGTCTTGGCTTTGGATCTGCAACTGTTTCCATCACAACCTTCCCTTTATTTTTAGGATTCTATGGATATGGCCTGTTATTTGTAGAGTTTCTCGTACCATAAGATTTCTCAATCCGGCGAATCCTGCTTTAGCAGATCTTTCCAAGTTTTGGACTCTACAACTCTCATTCTTATCAGCACGCCAGTCCTGAAGTTATACTTGCAGGTTTCTACCAGAGTTTCTTGGGTCATACCATATTTGTAGTGCACGGATTTTTCCCTGAAGCGTTCAATGAAGTTTTTAACTGTTTCTTCTTCTCCTTGTTTCGTCGCAAAGAGGGAATGAACCGATATTTCGGTATTATACTCAAAAAAATGTGCCAGGAACTGTTTCTCGACATCATACCACGTGTTTATGGTTCCCGATGGTAGCTGTATAAACCATGTAAAGGCAAGCCCTCGCAGGGTGCTCGCAAAAATCTTGCGTTTCTCACAAGTTGTACTGGCTTCGCATTTATCGCTAGGTCCAGTAATAGCCTCGCGTGGAGAATCACACGCTGGCTTTAAGAAATTTTTATCCTCACGTTTATCGCAAGTGTAAGCAATCTTGCGTTTATCGCAAGTACTACCGGTTTCGCGTTTATCGCTAAGTCCAGAAATAGCCTCGCGTGGAGAATCACACGCTGGTTTTAAGGAGATTTTATCCTCGCGTTTATCGCGAGTGTAAGTAATCTTGCGTTTATCGCAAGTACTACCGGCTTCGCGTTTCTCGCTAAGCTCAGTAATAGCCTCGCTTGGAGAATCACATGCTGGTTTTTCTTTGCGATCAATGCAAGTTGCAACTTCGCGTTTAACGCGATAATGACTGGTCTCGCAATTAACGCGAACCAGTTTGCGAGGGACAATAGCCCCGCATTCTATGGAGTTAGCCTCGCGTTCGATGTGGGATTTGAGGGCTTTTCGCCTCGCTTTGCGATATTTATTTCGGAGTTGGGTTCTGGTCAATTCAGTTTCTATCCCTTCTTCGGCAATAGAGAGGCCATCCTCTACTAGGATTTCCTGCCCAAACACCGGCTCTATGGCCGTGGTCTCCAAGGATCCCCGTTCATCGGTGGATACCTTTTTACCCGTTGCTCGGGTATTGGAGCGAACGCGACGATAATGTCGTGTTTCGTTCAGGTTACCTGATTCAGAGGAGAGGTATTCCTCGTACTTCTGCTGGTCGATTTTAACGACCAGCATATCTACGTCGGATCCGATCCTCTCGATGTCAGATTGCGCCACAATCTCTTCTCTAGTGAAAAAGACGTCTCCTACTGTGGTTGCCAGTTTGTTCACAGCAGAAATTCTTTGCCTTCCTTCCATTGAAATAACTTGATTTACAACGAAAGTGAACAAAAAAAAAAGAGAACAAACGAGAGGATTTATATCTTAATCGCTCTCTTTTACAATGTAAACGTGGGATCTGTGTGGCGATGGGATCTATCAAGTAGCTCCTTTGGACGATTTGATGCCGAACTCTTCTCTTGAAGATAGCAGCTGACTTTTAGATCTTTTCTTCTCTGCTCTTCACGAATTCAAGGCTCTATGCGTAATTTGAACTCTCCAAGATACTCAAAAAATTTGATTCTCCAGAAAAGATCCTCTAAGGCTTCCTCAAGAGGGTATTTATAGTTTTAGGATGATATGAGAGTTTCTATCTAAATAGAATTTGTACTCATCAAGGATTCCAATCAAATATCTTAATTTTGATTTATATCTCTTGATTTTAGAGTTCTGATCAGATTTAATTTGGGTATTTAGATAAGCTCAAATCTTAATCTCAATCAATTTTGAAATTCTGGTTATCTGCTCATGCGGAGATAATCTTGCCAAAATGCGGAGCTAAAGAACGAGAACGCGGAGTTATTGAATAGCTCCGCATTTTACTTAAACGCGAGGCTAAAGTAGCCTATACACGGAGCTATAGAATTAGCTCCGTGTTCTGTTGTGGAAAATCCTTTTTACTTAGAAATTTTCACTGCCAACAGTAAGTACTATATCAAAGAGCAAGGGGGACACAAAGTCTTTGTCAGGGATTGCACAATCCGCACGAACTATTTTGGATAGTATTTGTCAAAAGTCATGGGATCCTAAATAGAAATGGTAGAATCTACTGGTATAGGACCACAAGCTGGGGTTTCTCAATGGGAACAAGAGAACGAGGATGTTTCCACGTATGGACAAAGGAAAAGAACTTGCAAATGCCAAGTCTTGAGGGTACCTATGCACCATATTGGTCATTAGTCATTACAAAGCAATCGTAATCTAGAGCCTAGCGGGGTATATGTGACGGTAATCATAACATCAATGTCCATATCAGTTGGATACATATAGTAGATTCTGTGAATATTCATATATATTAGGAATGTCATAATAATAATAATAAAAGAATTTCTGCTAGACCTCACTCGTTGTTTATAGAGAGATCCAGGACATACAGAAGTTGCATATAGAAGATTCAGCTAGTTCTTAATAACTCGTATGATTTAACACAACCTAAAGGAAGAGTTGCATATAGAATATTCAACTAGTGCTTAACAACTTGTATGATTTAACGCAACTAAAGGACCTTTTTTCCCCGAAATTAGAAAATTTCTTGGCTATTCTGATGGTGTTTTCATACCCTATCACATAGATTATTATGTAAGCCTGCAAGCTATTCTAAAATAAAAAAAATAAAAATAAAAATGTAATTTTTTAACCTACAATGCTAACGTTCCTTTTATTATGATGTGTTTAAGAACTGAATATAATAATCTCAGAAGAAACAAAATACTAAGTACAAGGGGACGGATATTAAATCAGAGTAACACAACTATATTCACATACACATATATTTTGAATCTCCATTTACACCGTAAAGTTGTAAACTATATTTTAGATCCATTTGGTAATGGAACAAAGCTTGTCTAGCTAGTGCAACTTGCTAGACATATCATCCATTCAAGAGTTAAAGATATGGGTAGATTGTTTGGATTATGCGTCATATAGTCATTTAAGTATGCAGCCAAAGATCCGACCTAATTAGTCCAGTTCCCTCAAGAACATAATCAAACTAGCTAGCCCCGTTGATTCACAGAGGTAGTCTCGACTTATTCCATTTTGATATTTCCAATAATATATTTCCATATTATTTCTGCTGGGTTAAAATTTTTGACAAGGCTTGTTTTGAAAGCATTCAATCTCACGGACAATCTACAGATTTATTATTATCATCATCATTATTATTATTATTATTTTGAGGATGTGTCCAATAAAAAGCACTAGCTTTTATGTAAATAGACTTTTGTTCTAAATACATCCACCTCGCATGCCCAAAACTCATGACCTGGGGGGAATTTTCTTCTGAATAAAGATGAATCAGTATATAAACATTCAGGAAGTGGGAGGATCCATCAGAGCAAGGAATATTTCAGCAACATATCTTCAACAATGGTAATAATAAAGAGGTTCTGTTCCATGAGCGAGTCATACATGAATATCATAACATCCACAATAGCCTAAAGAAACCATGAATCGCATAATAGATCCCAACCATAAAATGTATTCAAATGCAAAACAATAGTTGATTGGACTCTGATATATAAATATTCGGAACCAAAGTTGAATTTGACCAAGTTCTCACTTCACAGCAGAATAACTGCCTGCCAGATTTATGGGACAATTGACAACCCAATCAACAAAAATATAGACGTGCATAGTGCATAAACACAGGCATGACTCCACTTACTGCAACTGCTGCTTGATTCATTCACTGCAATTACAGGCACAAAGCACCGACTACTGCCTTAAGGGATAGTATGTTATACCTTTAGTCCCACATCGGTAGTGGGACTTGAGGCAATGGGAGGGAGAGGCTATAAAAGGAGCCTCTCCCCCTCCCTTAATTCTCGTCCCAAAATCTCTCCTCTCCCCCTGTATTATTACTTCAGTGCATAGTAATAAATTCTGCTGTCTTGTCCGTGGTTTTTACCCAAGAAGGGGTTTTTACCCAAGAAGGGGTTTTCCACGTAAATCTTTGTGTCTCCATTTTTCTGGTCTGTGGTCATTTGCTATTTTCCCACTCGTTTAGTCCATAACAGTGGTATCAGAGCAAGGTCAGCAAGGTTGTGGTACTTATAGTATGCTCTGTGGTTGTAAGTGGATCCTCCACATTTGTGGTTGCCACCCTCCACATCAGAAAATAAGTATTTGCTTTTTTGCGGAACCTACTCGGTATGCTTGCGGGGTCCACCCACTTGTTGTTGTTCTTGTGTGAGTAAGGTCAATAAGGTCGTGGTACTTATCGTATGCTCTGTGGCTGTAAGTGGATCCTCCACATTTGTGGTTGCCACCCTCCACATCAGAAAATAAGTATTTGCTTCTTTGTGGAACCTACTCGGTACACTTGCGGGGTCCACCCACTTGTTCTTGTTCTTGTGGGACCCACTTTCTTCCGCTGGTTCTCCCACTTGTTCTGGTAGGGCCCACTTTCGTGAATAGTGTTCTTGTGGGGCCCACTTCAGTGAATAGTGTTCTGGTAGGGCCCACTTTCGTGAATAGTGTTCTTGTGGGGCCCACTTCAGTGAATAGTGTTCTGGTAGGGCCTACTTTCGTGAATAGTATTCTTGTGGGGCCCACTTCCGTGAATAGTATTCTTGTGGGGCCCACTTCCGTGAATAGTGTTCTCGTGGGGCCCACTTTCGTCCACTTGTTTTGAATAGTGGGAGTTGTGTTGGAGTTGGGATATAGCAATGACACACAAATTTGAGATTGAAAAATTCAACGGAGGCAATTTTGGTCTCTGGAAGATGAAGATGAGGGCTATCTTGGTAAAAGATAAGTGCCTTCCTGCCATCGGTGAAAGGCCAGAGAATATCTCAGACGAGAAATGGTTGGAGATAGATGCTGAGGCTGATCTCCATCTCGGATTAGGAGATGATACATTGTCCAGCATTAAAAGAAAAGAAAAAAAAAAAAGGAAGACAGCAAAGGAGATTTGGGATCATCTCATCAAACTGTACGAGGTAAAATCTCTCCACAATAAATTTTTTTTTTGAGGAAGTTGTACACCATTCGGATGTCAGAATCCACTGCAGTGACGGAGCACATAAACACCCTCAACACTTTATTTTCACAACTCAAGAATTTGGGTTATGATATAAAAATGGGTGAACGTGCTGAAATTCTACTCCAAAGTCTACCGGATTCATATGATCAACTCATCATCAACAAAACAAGCAATTTGGCTGAAGATCGCCTCGACTTCGGTGATATTGCAGCTGCAGTCCTAGATGAAGAGAAGCGGCGCAAAAACAAAGAAGATAGGCAAGCAAGTTCACACCAAGCAGAAGTTTTGACGGTGACGAGAGGAAGACCAATGGAACCTGGCCCCAGTGGGAGTCAAGGTCGCGGTAGATCCAAATCACAGAGTAAGAATGTCAAATGCTACAATTGTGGCAAGACGGGTCACTACAGAAGAGATTGTTGGAATTTGAAACAAAATTCCGGTCCTCAAGGAAATGTGGCAAACAGCTCAAATGATGGAAATGCCTAGTATGTGAGGCAGCAACATCACATGAAGGCAGAAAAAGATTACAGGATGTATGGTTGTTCGATTATGGAGCAACATGACTTCTCACATAGAATGGTTTCATCACTATGAACCAGTCTCTGAGGGGATGGTTTACAGCTGTAATGATCATGCTTTAAAGATTGTTGGAAGAGGATCCATCAAATTGAAGATGTTTGACGGGACAGTTCGCACCATCCAAGAAGTGCGACATGTGGAGAGAATAAAGAAGAACTTGCTGTCTTTAGGGCAGCTTGACGACCTCGGGTGCAAGATTGAAGATGAGAAGGGGATCATGAAGATTGTACAAGGCGCGCTTGTAAGAGGAGAATACACTGGTGATGATTTGATAACTTCTGCAAGTAAGAAGGTATAAAAAAAAAACAGTTCATGACGGCGTACACCCCTCAACAGAATGGAGTGGCAGAGCGGATGAAACGTTGCTTGAATGTACAAGAGCAATGTTGGGAGCAGCAGGCTTAGAAAAATCTTTCTGGGCTGAAGCAGGCAACACCGCCTGTGATGTGATCAATCGGACTCCATCAACAGCATTTGAGTTGAAAACGCCGATGAAGATGTGGACAGGTAAACCAGTCGATTACTCTAAATCTTCATGTTTTTGGAATTTTCTGTATATGTGATGCATAATTCCCAAGAAAACTACTAAGTTGGATCCAAAGTCCAGAAAGTGTATTTTCTTAGGGTATGCTGATGGTGTAAAAGGGGTATCGTTTGTGGGAGCCCACTACCCACAAAGTTGTCATCAGCAGAGATGTCATCTTTACAGAAAAGAAGATCCAAGATGATAGCACTACTTCAAAAGCAGAGACTGCAGTGATACAGGCGAAAGATAATTCCTCTGAAGCAGTTGAAGAGAACCAGATTTCAGAAACTGTTGATTCTGGTGTGCAAGAGATCAGACGATCAGGCCGAGACAGAAAAACTCCAGTTTGGCATGCTGACTATGATGTGGATAGTAATGTTGCATACTGCCTTCTAACTGAAGATGGAGAGCCATCAACTTTCCAAGAAGCATTGACCAGTTCAAATGCATATCAGTGGATGACAGCAATGCAGGAGGAGATCGAAGCTCTTCATAAAAACAAGACTTGGGATCTTGTGCAACTACCATAAGGAAGAAAACCCATTGGCAACAAATGGGTATACAAAATCAAAAGGAACAGTGATGATCAACTGGAGCGTTATCGTGCAAGATTGGTGGTCAAAGGCTACGCTCAGAAGGAAGGTATTGACTTTAATGATATCTTTTCTCCTGTGGTTAAACTTTCTACAGTTCGAGTAGTTCTGGCTATATGTGCTATCTCTGATTTACATCTAGAGCAATTAGATGTAAAGACAGCATTTCTTCATGGTGATCTTGAAGAAGAAATTTATATGCTCCAACCAGAAGGTTTTGAAGAAAAAGAAAAGAAGAACTTGGTTTGCAGGTTGAACAAATCTCTATACGGATTAAAGCAGGCGCCGAGATGTTGGTATAAGAGATTTGATTCTTTCATCATGAGCCTGGAATACAATAGACTCTATGCAGACCCTTGTGCATATTTCAAGAGGTTTGATGATAACGACTTTGTTATATTGCTATTGTATGTAGATGACATGTTAGTTGCAGGCCCTAACAAAGATCGGATTCAAGAATTAAAGGCTCAGTTGGCTAGGGAGTTTGAGATGAAGGACTTGGGACCAGCAAACAAGATTCTAGGGATGCAAATTCACCGAGACAGAAGTAATAGGAAGATTTGGCTTACTCAGAAAAACTATTTGAAGAAAATTCTTCGAAGGTTCAATATGCAAGATTGTAAGTCAGTTTCTACCCCTCTTCCTGTTAATTTCAAGTTATCCTCAAGTATGTGTCCTAGCAATGAAAAAGAGAGGATGGAGATGTCTCGAGTACCGTATGCATCAGCAGTGGGTAGTTTAATGTTTGCTATGATCTGTTCAAGACCAGACATTGCACATGCAGTGGGAGTGGTTAGTCGATACATGGCAAATTCTGGTAGAGAGCATTGGAATACGGTAAAGAGGATTCTGCGATATGTTAAAGGAACCTCAGATGTTGCATTATGTTATGGAGGATCAGATGTAATTGTTCATGGATATGTTGACTCTGATTATGCAGGTGATCTTGACAAAAGTAAATCCACTACTGGATATGTGTTCATTCTTGCAGGTGGGGCTGTAAGCTGGGTTTCAAAATTGCAGTCTGTTGTTGCAACCTCAACTACAGAAGCAGAATATGTAGCAGCTACACAAGCCAGTAAAGAGGCGATATGGTTGAAGTTAGTGATGGAGGAGTTCGGGCACAAACAAGAGAAGATTTCTTTGTTTTGTGACAGTCAGAGCGCTTTGCATCTTGCAAAGAATCCAGCCTTTCATTCAAGAACCAAGCATATCCGAGTTCAGTATCACTTCGTTCGTGAGAAAGTGGAAGAAGGAACGGTGGATGTACAGAAAATACACACTAAAGAGAACCTAGCAGATTTTTTTGACAAAAGGAGTCAACACGGACAAGTTCATTTGGTGTCGATCCTCTTGTGGCCTGGCAGAGACGTAAGCAACATGATGACAAGGCAGAAAGAATGGTGTGAAGATTAATTGAAACTCAATTAAATCTTCAAGTGGGAGAATGTTATACCTTTAGTCCCACATCGGTAGTGGGACTTGAGGCAATGGGAGGGAGAGGCTATAAAAGGAGCCTCTCCCCCTCCCTTAATTCTCGTCCCAAAATCTCTCCTCTCCCCCTGTATTATTACTTCAGTGCATAGTAATAAATTCTGCTGTCTTGTCCGTGGTTTTTACCCAAGAAGGGGTTTTCCACGTAAATCTTTGTGTCTCCATTTTTCTGGTCTGTGGTCATTTGCTATTTTCCCACTCGTTTAGTCCATAACATAGTACACTGATAGAGAGGCAGAGCCCCCAATGACTCCCGTTCGGCCCTCTCTTTCTTCACCTGAAACAATGTCAAACATCCCATAAGAGCACATTATATTAGGTCCAACGAAAACTTGGAAAAAGAATGTAAGGAACACAGGCAACTCGTACTCAACGCTGAAATTGTATCCTAAAATTTATATACAATGTTTTTAGAGCTGTTGCAAATAGCAGTAACTGTGACACTGGATAACAAAGAATGAGAGAGATACTGATTTAGCCTTCTAGGTATGCATAATCATTCAGTGGGTACACTTCTGCCAATCAAAAAGGATGACAATGAAAGTTTCCTAGGGATACTATTTATAAAAAATGTTCTTAAACAATATGTAGTGTATCACCTTCCTAACAAACCATTACAAAAAGCGAACAATATGCTAAAACGAGGGGGAAAATTAAAAAGTTTAAAAAAAGGGGTATTTACAGGTTTGTCCCTTACATCTTTATAAATCATAATTTCGTCCTCCAAATCTTTATATTTAAAATTTAGTCCCCAAATCCTCTAAATTACTACAATTTAGTTCCTCCGTTAGTTTTTCCGTCCAAATAAATCGGCAAAATTTAATTTTTACTTTTTAAAATAATGAAATGATTTAAATATCCCTATGAAAAAAAGGGGAAATAATAGAGAGATAGAAGAGAAGAAGAAGGGAAAAGCTAATGAACCCAATGAAAAAAAAGGAAAAAAGACGAGAAAGAGAGAAGGAAAAGAGAGGAAGAAGAGGGAAGAAGAAGAGAGGAGAAAGAATGCAGAAAATGAGAAGAGAGGAGGATGAGGGAAGAAGAAAAGAGGAGGAAGAAGGAAGAAGAAATTAAGAAGGGGTAAAATGAGAAAATCAGGTCAAAAAATAGACTGGGGTAACCGAAGTTAGAGGAAGGGATTAAATTGTAGTAACTTAGAGAATTTGAGAACTAAATTCTAAATATGAAGATTTAGGGACTAAATTATAATTTATAAAGATTATAATTTAATTACACAGTGCTGCATGAATCAGCCTCAGCGAGACAAACAACCTCCGAGCGAAAATCGGAAGTCAGGATCACCACATTGAGTTGCCAACACCTATTTAAACCGCTCAATCCGCACACAAGTGAGATAGCCTCACGAATTTAGAAACGAAAAAAAGGCTCAGGTCAGCCCCAGACCCAATCGGGCCGGTCCGAAAAAGTCCGACCTATGGTCCACCCTGTACAGCTCAGGGACAGACCCAGCGGCTAAACAAATTTGAGTTTTAGGCAGGGTACGGACTATCTCCAAACCCGTGCAAAAAGCCTGATCCGACTGGACTCCTAGGTTCATCATCTCCCTCCCCCGACCTCTGTGTTTCGAGTGTTTCTCCTCTCCTCTCCTCTCCTCTCCTATTTGGAGTCTTACTCCAACCCTAAGACCACCTCCATTATTTGACTCTTACCCGTTTCTAGTTTTCTCTTTCCCAATGAAAATCGGGATTTCCATCCAGAAAGCTAAAACATCCAAATTTATAGATTCAGTCTCCATAATCATCCAAATCTCTGAAGATCAAGGTCAGGTCATAGACTCCGTTTCCATAATCATGTTCAATGTTTGAATCCTTATTAAATAGTGAAGAACCGGCCGACAGCGAAATAGTTTCAAGCTCGACAATCCCATCTATGCAATAAAATCAATGACAATCGAAATCCCTTAATATAATAAAAGAAACACTTGATTTCTGCTGTATGATGTGGATCATCATTTCTGTTATGCCTGAAAATTGAGCTTCATCGTCAAGTGCTGCAAGTAATCATTCTTATGCACATCATATTTTGTGGATCCATTTCAGAAAAAAAAAAGAAGCAAGTATATTTTCTGTAGCTAGCTGAGATCAGGGTGAAATGAGCTCCAAATCCAATAACAAAATCTAACTCTAAGCATAAAAGAACCAAATTACCTAATTACCGTGACAACGATAAATTAAAATGAGGATATATGTTTAGAGATAGTGAAAAAGCTGAACCCTTTTATTCCTCAAACAAGATAAAGCTGGATCTCACCGAAATTCGTTGGAGATGCCATAGAGAACTTCGAAGATGGACCATTAATTTGATGGAGCATGTTTGTTGATTGATGAAGTGGATTAATTTCTCAGTTATTTTGATTGTCTCGTTTCCATAACCTTAATGGTGAACGAGTGAATGAAGGTACGTAGTTGCTGCTGCTATTAATTAATTCTCTTCTTGTTTTTTGCTTAGCTACCACTATAATCCAACCTTTCAGGATATGTGACACTTCAAACTAGTAATAGTATGCATAATTTTAAGAAGTTCTTGAAAAGACTGTTTACATATTCAAATTCTATATATGATATACTGCAAATTTCAACCCTGCGGCGTATTTCCGCCTTCTTTTCTGTTTCTTTTCTTTTTTTCTTTTTTTTTTTTTTTGGTTACCTCATTTTAGTTGACAAGAGTGCAAGTGCAGGGTCTGGCATGCAGGAAAGTGGTGAAGCTGGATGCATACGAATGAAATGGGTAACTCTGTTTTATTTACTTATACATTTGTTATTATCGTTTTCTTTCTTTCTTTTTTTTTTTACAGGAATATTTGACATTAAGAATTTAAATGAGACATGTCAATTTTTGACAGGCCCAAAAAGCCAATGGGCCACATGAAGCCTGTTTGGCTAGAGTTGGACTATTCCATGCTGACCCGTTACGGGCTTTGGATCAGTCCAAAACCTTATAATTTAGTTTGGACATTGAATAAACCTGGCCCAGCACATTCTCATCCCAAGTTTACGCTCCACAACCTTGAAAGAGAGTAACATTAGGAATGCATCATATCACACAGAAGAGGGTCTCCTGATGGGTATTCACCAAGCACCTCATCAATCAGTACGATAGAAACCCCTTGAATATAAAGAGAGGTAATTCCAAAGTGGGGTATAGCCATTTGTAAACCAAACTAAAGACGTCATTTCTCTATTCCAGGAACAAATATTGTGATGAATCTTAAGGCACTCGGTACGATATAAACCTAAAATTGCTTATGATATCCTAATATTACGAATATTATAATGTGAGACGTTCATTATTGCCAATCCCATCACCATAAACCATTAGATAATACCAATACACTAAGATTTTAAACCTTGGCTAGAAAAATAATTAGACCTAAATAAATGTCAATTAGAGTCGGTACTAGAATGCAACACATGGCTATTTTCGGTGAATTTCGAATATCTTTTCATTATCATTGAAAATATTACAATAATTCAATCGATTACAGTGAAAAGAATAAGGAAAAGAAAATAAGCGAAGTGGTGTTGGAGGTGAAAATTTTCTAAATAAAAAAAAGATGGCAAATAGCTCGCAGAATGCTAAACTATGAATTAGTTTTGCGCGGTAGAAACTTAATTTCGCGTGAATAAGTAAAATGCGAACCTAAAGCCTTAGTTTCGCGTCCAAAGTCTTTAACTCCGCATGGGCAGATTTTCATAATCCTAAATTGATTGTGATTGAGATTTAGGATTATCTAATATCCGAATTGAGTCCATTCAGAATCCAAAATTAAAACATTTACATCAAAATCAAATATTTGATTAGAATCCTTGATAAATATAAAAACATTCTATTCATATTCCTAAAGAAACTCTCATAACCAACTAAAGTTTATAAATAGCCTCTTTGAGGAGATTTCAGGGGTCTTTGGCAATTCAAGTTACGCGCGAGAGTCTTGTATTCATTAAGATCAGCAGAGAGAGAAGGTATGGCCTACCATCATCTTCTTCAAAGAGAGATTTTCACATCAGATCGTCAACAACTTCTACTAGATAGATCCTACCACCACATTATAACCCACTTTTATTGTAAAAGAGAGCGATGAAAATATAAATCATCTCGTTTGTTTTCCTATTATTCCTCTTTCATTATAATTATCATAATTAATAGAAGAAAACAAGATTTTTGCAGAGAACAAACTTGATGGATGAGTAAATCTAAACTAAAAACCCAAGAAATTGGGTATGAGTAAACTTCAGGGAGTTGAGATAATAATCATAAAGAATATTTTTTAAAAGTGGAAATGAACTGCAGCTCATGTAAATTGCATGAGCTCATTTTCATCACTCTCTCTCTTTATATATATATATATATATATATATAGTTTATGACCAACTAAAACTCCAAAATCAAAAATCTAAGAGAGACCAAGACAAAAGGCTGTATTTTGCCAAGTGGCACCTAAACCTTTTTCTTGCTATCCTTTCATGTTTACTCACAGACATGATTTTTCTGTAGTCACCCTAATTTCTCATCTCTTATACAATAACTGAATCATAGCAGGTCTCATTGTTCTTGCTATTTTTACAGGCTATTGTCAGTGGGCACTGAAGTTCTAGCATTTCAATTTATTTTAGATTTATCGGCCGACGAGCATCATTCCAGCTATAAACTGTAGCATCTTCCAGATGAAACTAAATAGCTATTTCTTTATAGTTACGATCTTAAGGTTATTATCCTTCTACCTTGTGCTATTAGAGTGTGATGATAATGCTTATTTTTGAGTCAGGCATCGACATGTAATCTGTATGATCGTAAGTCTTTAAATTATTATGTAGTAATATTTTGTATCCTTTGCTTCTTATATATCCGTGATCCTTTTAAACTAAGGATAAAGTCTTGGTGAATGTTGCGTCCTTAACCTTTCCAGGAATTCTTTCTAATGACTGACCATGTATTTCGATGCTCCTCCGATGTAACTTTTTTCTTTATTGTTTTTGCCATATTTACTTTTTTCTGTATTTCTACTGGAAAAATTGACCATACTTGTCTTCACCTTCTCTTAAGCTCCACTTTTCCGTTCCCTGGCAACATTTGAGCAACGGGTCCTTCCAGTGTATAAATTCAACCCATCTTACAAGCTCAGCCATCCAATTTAGTAGCAACGGAGGAGGCAGTATTGAAACTCAGTGACATAGAATGGGAGCAAAATTAGGATTTGTGGTGGAGAAATTGGAGAATAACTTAAAGTTTAGGATAAATTGGCAGTTTTGGATCTCACGCCCAGACGAATCACACGTTCACTTTCTCATGAATCACTCAAGAGAAAGATTTAATAAAAACAAATCAAATGCTCTCGATTTCATTCATTATCTCTCATTATATCATAAAATTAGAGTTTTAGAAACCATATATTTAGAAAATTCTACTGCCACAAGATAATAATAAATCTTTTAAAATCTAACTAAATCTCTAATCCAATCCAACTAAATAACTAATTTTATCTTTATTAATTTTCCTGCATTTGGAAATATTTACCACCTGGTGAATGCCAACAAGAAAAAAAAATAAGCATGGCTGAATAAAATTAGCCAATTTTTTCAAAATCCGACAAAACTTTCCACCGAACTTAATATAAGAAAGTCAAATAAACCCGTAACCAAATGTATGCTGCCTTATATTCCAATAATGATGACAATAATAATTGTGGAAAGTTTGGAGTAAAGTTAAAATCTATCACTTCTATAAAAAATGAAAAATTTGGAATATGAGCTAGAGAGTAAATGAAAATCCGATCCACATTAATCGGACTATTGAATATTTCTGTAGTTGGCTCTAATAGAAAAATCAGATCAACAATTTTTGGACCTGTAATGGACTCTATGATAGCTTCAGTCTCAGCGATAATATCATCACCTAAATTCTCAGAAGCTGATATATTGATATATGGACTCTTTGAATGACACTGATATTCATAAAGTCAAAATTCTCCACATGCTGAACATTTGATGGAAGGACACTGTTGAGCCGAGTGTCTGTATCTTTTACATTTAGAGTACTGTTTAAAGACAAAATGTGGAGCATACCGTGCATGAAGAAAAAGCTGCAAACGATTCTAAGCTGGACGATATTTATAGTTGTTGAGATACTAATCAGATACTTTTCCAACCAACTTCAACTTAGCATAATTATATTTCTACTTTGAAGACGGAAAAAATGTTCCAAGTTATTCTCCTAATTTTTATAACTATTAGGGTCATTATAACCGTGAAAATATGAGACTGTATCATATATATCACACACAACTTATTTATAATCAACATTAGTTTTGATATATTTACCAAAGTATTGAGGTGTCTCGATTATACCTTGAATCCGATACAAACCGGACTCCAAACGGCTTCAAAATCAAGTTCAAATCGCTTAACGGGTCTGCAAGGCCTTAAGGGGTTTGAACCCACTTAAATCTGCTTCCTTTTAAAACGGGAACTTCTAAAGGGGCACAAGATTTTTCCTAGTGAGCCCAAGCATAAATATCAACTTTGCCCTCAAAATTTTTTTCCCATCTTGTCCTTCTTCCCTCTCCCGCTCCCTCCAGCCCTCTCGCACATTTTTTTTTTTAGCCCGTTCGGACTGTAAGTCCGAACGGATTTGGTCTGTTCGGACTGTAAGTCCGAACGACACCCCCCCGTTCGGACTGACAGTCCGGACAGGAGCTTGACCCAATCTGATATTTCCACCACTGTCTCACTCACTCTATTAATATAATAAAATGATATATCATTAATTTACCCAATTTAACGTGACTTCTAGGACTTATATTAATAACTAATTATATATTATTATCAAAATATAGGGAAGGAAGCAAAAAAATACAATGATACAGCGACACCTTGATATACCGATACAATGATACAATAATTCACCGATATAATGATACACTAATACACAATGATACACCGATACAATGATACTCCAGATACACAAATACAATGATACTCCTGATACACCGATATAATGATACAATGATACATTGATACACCGATACAATGAAACAACGATACAATAACTGATATAATGAAATAGTGAAGATTATAAACAAGGTCCCCAACGTATAAAACAAACAAGATCTTATACAAATTAAAGAAATAAGATCAAATACGAATGTAGTGTATATATTAATCGAACAAAAAGCGACTAGTAGGGTTCATTACAAAAAAAAAAAAAACCATATATTCTACAAATTCTTCAAAATGTTTGCAAAAACAATTACACCGGCCACTTGAAGTTCCTAACATCATCCATATCAATACACAACTAATATAATCTAATCACTGTCTCCTTGTCTTTATCGAGGGTTGACGTCTGCTTCTGGTTCGAGACATAATTGCCGTATCGGGTGTATTAGGAGTGGATTGATCTTGTCTTTGTTCCTCTGCTTACTCTTCTGGTGGTTCTTCTGGTTGAGTGCAACCAGTTAGCTGCAAATATCATTTTTTTGTCTAATTTTTTTCCCTGCAAGATAGTATAATATTAAATTTTAAAGACACTAAAACCGTATTTTGCAACTTAATCAACCATTAGGACAATACCATCAAACTTTATAATTAACTAATAAATTTTAATCCTAACGTTCATGATTATAAAAAATAACTAAATTTCGCATATTTTAAAATTGGAATTACAATATTAAATTTTCTTAATAATTACAATCTAAATATTAATAATTAAAATTAACAAAAAAATGCTACAACTAAACTTGCTATCTCATCCCCTCTTCCTCTTCCCAAACCCAACAAAATCACCAAACCCTAATATTCAAGAGTTGTTTAATCCAAAAATTATAAAAACTAAATTTTACAATAAATATTACTAAATTAGAAAAACTCACCTAGTAATGGCGGGAAGACAACGGCGGATGAACAACGGCGGCGGCGGCGGGGGGACCTCGGTGGCGGAGGGGGGACCTCGGTGGCGGAAGCTCGGCGGCGGCGGCCTGCGGCGGCGGCGGGAGGGAGGTCTACGAATGGGAAAGAGAGAGAGAGATTTCGAAGGAGAAATGAGGAGAGAAAGTATGGAGAAGATGAGTGGAAGTGGGAGAGGAAAAGTGAGTTTGGGTTAGGTTTGGAGGAGAAATGGGGAGAGAAGAGGAAGAGGAAGAGGAGAGGAGATATAGAGGGAAGGGTATTTTGGGAATATCATATGTACTCACTAAGAAATCTCCGTTCTTATGAAAAATTGGGCTCACTAGGAAATCTGGGCTCACTAGGAAAAAACTTGTGCCCCTTTAGAAGTTCCCTTTAAAACCGGTCTGCAATTGTTAAACTGAAACCGAAATTGGATTGAACCCAACAATAGCTTGCTGAAGCGGGTTTGATCTACAGGTTTTCCAAAGAACCAAGGAGCGGCTGGCGATTGGAGGTGGGGAGGTACTGTCGAGGTAAAAGGAGGTGATCGGTGATCTATCGCTAAAGATGGGAGGATTTGTGCAGTCGTGGAGCTGTCGTGGTCGCTCAAAGAAGAAGGGCTTTGGCACGGTGGGCTTGTGGGAAAATGTGTAGTGGGTTTGCAATGGGCTTGTAGGCTGATGGTGTTGAAACATGAGGAGAAGGGATTGACAGGGCTATGGTGGATGCATAGGAAATTTGAGTGTTTTTTTTTTTAAATAAATCTCTCTTCTCTTTGTTTTTTGATCTTCTTTTCCTCCATTTTCTATTTTTTTTTGTTCACTCGATTTTTTTATCTGATTTTTTTTTTGTTTTGCTCTCTTTTTTTGATTTTTTTTCTAGATTTATAAGAAAATAAAAAGAAAGTGAAAGAATTGATAGAGATAGATTTGGACTCTGATATATGAAGATGCAAAACTTTAGCTCTAATACCAATTTGATGCAGGATAAGAGTGAAATTAGGGTTTGTGCTGGAGAAATTGGAGAAGAACTTAGGGTTTATGATAAATTGGGGGTTTAAATCTCACGCTCAGCCGAATCACACGCTCACTTTCTCACAAATCACTCGAGAGAAAGATTTAATAAAAATAAATTACATACTCTCAATTTCATTCATCATCTCTCATTATATCATAAAATTAGAGTTTTACAAACTATATATATAAAATCCTAATGCAATAAGATAATAATAAATTTTTTAAAATCTAACTAAATTTCTAATCCAATCTAATCAAATCTAACTAAATAACTAATTTTATCTCTATCTTGTCCTCTTGGTTATAATTGAGATTTCATCAATGTATGAAGGAGCAGATTCTCCAGTGCTCCTGCATCAAGCCTTACAAGTTGTTTCATCCATCTTCACCCCTGTTGCTTCTCTTGCTTCCCAATCCTTTGTGAAAGAGGTTAGACTGTTTATCAAATTTGCAGACACAAGCTACCAATTCAAATTGATTTTCTTAATAAAATGTTAAGTTTATTACAAATAACTGACTAATTTTATAGTCTAAACTCACACCGTATTATTTTATAGTTGTTAATTTTTATTTTTTTTTAGGAGTTTTAGGATATAGATTCCTAACAATTTCATATTAGGTATCAATCCATAATAAATTGTTTTTAGGATATTAGTGCCCAATAATGTGAGAATTAACTTATAGTAGTCCATTTGGTTAAATATTTGGTGTGCCATATCATCATGTTTAAGAGTTAACCATAATAGTAAATTATGTTAGAGCAGGACTTGGTAGGACCACGAGACACGGTGCTCAGTTGCATCGCATTATGTTAGCAGCAATTTGTTGGAATTTGTGAAGAGAGAAAAACAATAAAATTTTTAGACACATTATCATACATCCCGCCGATATTTGTTTCTATCTTATATATCTTGATATGATCTCATACACAAGTTTACTCTCAGAGAAGGAGCAGTTATGTCTCTCAGAGGACTAGAAATCTGAGGAGGAGCTACATAATGAATCCCCAGATAGTACTCTACACGGATCTGCGGATGGTGTCTGAGGAGGCAGCTTAAATGGTTTATATAGCCTGTCCTCGGTGGATGTCTTTTGGTTTATGAGTTATATCTCATCCTTTACGTTAGTTGTTATAAAAACATGCTAGTAGAAATTTGATGAAAAATGATTATTTTGTTATTACTCATTAATAAAACATGTGGGGTTTCGCTCACCTTTTCAACCTAAAAAAAAAAAAAAAAAACCATAATAGTAAATTTACTTTATCGCCAACTTAACTGATCAAATTAATTTAGTGATTATCATTCATTCTCCACTTTTTTTTGCTCCATCTTCATTTTCTTTCTGATTATCTTAAATTGTAGAAACACGAATAGAATGAATTACTTTTATTAGCCGATCGACATGAGTACCATTTCTGATTACTACTAGTAAAAACCATTATCCGTTAAGTTCTCTCTCTGGATGAAACTTATATACCGATTGTGCTAAATCGTCAAATATCAGGTTTGCAGGTACTAGTACACCTTTACTTTGAAATTCTGAAGGAAGGGAGAGAGGAGCAAAATGATTGAGATAGCAACTATAATCATATTAGAAGTGTTTATTATATTAAAACTCCTTATTTTTTTCAGTATAGAAATCTACCCACCCACTTACTTTTAACATTGCCTGAAAATACAAACTTGTACCTTGCTAGTAGTCAAGAAATAGGGTCACTAAAATGTTGGCTCTCCTGTGATGAAGAAGTAAGAGAATTTATGGAATGGCTAAGAAAAATGGTCTCCATTAACAATCTTAGGTTTGTTCTGTTTTTTTTTTTTTTCCCCTCTTTTTATGGAGACAAGGCAAGCTATTGGTTGCTGGCCTCCAACTCGATAAGCCCAGTCCAGTCTTATTTCACCGACTCACAACTCTGATATGTGTCTGTGCATCGTAAGTGGAGAATGAGCGTGAGAATTCTCCTGCAGAGCGCCAATTCCAGATGACATCTTGATCAGAAATCTTCTTCGGACTCTGTCGAATCTTTCATAGGTTCCGATGCGTCTCTAATTCATGGTGCAACCTTGTCTCCTGCTCATACAAGCAGCTGCCACCGGCCATGGCTGGATTAATCTTCTACTGCAAACGACAGTTCCAAGCACTTCAAGATCATCTCCCTCTTGTACCCGGACCTCTGAGATGATGACTCTGGTCTCATGGAGGACACCTGAATACAGGTGTTTTCCTCTGAGACGGGCCAGTGGAAGAGCATCGGCGGCCCCACAGTGTTCTTTTTCGATGAGACAAGGCAATGGTGCACGCTGAAAAGGTTCAGCTACATATATAGCCAGATCACAAGAAAATACGTACATTTCTTTCTGCCTTGCTAAATGGAACGATTAACCTACTGGATGTCGGTGATGATGAAATCGTGGATGCTTTATTTGCAGCCGGAGGGAAGGTCTGTCGGAGAATCAAACAGCCTAACAGCGAGCTAGAATCGAAGAGCACGGCCACTGGCTCGGGCATTCCAGGGGGCTCTTGCATTATGCACTGTTTGCAAATGGGGAGAGGATATTCTTGGGTTCTTGAGGATGCAGAGACAGCGTAAGATACACCAGACAAGTTGCCAATTGCCAGCTGTCGTATGCAGTTCTTGGCTCTTCATTCGGATTTAAATGCTATTTTTCCTTGCTTTGCAGGGGAATAAGAATGCGATTTTAAGAGTGCCGAGGCTGAGGGGGAAATTGTGTCTGCGCACAATAGATTGCTAACTGAGCCCCCTACTAAGTGAGCGCACCATAGCTTTTGAAAACTTTAACTTGTACTCACTGAGCCCACCCCCTTCCCGCAGCAGCAGGCTCCTCCTGCTTCTTCCTCAGTCGCAGGCTCCGCAGCACCAGCAGCAGCATCAAGGGTGGGGAAGCGACGAGGAGACTACAAAGAGGGCGGCGAAGTGGAGTTCATCGTTGTATGGGGCTGTGTTTGCAAGGTGGCTGATAGCGATTGAAGAGACTTTGTGGAAGCAGGTTAGGATTTCTTGTAGTGGGGTTTAGAGACTTGAGATGAACTAGGATTTGAGAATTTTGTGAGTTTGAAGATGAACTAGTATTCTGAGAGAGGAGATAACCTAATCTAATCTAAACTATCCTAATCTAATGAACATCATGGCATCTTGCATCAAGCATAACATCTTTAATTTTGTTGATAAGTTTTGGAGCCTGTAACTACAAATAAGAGTTCCACCAATCGTGTTACGCTCACGCTTACTGTGTAAAGTTGTATTGGCGTGTAGCACGTATTTAAATCGACATTCCTTGATTATTTCTTAGATGCTTGCCAAGATTTTTTTTTTTTTTTTTTTATTTATATTAATTTCCTTATTTGAGGGCACAGAGTAAATATCGGGAATTTCTAGATGGGCACTAGATTTTTCCTAGTGAGCCCACTTTTCCTAGTGCGCACGTCTTAACTTTTTCAAAAATCTTATTTTTCCTAGTGAGCACACCTATTTTACCAAATTACCCTCCCATCTCCCTCTCTTTCTCTGTCCGGGGTATCCAGCCCGGACAGAGACTCTCTGTCCGGGCTGGATACCCCGGACAGAGGCTCCCTGTCCGGACTGGATACCCCGGACGGGGGTGGGGGTTGGGGCTGGGGCGAAGGCGAGCGGAGAGGGTGAGGGAGGCGGCGGCGAGTGGTGAGGGCGAGAGCGAGGGCGGCGGCTAGCGGCGAGGGTGAGGGCGGCAGCGGCGGCGAGCGGGGAGAGCGAGGGCGAGGGCGGCGGCTAGCAGCGAGAGTGAGGGCGGCGGCGGCAAGAGGGGAGGGCGAGGGCGAGGGCGGCGGCTAACGGCGAGGGTGATGGCGGCGGCGAGCGGGGAGGGCGATGGCGACGGCTAGCGGCGAGGGTGACGGCGGCGGCGGCGAGCGGGGACGGTGAGGGAAGGGCATTTTTTGACAAAAAAATAATGGCAAATTGGTAAATAAAACGATCTTTTAAGTGGGCTCACTAGGAAATATGCCGTGCCCATCTAGAAACTCCCGTAAATATCTGACCTAAGACACTCTTCTTCTATAACATCTGACCTAAGACACTCTGGAAATTTTTACTGTACAAAATTTTGACTTCTGTTGACTATATTGGTGATATTCGTCACCATAAAATATATTCCTTCTTAAGTTTCATGCTAAATTATGTATATTAACAAGAATTTTATATGAGAGTTTACACTGTGTTTCAACATACAATAATACATAAAACTACTCCATGGAAAGAAAAAAGAACCTAAATTACGTATGGATGAATTCTAGGGGTCAAGATCATAATTCAAAAGAATTTTTTCCTTTTAAAAGAAAAAAAAAAATTATTAGAGATACTATAAATGGACCACAACTTAGGTAACTTACATAATGCGATGGCTCATTTTCATATATATATATATATATATATATATATATATATATATATATATATATATATATATATGAGCTGCTGACTCACTCTATTTCTACTATCTTTAATATATTTTTTCTCAAATTTTCTTTTTAACTGCTATCTCAATTACCTAGGGTTTACTCATACCCAATTTCTTGACTTTTAGTTTCGATTTGGTCATCTACCAATTAGATATAAAATTAATAATTTTCAGTTAATACAACATTTTGTATTCACTTGATGAAAACTAAATAAATTTCAAAATCCTTGATTTTACATTCATGACGTACTTCATGCAAGAAGGATGGAAACATGATAACATTCATAAATAAATAATGTCTCCAGTTGATCAAGACCACAGCCCATGATCATGAAGAAACCCAAATGACATATAAACAAGTAACAAGTTGAAATGGTGTTAGAGCCCTTGATAGAGGATTTTCGGGTACTTGAATGACAAAAGCCCAGCAAGTGAAAGCATGAATGTCTTAAATTGCAATAATATCCTCCAATGAGCACGCACATAATACAAAAAATTGTTGAATACGTGTTAAATTGAGAAAGGATATCCAAATTTCAGCATAATAATAGCTGCAGAATTGCCGAGGCAATCAGCACTTTATTTGAGGAGCCACATAAGTAATAGCTGTATATGTTAAGCCAGCCAAATTTGAGATCTAATAATGGGCTACAATGCAAAACCTAATTATATATGGAGAGAGAAATAAAAATGAGCTGATAGTTCATGCATGTTATCTGAGCTACAGTTCATTTTTACTTCTCCAATAATTTTTTTAAAAACATTTCTCTTCGATTATGATATCGACCCTTTAGGATTCACTCATACCCAATTTTCTGATTTTTAGTTTTGATTTGATCCTCCATCAAGTTAGTATAAATTATAACGGTTTCCAATGAATAAATATTTTATATCAATTTGACGAAAGTGTAAATGAATTTCAAAATTTATGAAATTTAATCTTATTATAGTTATGTAAGTAGGGATTCTAATTCTAGAAAAAAAAATAAGTAAAATTATTAGATTATTATATTTTTATCACCAATTCACGTAAGTTTTGTTGAGTTGGCGGCTCACCTATAGTAATCATATATATATATATATATATATATATATATATATATATATATATATATATATATATATATATATATATATATATATATATTTATTTATTTAATACCCTAAAATTCGAGCTGTCTGTATTGCTCTCTTGATGTCAGTCGTGCCGAATAAGTCCACCGAAGTCAATTTTAGACACCGAAATAACTTACGGTGAATGTAACTTTAAATCTGCAGACCCAAATGACATTCAGCTTTTTCGATTATTAGTTTTGTAATATTTAGAATTTTTTTAAATTTTTATTATTAGGCCAAAAAATACTCCAGAAATTACCAATTTAATAATATTAAAATTATCTTTTCGGAATTTCGGTTCATTTATTCCAGACATCGAAATGACAAACGGATAATTTTATAGCGTTTCTCTCATTGAACACTATGTCCTGCATTAATTTAGTTGCATTCAATTGAACAGAAATTATTAAATTATTAAATAAATAAAATAAAATAAATTATTTACAGATGAGAGAATCTGTGGGCTGATGGAAAGTGCGGCGGCCACCAAGGGGGGCAACAAAAAGCCACTCCCTTTCTTTTCCCTACTCTCTTCTTCTCCTTCTCTCGGCAGAACCAAATTGCAATAGTGGGAAATTTTATTTTTCGAGAAATCAGATATAATTAAAAGAAACTCAATTTAAGTAACATACTTCTCTTCTCTTCTTGATTATTTCTTTATCTCTTTTTAATTATTTTTTTAATAATATAATTATTATGTTGATTATATTGTTGTAAAATTATTTAAATGTCTGTTATTTCAGTTAAAATAAGTTTTAGTTTGGAGTAAAAATTTTATTTTTGATATGAGCATGCTCCCATTTACAATTATGTTCTTTACAATAATTTTTGCAAATATGTAAACAAATAAAATAAAATAAAATAAAAAGAAAAAAAAAGAAGAAGAGAGGAAAGAAGAAGAGGAAGAAGCAGCAAGCAACAGAGACAGAATGGAGAGGATTTTGTGGGCTTGGCAGAGAAAGAAAAAGAAAAAACAATAAAAGGGAATTGGATCTGGCACAGCCCAGTAAAATAAAATAAAAAAAGAATAGTGGATTTGGTTTAGGCTTGGGCCAACCGTAAAAGAAAAAAAAAAGGGAAAAAAGAGACTGGGCCGACCTACCCAGCCCAGTAAAAGAATTTTTTTCTTAAAACAGTGAGTTTGGGCCTAGGCCTGGGCCGTATAGAACAAAGAAAAAGAAAAAGAAAAAGAAAGATATGATTAAGTAGAAATTTAGTAGGTCTGGACTTGATGAATTAAATGATTTATGGATTAGACTTGAATCTTAATTGTGAAAAATTGATAGATAGAAATAAAGTGTAATAATAATAATAATAATAATAATAATAATAATAATAGATAAATAGATAAATGAATAAGTGGTAAATTAGGCTTAGATTTTAATTGAAAATTTATCAAAGAAAAATATATAAATATATATGATTGAACCTAAAAATGAAACAAGTATATAAGTTGGGCTTAGAAATAATACAGTATTATTTACATGATGCACTTAATTTACAAATTGGACATTTATTGCTATTGAGAACTGGACCAAAAGATTTAATCAATTTTGATAAATTATATTGTAATATAATTGTGTCCTAAAATTTTTAAGATATCACAGATATCTAACTCATCGTTCTACAAGTCATGTATTTTGATATTACAAATTATGTGCTATGATACACGCCATGTGCGATCATGCAAATGCAAGCATGCTATCGTGTGTGTATATATATATATATATATATATATATATATATATATATATATATATATATATATATATATATATATATATATATATATATATATATATATATATATAATTAAAGAAGGGAAAGGAAACTAAATAATAAATGTAAAAATAAATTTTTCATGTGTATAATGTATTACAAACATGGGGATGAGAAAAACTATATGATAGATAAGGGTCATATCGTATAAGGAATAATTATAATGTTAGGGTCAGGATTCTTTTACTGCAGCGGCCTGAGTGATTACTGAATCACCAATTGATAATTATTACTCAGAGTGGTATGTCCGCTACTGTAAAACAGTATAAAAATTGATTGTTGTGCCTAGCGACATGTCATGATTCATCGCCATTAGCATTGAGGCCGGGTCCCGGATATGCATGGGTATTTATATGACAATGGAGAATAACGCTATTTTATCCATTAATATAATTTTTACAATTAAATTGGATGGTGGCTGAGACCAATAGAATATAAAATTAAATAGATAGATCAGTTATTGTCAAATTTGTTTATTTATTTATGCTTGCTATCATATTTAATTTATATGTACATGAACAACAATGGCATAAACACTAATATTCCTGTACTATGATAGTACACACTTTCTCTTTTTAAAAGTGTTACTTGCTGGGTTTAATCCACTGGGTTTTGAACCCAGAGTTGGAAGGCGGAGAAGGGGAGCCAGTCCCAGTTGAAGACCCGTACTTCATTGGACAGATCGAGTGACAATAGGCAAGCAAAGTACCCTCTGAAGAACCTTTGTATATTTTGTTTATATTTTCTTTTATCTGGATACTGCTTTCTCTTTTGATTCTTTTGTATTCATATTTAAATCAGTGTGTCATTTTATATAATGAACTTTTTATATAAATGAAATTCTTTCAGTTTCAGATATATTATTTACACATCTAATTGTGTTAATAGTTACGGTAATTTTAAAATCCTGTGACTATTAGATTGTCTAGTATAAATTATATGTATCGTCCTCCATTTGGAAAGCAGCTGAAAATGGGGTGTTATACACACACACATATAGAGAATAGGAAATTCATCGGCGATAAAGAGAGTTCCTTTACCGCCGCTTAGGTGACCCAGTAAAATTAGTATACGTAACGTTACCTAAAGTAACAAATAGAAGAACTCTCTCAACCACCTTTTGAGTGACGTCATGTATAATAATTTTATTGGATCACCTAAACAGCAACTCCCTTCACTGTAAGTAAATTTCCTGTTTCCTTTATATATATATATATATATATATATATATATATATATATATATATATATATATATATATATATATATATATATATAATAAAGTGTACTGAAACACAGATAACTTACATATAAACTTTCAATTTATTTCCATTATTCTCAATATAATTATCCTTTAAGTTTTATTTTTCGTTTTACAAGCTTTTTTTATTCAATTTGTATGAAAAATAACAGTCAGAGATGATACCATCATGCATGCAGCTTGCATGAAACACTCTGCTGCCGCTTATTCCAACCTTGCTATAACTTACACTATATAACTTCGTATATAACAACAGCAGCTCTCCAATTCAAACCGTAGGGTAGGATGCCCTCATCGCAATCCCGCACAGCCCTTGGGGATCACCAACATCCCTCTGCAGCTTCATATACCCACCCTCTCCCCATGTCTCCCCCCACGAGTTCTTCAGAAGCCAATACTTGGTCCCATCCGACTCCGTCCCGTATCCGATCGCCGTAACGGCGTGATTAAGTTCAGTCCCGCATGGGCCTGTAAACACACCGCTGGAGTAGGATCTGAAGTCACGACCACCGCCATCGATGGCCACCGAAACAGGCTGGCTCGCCACTGCAGCCAGAAGCGCTGACTCGTCGTCCGGGGGCACGTCTCCGTAGCCGGTGATGGCCGCCACGGAGGATGCGGCCGTGTTGCACACTCCCTCTGCTTGTTTGTATGGATAGCTGTTCTCGCTTGCGACGCCTCCGTTCTGGATCATGTATTTGAAGGCGTCGTCCATCCAGCCGCCGTTGCATCCGTTTGTGTTGCCGCCGGTGACGCAGTCAACGAGCTGTTGCTCGGAGAGAGAGATCAAGTTGCCTTTCTTGATCTTGATAATCCCTTCGGTTGCTCCTATGGCCGAAAAAGCCCAGCAGCATCCTGCAGCACATTTTCGAAGGAAACAGCGTAAATCAAATAGTGAATTCTACAGGAAATTAAAAGGCTAACGAGAAATCAATTTGTTCGGAAAGTCTGAAAAAAATAATAACATTACCGTATTTTATACTTCTACACCGAAGGCTGCTAGATTGAGGCTTTGCAAATTTAGGGAAGATAATGGATGCATTTACGGGTCAATTCTCGTTTCCGTTTTATACAAAATTTTGAATTAAAAAAGAAAATTTCAATTTTCTAATTCAGAATTTTGTATATGACGGATAAAAAATTGATTCATGGAAACATCTATTACCATCCCTATTTGCAACTGATATTATATTATTGTGAAACCAAATTTAGATCGTATTTGTGGTGGTTAACAGCGTATGTCAAGAAATATTAGTTCATATACACCACAGTAATTTCATATTGCATATGAGTTTTTACCATGTCCCGCTTCTGATATATGGTTTATGAATACGTACAATACCAACAACGTATCACATCCCGCTTCCTATTTACAGTATATGAGTACGCACAAAATGTACTGGTATCATATTTGTATGGGAATATATTAAGTCTACATACAGTATACAAATACATACAACAGTTACTAACAACATATTCATGTATGAATATAGTAAGCGTCCATAGGGTAACAAAAGTTAAAATTTGTATAGAAATATACTAAACCTCTATAGAATAGCGAGAGTTAAATTTCACGTAGAAATATATTAGCTACGATTTCTTTAAGTTAAAAAAATCTTGTCTCCTTAGATTCCACAAGTGACTCCCACATATTGCACCCATTTATATTTGTATGACACTTTGTTCCATTACTTACAAATTCTTTGCTCAAAAAAATTAGGTATGATTATTTATGAAATTAACTTTTAATTTATATCTGATGTGAAATTATTTGAGCTGGGCACTATAGATTCTTACCGCATTGGCCTTGATCCTTGACCCCAGTAACTGCACCTTCAGTCCTCCAGTCCATGTTCGACGGAATATCTGACAACAACGAGCTATTCTCATTCCTAAGGCTCGATACAGAAGCACCAAGCGCCTTCGGGTTGAACCCGTTGTGGTAAGTCTTGAACTCCTCATCAGTCAAGTCCGCAAACTTGTTGATGCTGAGCTTGTACTTACGATCACCAGCTCTGTTAACAGATTCAACATACTCAACATTGTCTTTGAATATATTGAATCGAAATTCCTTCTCAGCAGCATCCTTGTACTCTCGCCCGTGCTCGGCCATCCACTGCTCGTACCTCTCCGACATTGACAAATTATCATTGATCGTGCGAGAGGCGACTAAACATGCCCATATGGCTAAGATCAAGAAGGCGAAACAAAGGAATTGGTTGGTTTTGCAAGCCATTGTTGCTAGCTAGCAATGCGATCGATGATCAGAATGGCTTCAGAAATACTTTCAGTGAAGACTTGAGGTAATGTACTTAATTTGTTTACTTGCACACCACAAAACCTAAGGGTTAGAGGGGTTTATATAGAGTTCTTCACAAGGAAATATTGCGTGGGATTAGGGTTAGAAAAGTAATGAGGTCGTCTCTATACAAATGTCTATCACGAGCGACCCAAGTTGTCGTCTAGAAGTAGGTATATTTTTCTCCGTCCTCTATTCTTTTGAACCTTTCGTATGGAATACTCTTGACGTTTTCAATTTGCATTGAACTTAATTTCTCCATAAAAGAAAAGAAAAACGCACTTTAAATCATTTGTGTTGCATTAAAATGTCCATTTTTGTAATTAGTTTGATCTCTATCTATTGGCAACCAGTGTATACAACATATATTCAATAATTCGCATTGAAACTAATTACTTTAAGTTCTTAGAAAATTATTCAGAATATAGAAGCCTAGTGGCCAATGTTGAAAATAACGCGTTATAAAATCCGTTATATTGCGTTACGTAACCTAACGGAACTCCAGCGCTACGTAACAATTGGAAATAACTCAATGCACCGTAATAATACGTTTTTCATGTTATTTTACGTTATATTACGTAACGTTATATTAAATTACGTTATGTTATATTATTTACAATTATCTTTATAGTAATTTCCATATTGTTGTTGATTATTATTTTGAATATTAGCGAATTGTTGTAATTTTATTACTTGATTAGTTGTTGGCTTGTTTGATTGTTTATGCAATTGTTAGCTTGTTAATTTGTGATTGTTTCCTTGTTCGCTTGTAATTCCTCTCCGGTTGCTGAAATATCGTATTTGTTAATTCTATTGAATTTTTAACTGAACTAAAATCAACAATTGGAAATAAAATAAATTGAACATTACAAAATATAAATTACAACAATGATAATAACTGGAATTGAAATAAAAAATTAGAACATTGTTTTTATGGTTAAATGGTGACTATAATTACGGTTGCAAACTTAATATAATTTATAAAGATAAATATAAAAATTATTGTAAACTTAATATAAAATTAAAATAGATTATGATTTTAAAATGGTTTTATATTATTTTTTTTATATTTTAAATTTATATTTCAATTTATGAAGATTATTTTATATAGTTTATATTTAGTTTTAATAAATAAAAAAGAAATTGCATAACCTACGTTATGCATTATATTATATACTATATAACCTAACAGAGGCAAAACGTTACGTTACCATTATCGCTATTTTAAACATTGCTAGTGGCATCAACTTGCTCTAATTTATGAGAAGTTTTGAGCTTGACTCCCGGTACCGGTTCAATTTGGGCAATGTTGCAGAAAGAAAATGTGTACCTAAGTTTGACTAGCACAAATAAAATAATAAAATTAGCTGATTAAGAAGAATTCAAATAAAATTAATTGATTAAGAAGAGTTCAAATATTGATCATACCGTATAAGTACTGTATCAAAGAGCTAGGTGGAGGGGGATACAAAGTCTTAGTTTAGGTCTACCCAATTTATTATGGATTGTATTTATCAAAGTCTAGGTATCCTAAGAAGAAATGGTAGAACCTACTGGTATAGGACCCACACGCTGGGGTTTCTCATTGGGAACAAGAAAATGGGGGAAGTTTCCACGTATGGACAAAGAAAAAGAACTTGCAAATGCCAAGTCTTGAGAGTACCTATGCACCATATCGGTCATTAGTCATTACAAAACAATCATAATCTAGAGCCTGGAGGGGTAAATGTGACGGTTATCATAACATCAATGTCCATATCAGTTGGATACAAATAGTAGATTCTGTGAATATTCATATATATTTGGAATGTCATAACGATAATAAAATAATTTCTGCTAGATCTAACTCGTTGTTCATAGAGAGATCCAGCGCTTACAAAAGTTGCATATAGAAAATTCAACTAGTTCTTAACAACTCGTATGATTTAACGCAACCAAAAGGAAAAGTTGCATATAGAAGATTCAACTAGTGCTTAACTAAAGATATGGGTAGATTGTTTGGATTTACAAATCTGTCCCTTAAATCTTTAAAAATTAGAATTTAGTCTTCCAAATCTTCATATTTATAATTTAGTCTCCCAAATCCTTTAACTTACTACAATTTAGTCACTCAGTCATATTTTTGGCCCGAATTTTCCATTATATCCATGAGTTACTTCACTTTAGTTCTTACTTCTCTCTTCCTCCTCTCTTCCTCTTCTTATTGGGTTCCCCTATCTATTCTTCTCCTCTCTCTCTTTCCTCTTCTTATTGGATTCCCCTGAGTTACTTCACTTTAGAAATTAATTGGAAGGGAACCCTTTTCTCTTCTCCTCTCTTCCTCTTCTTATTGGGTTCCCCTCTCCATTCTTCTCTTCTCTCTCTCTCTCTCTCTCTCTTCCCACTTCTTATTGGGCTCCCCTAAGTTTCTTCACTTTAGAAATTAATTGGAAGGAAAGAGAGATAGTAGAAGAATAGAGAGGAAAACTCAATAAGAAGAGAAAATGAATGACTAAAGTGAAGTAACTCAGGGGTATAACGGGAAATTCGGGCCAAAAATATGGTTGGGACTAAATAGAATTTGATTCTCCAAGATGCTTGAAAAATCTGATTCTTCAGAAAAAATCCTCTGACGCTTCCTCAAGAGGGTATTTATAGCCTTAGTATGATATGAGAGTTTCTATCTAAATAGAATTTGTACTCATCAAGGATTCCAATCAAATATCTTAATTTTGATTTAAATCTCTTGATTTTAGAGTGCTGATCGGATTTAATTTGGGTATTTAGATAAGCTCAAATCTTAATCTCAATCAATTTTGAAATTCTGGTTATCTGCTCATGCAGGGATAATCTCGCCAAAACTCGGAGCTAAAGAACCAGAACGCGGAGTTATTGAATAGCTCCGCGTTTTACTCGAACACGAGGCTAAAATAGCCAGTATGCGGAGCTATAGAGTTAGCTCCACGTTCTGTTGTGGAAAATCCTTTTTACTTAGAAATTTTCATTGTCAACAGAACCCCCTCCAAAGTTTTCAAAATGGTTTAGAATTTAACAAATTTTGAAATATTTTGAATCTTCAATATGAAAATGCGAAGTTAGAATACCAAGTCATCTTCGCGTTTTATTCACTTGCGCGGAGCTAAATAGCTTTGCTTTTCAATGAGTAACTGCTCATTAATTACTCCGATTACCACGCCGAATACCAAGAGGCGGGTTTTTTTCATTTAAATAGAGTTTCTTCTTTTTTCTTCCTCATTTCATTCGAAGGATTTTCAAGAGATTAGAGCTCCAGTACTCTGGCGATCCAGGCGACTCAGGCGACCGTGCGATTTTTGACCCGATTTCCGTCGATTTCCTTCAAGATTTCGCAAGTAATGGCACCCATGACCCGTGCTTCTTGACGCGCAGCCTCGCCGTCGGTGACTGGCGTCAGCAGCGGCGGCAGCGGCCGTGGAAGTGGCCGCAGCGGCGAGCCAGTCCACGCCTCGCCTATCGGCGGTAAGATTCTTCACTTCTTGGACTTTTAGAACTTTTTTAGGAGTGATTTGGCTCGGTTTTAACCGGCCAATCATCTCCTTTACTGGCGAGATCTCCGTACTCCGGCCAAATGGCTTGGAGAAGAAGGAAAAGATCTCTAGTCTTCCTTCATGTGAAACTATTGCGTTATCTCCGCTTTTTTAAATGTGAAGTTATTTTTGCTAACTATCGTGTTCTGACGCGAGGTTACAATTTTAGCTTCGCGTTTGTAAACGCGAATTTACCATCCTTAGCTTCGCGTTTATTATCCGAATGCGAAGTTATTTTGTCATCCTCGTGTTTTGTCAAAACGCGAGGCTATTTTCTTAACTTCGCGCAGAGTTATCCTTAGCTCCGTGTTTCCATATTTAGAAAATTTTTCCGATTTTGTGAGAATTTTTCTGATTCTTTTGATTTTGAAGTTGGCTACTCAGTGGATCTACTCCCTCAAGGGCATCACTTCGGCCATGACAGGAGTGCAAACTCAGTCACCCAGTTTCGCTTCACCACTGTTCTTGCTGTATACAAGCCAGGTTTGAGAGAGCGCAGGGAGAAACTAATCCGATACAGCCCTGCTACCGCACGGAAAATCATAACGGATGCTCCCTTTGAAGCCACACACTGGGAGGCGTTGGAGAAACCGACGTTCCTCTTTGGAGATGCTATAGCGCACTCGGATGAAATCTTATTTGAAGAAGAGAGCAAGTGGCTGTACCAGGCCGGGGATCTGCTCATGTTTCTACCTGATATGGAGCGTAGCTACCCTCTGGTGTATCTCCAGAGGCTATCCTCCCACCACGAGTTAGAATTTGAGCTAACTCGTGAGTATGATGGTGTTGCGACCAGCAAGTTCGGCGCAAATGGGCTTTTTCAAGATGGTCCCCCTATATGTATTACGAGGCTCTTCCCAGGCAGAGTCACCAAAGAGCACCCTATTGGTAAAGTCCCGCTTCGTGCTAAGACTTTCTTTAGTGAATTCTTGGCCAAGGGTGGACAGTACCCCGCCAAAGACTTTAGAATGCCCGGATGGGTCCACTCCTCGGGAAACATGTGGTGGTTCAGACTTGTCAAACACATACTGGACACCCATGAGCAGACTCTAAATGAAATTGGCTTATACAAAGCCATTAGAAACGTCCAGTTTGGCTTGCCTCAAAGTTCGTACCACTTGTTCAGCCTGCTGGAGATGGATAACCCCGAAACCGGCAACTTCTTTACATCGGTGAGTGAGCTGGGATTTGCTCTCCACGAGATGTTCGAAGTGTCGGGGTTATCAATGGGCGAAGTCCCTTATGAGGAATATATCCCCACTGCTGAAGAATTAAAGATGCTAAAAGCGGGAGATGAGCACATTTACTAGACTTATTGGGAAATGATGTGCCACTATCATATTTGCGCCGACCTGGCTGGAGTAAGGAACCAAGGAATTGGCCATAAGAAGTGGGCAGACTATCTCTTCGTCAATCTGAAAGAGAGTCTCCCTATGGTTCGTGGATGCCCTTCCATTAGTATCGAAGAAGTGAAGGAGCGTATCTCCAACTTAGAATCCACAACATATACGACCAAATCAAATGAAGGAGGATTTAGTCCTGACATAGTCTTTCAGAGCTTCCACTACCAGGCACAATTCCCAATTTCAGATAGAGGTCTGCTTGCAGGGTTCCTGATATTTTGGTTAAAGAGATGCGTTGTTCCTTCACTGCCCAAGGAGGCCATCGCAAAGAACGTCGTCTATCCTGCCGTTTTATTGGCTTATGGGTGATCGTTCGAGCTATTACCAGCAATGGTCGCCAACTTTCAAAGCGGGCTCCGGGCCCTCTGCAACAGCTTTATGCAAGCAGAGAAGAACAAAGGCAAAACTGGAAAGGGTAAAGCGGCCAAAGAAGCTGCTACGGTGAAGACACCAAACCTAAGGGTAGAGATGCCTTATACATACTTAATGACGTGGCTGGTCATGCACTGCCTGTTGCTGATGAGTGCTGCGGATTACTGCCCGACTGATAAGCCATTCTTTGTGGAGAAGTACGAGCGTTCTGTGTGGAAAAGCAATTATATATCTCAAATCCGCAGGATACTCCGTCATCATCAAAACTATAAGATCTTCCGCTGCTTCCCAGACTTCCCTGGGGGAGAGTATGGATCTAAGTTTAAAGATATTTTGGGAGTAAATAAGTTCACCAACTTATCTTCAGGGGCCTTCTAGTGGTTGTTGAATATTTTTCCCGAACACTTGGTGTATAGGCAAGACACGATGTGCTACATAGAGCCGTATATCCCGAGTAGATTTGCTCGTCCATTTGGATATACGCAGCTTTATATAGGAAATCCAAATAAAGAGTTGGCGTACGAAGGGAATCTATATGCAGGCACACGGGGCTGGTTCCATTTTGTTGCTGGAGGAACCGAAGCAGAATTTATGCTACCCCTTGTTGGCAGTGAAAATTTCTAAGTTAAAAGGATTTTCCACAACAGAACGTGGAGCTAATTCAATAGCCCCGCGTTTGGTTATATTAACCCTGCGTTTGAATAAAACGCGGAGATGTTTAATAGCTCCGCGTTGATTCTGCAGTCTGGCTTGTATTAGCCTCGCGTTTGAGTAAAACGCGGAGATGATCAATAGCTCCGCGTTAGATCCGCGTTTTGGTTATTTAGCGCCGCGTTTTGATGCGATTAAAGCTCCGCGTAAGCAGATAACCAGAATCTCAAATTGATTGAGATTATGATTCTGGGCTTATCCAAATACCCGAATCAAGTCTAATCAGAATTCCATCAAAACTAAGATATTTGATTGGAATCCCTGATAATGACGAGTTCTATTTAGATAGAAACTCTTGCATTAACATGGGGCTATAAATACCTTCTTGGTGAAACCCTAGGGGTCTTCGGGGTGGTCTTCTTCTTCTTTTTGGCATCGGAAGCCTCCTATCGATCCTTTGACAATTCAAGTACGCGAGAGAGCCTTGAAGCCTTTGCTGATCATCTTCTGAAATCTTGGAGAATTCAAGTTACGCACAGAGCCTTGAGTTCGTGAAGATCAGAGAAAATCACCATCTTCTTTCTGGAGTTCTTGAGAAGTTCGAGTTACGCGAGAGAGCCTTGAACAAATCAGAACCAGAGAAGATCGTCTATATTCGGCCGATATCTTTAAAAGAGAAGATTTCAACGTACCGATCGTCCAAAGGAACTGCTTGACAGATCCCATCGCCACAGATCCCACAATATTGTAAAAGAGAGAGATTGAAATATAAAATCCTCTCGTTTGTTCTTTTTATATCTTGTTCACTTTCATTATAATTTAAGTTAATTCGATGGAAGGAAGCGAAGAAACTTTTGCGACGAACAAACTGGCGACCACAGTGGGAGCCATCTCTTTCACTGATGAAGAGATTGTGGCGCAATCGGACGTTGACTTGATCGGATCCGAAGTAGACACGCTGATCGTTGAAATCGACCAGCAGAAGTACGAGGAGTTCCTCTCCTCCGGATCAGGTGACTTGGATGAGACACGGCACTATCGCCGTATGTACTCCAATGCCCGAGTGACGGGTAGAAAGGTATCCACCGAGAGACGGGGATCCTTGGAGACTACGGTTATAACGCCGGAGTCCACACAAGAAATCCTAACCGAGGAAGAGCTTTCGATTGCCGAAGAAGACATGGGAACTGGACTGACCAGGACCCAACTCCGGAACAGGAACCGGAGAGCGAGGCGTAGAGCCCTCAAAGCCCGCCTTGGACGCAGAGCTAACTCTAGAGGACGCGAGGCTATGGTCCCTCGCAAATTGGCTCGCGCTACCCGCGAGACCAATCTCTACCGCGTTAAACGCGAAGATACAACTTGCCTTAAAAGCAAGGAAAAGCCAGCGTGTGATTTTCCACGCGAGGCTGGTAATACTGGCGAGTTACGCAAGATTCCCAACACTCGCGAGTTACGCGAGTATAAAAATTATTCAAAACCAGCGTATGATTCTCCACGCGAGGCTATTACTGTGCCTAGCGAGAGACGCAAAGCCAGTAAGGGTTGCACTAGTCGCAAAATACCCAACACTCGCGAGATACGCGAGTATAAAAATTATTCAAAGCCAGCGTGTGATTCTCCACGCGAGACTATTACTGTGCCTAGCGAGGGACGTGAAGCCAGTAAGGGTTGCGCTAGTCGCAAAATACCCAACACTCGCGAGATACGCGAGTATAAAAATTATTCAAAGCCAGCGTGTAATTCTCCACGCGAGGCTATTACTGTGCCTAGCGAGAGACGCGAAGCCAGTAAGGGTTGCGCTAGTCGCAGAATACCCAACACTCGCGAGTTACGCGAGTATAAAAATTATTCAAAGCCAGCGTGTGTTTCTCCACGCGGGGCTATTACTGTGCCTAGCGAGAGACACGAAGCCAGTGATACTTGCAATAAATGCAAGACTTCTGACACCCACGAGGAACGTGAGGATGATTGGCAGATAGTTGTCAGTCGTAAAAACCGCGCTAAGCGCGAAGCTATGATCTGCGTTAATCGCAAAGATAAGCCAGCGTGCAAGAACTTCCCTTCACGCGGGGCTATTATTCCAGAAGCTAAACTTCCAAGGACACACCAAGCCAGCGAGAAACGCGAGGCTAGTGTGGATAAGCGCGGAGCTATTCTTCAGGTCCGCAATGTGAAACGCGAGGCTATTCCTAAGCCACGCGAGGATCAGTCCGACCCCAGAGCCAGGGTTGATCAATCAAAGAAGCTTCAGTGGATTCCTAAACACTCTCAAGAGTTGAATGGACCTCTTGATTTCATGTCTAGAGGCACTGACCTCAGGGAGCATCTTTCTAAGAAGAGAGGCATAGACCAACTTCAAGTTGAACATAGTTGCCATTGCCAGCAACTCATGACAACAGTATCAGCCGTGATGAATAACTGTGGCTGCAGCAAGAACAGGATATCTGTGTTCGACCGATTAAATAAGTCAAACCAGAATCCTGCTAAGAAGACAAGAATCACTCCCCTGAAACAAGGGAGAGCTGTAACTTCCAACATGGTAGGAAAAGGGAAGAAAATTGCAGAGACGGATGATGATTCAGAATCAAGCGATGATGAACTTCATCGTGTTACTCGACTAAGATCAGGAGCCGTTCCGCCCCGAAATTATAAAAAGCTCGCAGGGGGTTCTTACGACGAGGACAGCGATAATTCCGCTATAGCCTCGCCTCCATCCTCTACATCATCTCGACTGCAGAAGTCAGCATCGCACATGGCAGATAAATCTGGTGATATCAATCAGAGATTTGAGGCTCAAGAAAGAATGATTCGAGAGCAACAGAAAACGATTGAAGACCTTAAGATGCTACTTTTAAAAGTTGTTGAAGATAATGCTAAACAGGGCAAGAAGACTCCAAATGAAGAAGAACAGGAGGAGAAAGCCCACTCGATGCATGAGGAAGAAGATAGATTTTCTTTCCATGATCCGCATGAAGAAAAGCTTGAAAAGTTACAGAATCAACTCGAAGCCTTGATGCGTAAAAAAGAGTTGAAGGAGTCAGGAGTCTCAAGACCGTATCCTCCTGAATGGGACATGATACCTTACCCACCGAAGTATAAGCCGCTCAAGTTGGAGCCCTATGACGGGAAGGGATCGCCCAGTCAGCACATCTATTATTTCTTGTCCCAAGCAGGACACTTAATGGGTAATGATCCCATCATGACCAAAGTATTTGCAAGTACTTTGCGAGGGCCTGCCTTTACTTGGTTCATGCAGCTGCCCCAAGGTACTATTAATACCTGGTTAGATGTTGAGAAATTATTTCTCTCACGTTTCTTCGAGGATGACACCGAGATTACGGTTCATTCCCTCCTTGCAACTAAGCAGGGGGAACAAGAAGCGGTTAAAGATTTCATAGAAAGGTTCCGGGAGAAGTCCGTACATTGTAAACACGGAATGATCCAGGAAACTCTAGTCGAGACATGTCGACACAACCTTAAGACCAATGTGCTCCTCAAAATGGGGGCCGTAGAGTCTAAGATGTGGAGGGACCTGCTCAATCAAGGAGAGCAAGCTGAAGACTTGATTCGCCGAGTTGAAGAGTCCCGCGGGCCAAGAAGTGCTGGGGGTAGTAAATCATATACCCAAAACAACAGCAACAAGAATAAAGGGAAAGCAGTAATGTCATCAGAAACTGCTCCTCAGAAAATCAGTCCTCCGCCAGAGCCGAAATCTCAAGGTCAGCGAGGGTCAAGGCAAATTAGACCGTAGCAAGAAAGGAATTACACTTTCAAAGCTGAACAGACACCAGTCCTCTTTCACCTGCTCCAAAAGAAGGGAATGCTAAAACTTCCGGAGAATAAGAAGCCAGAAGATGCGGGTAAGACTAAAGACCCAAATTACTGTCTTTATCACCGGAATGTTGGGCACCCTACCAGGGATTGTTTTCCCCTTAAGAACATGATCCAAGCACTAATAGAAGCTGGGGTTCTGACGCTTAAGGAAGAGCAGAAGAAGGTCACTGCCAATATGGCAACTATAGTGGTTGGAACCCACGAGTTCCCCGCAGGAGTGACCCCAATCCCAAAGGGTGAGGCAGTTACAAAGAATCTTGATCCTTACAACAAAGCCCAAGAAGGACTTGTCCCCATAACAACCCAAAGAGGGGAAATTATGTGGGTTCACCCTGATTTGCTGGAAGATGAACAATGGACTACTTCAAGAGGTCCAGAGAAGAAACGGGCTGTCAATGCCATCTCTACAGACATAAAGGAAGAATATATAGCTTCAGGCGCCTTCACAAGTTCTGAAGAAGAACCGAAAACTATGGCCACCCATCAAGATGGGGCAGGCCCTTCCAGTACTCGATCTGGAAAGACATATCTTAAGGACTACACTAGAGTGGATCCAAAAGATATCTATGCAGAACTTGCAAAGCCTGCGAAGCAGAAAAGACTTCGTTTCCAGAAGAATCCTACCAGAGATGAAGGAGCCAAAGAAACTCCCTTCGAATTTGACATAATTGCGCAGTTGGCTAACATCCCAGCGCGAGTAACGCTTTACGAATTGTTGAGATTATCAAAATCAACACGTGAAGCTCTAAGAGAAGCCTTGGCAGACTCTGAGTCGTTCCTAGCTCAGATTGTCGAGCCGGCCATCAAGGAGCGGGACTCTTGCCCCCACTGTCATCAAGTGAGGAGGCAGGTCCCACAAATTATCTGCTCTTCAGAAGACATGCAGGTGAGGAATATAAAGCATAATAGGCCTTTATATTTCACTGGATATGTCGGGCCCACAAAAGTGGACCGAATTCAGATTGATCCAGGTTCTGCACTCAGCGTCGTGCCCAGTAGATTGATGCAGCTGTTGGGAATTTCCCTTCATCATTTGACACCTACACTCACTACCATCTATGGATTCAACGCTAATAATAGCCATCCTCTTGGTAAGATCCGATTGCGGTGTCAAATTGGAGACTTGAAAACGGAGGTTACATGCTACGTAATTGATGCTGATACCTCCTACAATATTTTATTGGGGCGACCTTGGATTCACTCTCATATGATAGTTCCGTCGACTCTTCACCAGTGCATGAAATATTGCGATGAGGAAGGAGAGGTCCGGACACTAATTGCTGACAAGCAGCCATTCAAAGGGTTGGAAAATTACTTCACAGATGCTGCACTCTACAAGCCAGCACATGAAGCCTCCAATGACGGTCTTAGCAAGTCTCCAAAGCCCGACGACAGTGGCAATGAAGCCGACACTGAGTACGAGCTCCTTGGAGAAGATGACGGGGGTGATTACGAAATCAACCCTCACCTAGATCTTAACTTAGGTCTTGATAATATAGTGGATGTAATAGAAAGTGAATGGGTTATTAAAGAAAATGTAAAGTTAGTCTACGAGCATGCTGTAGCTACTGAGTCTGAGCCCTCTTGTACCTCCACCGAAGCGGATGGCCTGACCGAACTTGAAGTTCTGGCGGCATACCATTTGCCCCTCAGGTCTTCCCTCCTCTCTCAATTAAAAATTACCGAGGATCAAGGGCACTTCTTTGAAGTGCCTCCCCGACAAAAGTCCCAAAGGCCGATCATGTTCGGCAAAGTGGCCACGTCGCCTCGACAGAGACAAAGTAGTGAAAGTGATGAACAAACATCACCTCAATTTCACTTATATGAGCAAAGGTCCTGACAGATGATAGAGAAAATGGGATATAATTTTACCCAGAAGCCGGGATTAAACTTTGGAAAAGGGCGGCGGAATCTCATACCCTCGTTTAGACCGAGAGGAAAGAGTCCTGATTATTATCAGAAGACCCGCAGGGGGTTGGGCTATGTATCTACCCCACCTTCGTCACCATTAAATGATGAAGAGAGTTATTCGGCCAAAGAAGAAACATCTTCACCAGATCATGATTCAGATATAAGCACCGGTGCTTGGTTTCAATCTTTGATGATCAATATGGTTTCAGCCGCGCCAGAAAGCGAGGAGGAACCAATTGACATTCAAGATTATGCTTGGGCTAAGCACATGGATACTCTCTGGGATGTCCGCTTTGAACAGCGTGACCCGCCCACAGAAGACAAATTAATACAGGTTAACATGGGAACGGAAGAAAATCCAAAACCCATTTTCATAAGCGACACACTAACTCCTTTAGAAAAGGAGGAACTTATATCTCTTATCAAAGAGTATATAGATGTGTTCGCATGGAGTTATGAAGATATGCCTGGGCTTGACCCTCAAATTGCCACACACCGGTTAAATATAAAAGAAGATGCCAAACCTGTTAAACAGCAACAGAGGCGTTTTCGACCGGAATTGATGGAGGCAATAGTTGTTGAGGTCAACAAGCTTATAAAATCCGGGTTTATCCAAGAAGAACAGCATCCTGACTGGGTGGCAAATATAGTGCCAGTTCGCAAAAAGAATGGCAAAATCCTGATATGCATTGACTTTCGAAATCTAAATGTTGCATGTCCCAAGGATGAATTTCCACTCCCCATCACCGACGTGATGATCGATAATACTTGCGGTTATGAGAGGATGTCCTTTATGGATGTCTTCTCAGGTTATAACCAAATCAAGATGCACCCAGATGATGAAAAGCATACAGCTTTCAGAACGCCACTGGGGGTATACTGTTATACGGTGATGCCATTCGGATTAAAGAATGCAGGTGCCACCTACCAACGCGCAATGAGTGTCATATTCAAGGAACACCTACGCAGAACAGTGGAGTGCTATGTGGATGACTTAGCAGTCAAAAGCAAAGACAAAGAAGATCATCTTCATGATTTAAGAGTGGTCTTCGATCTTATGCGGAAACATCACCTGAAGATGAATCCTACCAAGTCGTTCATGGGGGTATCCAGCGGGAAGTTTCTGGGGTTCATAATAACTTCAAAAGGAATTTTCCTCGATCCTGAAAAGGTAAAAGCGATTAGCGAAATGCCGCCTCCCCGCAATCTTAAGGAACTAAGGGGATTACAAGGAAAGCTCGCTTATATTCGGCGCTTCATATCCAACTTGTCGGGACGATGCCAACCATTCTCCAAACTTATGAAAAAGGGAGTGTCTTTCATATGGGATGAGGCATGTCAGCAGGCATTTGATGACCTCAAGGAGTACCTTACTAAACCTCCTGTACTAATGGCACCAGCCCTTGGGCAGCCCTTCCTTATATATGTAAGGGCCATGGATAATGCTTTAGGAGCATTACTTGCTCAATATAATGAGCACGGCCATGAACATGCCCTCTACTATTTAAGTAGAACAATGATTGGGGCCGAACAGCGGTATACCCCGATTGAAAAAGAATGTTTAGCCCTAGTGTTTGCTGTTCAGAAAATACGACACTACCTTTCGGGGCAAACAATTCATGTCATATCACGGGTTAATCCCCTGAAGATTCTGATGACAAAACCGGGATCCTTGAATGGCCGATTGGCAAAATGGGCGCTCTTACTGTCACCCTATGACATACATTTTGTCCCTCAAAAGGCCATGAAGGGACAGGCAATCGCTGATTTCCTTGCAGACCATCCAATTTGGTCCAAATTAAAGCAGACATCAGAAGTCAACACAGTTACCGGAAAACAACCTTGGCAAATGTTCTTTGATGGTGCCGCGAGACGATCTGCTGCTGGAGTGGAGGTCGTACTAATATCCCCACATAAACATATATTGCCTAACGGTTACTCATTAATAGAACCGTGCACTAATAATGTAGCGGAGTACAACGCACTTATTATCGGCTTAAAAATAGCTCTGCAACTGGGGGTGAACCATCTAGAGGCATATGGAGACTCTAAGCTCATCGTCAATCAGATGACAGGTGAGTATGAAGTCAGACATGAAGCCCTCATCCCCTATCATCAGCTAGCTATTGAGCTAGCAGGATATTTTGAACAATTCTACATATATCACGTATCTCGAAACGAGAACATTTATGCAGATGCTCTTGCCGCATTAGCTGCAACATTGGCAATCCCGCTAGGTGAGGTTAAAAGCATCACCATTGAAAGCAGGGAGCTCCTTCATCCAGATACTCTTCTTCAAAATAAAGAAGTATGCCAAGTAGGCCTAAGCCTAGAACCCCGTGATTGGCAATTTCCATTTGTGGATTATGCCTTGCATGGGATATTACCAGAAGATCCTAAGGAAGCTACCTCAATAAAGAGGAAGGCCCAAAGATTTTATTATGACCATAAACTTCAGACTTTGTATAGAAAGTCAAGAGGTGGTCTATTGCTACGCTGCATATCGAAAGCAGAAGCAGAACAAGTGCTGAAAGAAACACATGATGGAATATGTGGAGCTCATCAGCCCGGTCCCAAACTTGGAGACTTTATAAGAAGGCTGGGGTACTACTGGCCGAGCATGGTTACGGAAGCAATGGCATACGCTAAACGATGTCATGCATGCCAAATACATGCTAATTTTATTCATCAACCCCAAGAATACTTGCACAATACCGTCGCAAGCTGGCCATTTGAAGCCTGGGGAATGGACATTGTGGGGCCAATAACTCCCCCGTCATCCAGAGGACATCGGTTTATTCTTGCAATAACCGATTATTTTTCAAAATGGGCCGAAGCCGTGCCCATGAAAGAGGTGAAGACGACAGATGTGATCAAGTTCGTCAAGCATCATGTCATTTACCGATTTGGCGTCCCCCGACGGATTATTCATGATAATGGTCCGCAATTCATTAGTCAGGGATTCTTCAGATTCTGCAATAAATTCAGAATCAAAGATATCGCTTCTACACCATATAACCCTGCGGCTAATGGGTTGGCCGAAGCTTTCAACAAGACGGTCATCAAACTCCTTCGGAAGTTCGTCTCCTCCAATAAACGAGATTGGGATGAAAAGTTGGGAGAATGTTTGTGGGCTTATCGCACCACCGTCTACCCCGTTTTCTTTGGTTTATGGAAGTGAGGCTGTCTTGCCTCTTGAAATCCAGATACCATCATTAAGAGTGGCTTTAGCTACAAAGATGACGATAGAAGAGCGCCATCAGCAAAGGATACAAGAACTAGAGGCGTTAGATGAAAAACGTCTCAGGGCTCAACAACAAATTGAGTTGTATCAAGCCCGAATATCTCAAACGTTCAATAAGAACGTTAAACCAAGGACCTTTAAACAAGGAGACTTGGTTCTGGCTGTTAAAAGGCCAATGGTGCTAACCCACAAGACTAAGGGAAAGTTTGAACCCAAGTGGGAAGGACCGTTCATTGTGGAGACAGTCTACTCCAGTGGAGCTTATCGCTTAATGAATCAAGACGGCGATAGGATGATGATGCCGATCAATGGCAAATTTCTGAAGAAATACTATGCTTAATATCTCTGGGAGTATAAGCCTCCAATTTATCCAAGTTACGCAGATGAGCACTTGGACTTCTTCTATTCTGGTAATTTTAACCCACTAAATCTGGCGTGTCTGGTTCTCAAGTTTGAACCACCTCCAGTCCTTTCTCTAGGCATGCGCATTGTGCGCCTCTGACCTAAACTCTGGCGTGTCTGGTTCTCAAGTTTGAACCACCTCCAGTCCTTTCTCTAGGCATGCGCATTGTGCGCCTCTGACCTAAACTCTGGCGTGTCTGGTTCTCAAGTTTGAACCACCTCCAGTCCTTTCTCTAGGCATGCGCATTGTGCGCCTCTGACCTAAACTCTGGCGTGTCTGGTTCTCAAGTTTGAACCACCTCCAGTCCTTGCTCTAGGCATGCGCATTGTGCGCCTCTGACCTAAACTCTGGCGTGTCTGGTTCTCAAGTTTGAACTACCTCCAGTCCTTTCTCTGGGTATGCGCATTGTGCGCCTCTGACCTAAACTCTGGCGTGTCTGGTTCTCAAGTTTGAACCACCTCCAGTCTTTTTTCTAGGCATGCGCATTGTGCGCCTCTGACCTAAACCCTGGTGTGTTTGGAGTACCCAGTTCAAGTTACGCGAGAGAGCCTTGAACCGCCTCCAGTTTGGTTCTCAAGTTTGAACCACCATCAGTCTTTTCCTGGGCATGCGCATTGAGCGCCTCTGACCCAAACCTGGTGTGCTTAGTTCTCAAGTTTGAACAGCCCCCAATCTTCTTTTAAGCATGTGTAATTAAGCGCCTCTGACCTAAAAAGTATGAATTGCCCAACGCCAACTAGGCAATGGGAAGAGAACAAGTTTCTCGCCAACCCATCATACTGGGGTAAAAGTATGAATTGCCCAACGCCAACTAGGCAATGGGAAGAGAACAAGTTTCTCGCCAACCCATCATACTGGGGTAAAAGTATGAATTGCCCAACGCCAACTAGGCAATGGGAAGAGAACTAGTTTCTCGCCAACCCATCATACTGGGGTAAAAGTATGAATTGCCCAACGCCGACTAGGCAATGGGAAGAGAACAAGTTTCTCGCCAACCCATCATGCTGGGGTAAAAGTATGAATTGCCCAACGCCAACTAGGCGATGGGAAGAGAACAAGTTTCTCGCCAACCCATCATGCTGGGGTAAAAGTATGAATTGCCCAACGCCGACTAGGCAATGGGAAGAGAACAAGTTTCTCGCCAACCCATCATGCTGGGGTAAAAGTATGAATTTCCCAACGCCGACTAGGCAATGGGAAGAGAACAAGTTTCTCGCCAACCCATCATGCTGGGGTAAAAGTATGAATTGCCCAACGCCAACTAGGCAATGGGAAGAGAACAAGTTTCTCGCCAACCCATCATGCTGGGGTAAAAGTATGAATTGCCCAACGCCAACTAGGCAATGGAAAGAGAACAAGTTTCTCGCCAACCCATCATGCTGGGGTAAAAGTATGGATCACCCAATACCGATAAAGTAAAGGGAAGAGGAAAAGTTTGGCATTTAAGCCCAAACGTACTCCTCGACAACTCACCATGTTGAGGGGAATAACATGGTTAGCCCAACTCAAACGGTAGTTGGTAAAGGCTAATCAAATCCGTTAATAGCTGGGGGTTTGCTAAAAATCCCATATTAAACTTTAATTTTTACTTCGGCTCGAGAAATTGAGCATAAACGATACCGAGATAAATCGTTTTGACGACAGGTTATTTGTTAGGCAAGCAAATCTGTTTTGAAGCCGGCAAATAAAAGAGTCAAAAGAATCATCTTTATTAAAAAGGTGAAGATACAAAAAGAATTTCAAAGAAACATCGTAAGGTTATCTCTCTCCTGTTTACGAAGTTCTTATTACAAGGAAGATAAAAGCGTAAAGAGAGATGAAACTATTGGCCTCCCAGGAGTCTCAGTTGGTTTATTGTCTCGTCCAAATTTCTACGATGAGAAGCCTTCACGGTTTGCTGAGCTTGCCTACGCAACTCATCATCACTTATTGAAAGTTGTTGCTGACGAGATTCTTCTATGGCACGATTCCTGGCTATCTCTTCCTGCTGAATCTGCTCCTGCTGGACAAGCAACATCTCCCGTTTCTTGACAGATTCTCCTAATCGGAGTTCATTTTCTATCAAGGTGGCCCGAGCTCTCGCAATCGTCTCCTGGGCTTTAGAGATGGCCGCCTGACCTTCCTCAATTCCAAAGTTTACCCTCTACAGGTCGCTAATAACAGATTCCCGATTGGCCTGGAGCTCTGTCAGCTCCTGAGACCATATCTCCTCCTGCTGCCTTAAAATATTTCTTCGAGATAAGGATTCTGCCCGAAGCCGCGCCAGCTCTATCTTAGTGATCGCCTCCACATCCGCCTGACGGAGTATGTGTAGCGTGGTCACCTGCTACAAGGCGGCCCCACCACATATTGTTAGAAGAATGAACCCAGCCAGGCATCCTGAAGTCGCTAGCCGGGTACTGACCATCCTTCGCCAAGAACTCACTTAAGAAAGTTCGGGCACGAGATGGGACTTCTCCCACTGGAAGCTCCTTGCCAAATCGGCCTGGAAGCAAGCCAGTAATGCATCTGGGGGAACCGTCTTGATAAACCCCTTTTGCACCAAATTTGCCTGTTGGGACGCCATCTTGCTCCTGAGTCAGTCCCCACTTTAATTCTCGAGGCATCGCTAGCCTCTGAAGATAGACCAGAGGATAGCTACGATCCATTCTAGGCAGAAATATCAGCATTTCGCCTGAGTTATATAACCAAACATGCTCCTCTTCAGAAAGAATCTCATCTGAGTGATCCATCTGGTCTCCAAAGAGGAAAGCGGGTTTCTCCATCGCCCTTCTGTTCACATCTTCAAAAGCACGTCAGTTATGATTTCTCGCGCAGTAGTGGGGTGGTACTTGATCAGCTTCTCCTTGCGTTCCTTCGGGTCTGGCCTGAGGGATCAGAACCCCCAGCAAAGCCGAAGTAGTTCTTGTGGGGAAGAGATTCCATTGAATATCCTACTGCAAACAGAAAGCAGAATGAGAGAAGTTTCTCTAGGGCAGAAAATTTCTCTAAGTATGGAAGCGCGAAGCTAAAGATTAGACCGCGCAGAAATAGCCTCGCGTTTTCAGCGCGATTGCTACTTAAAATAGCCTCACGTTTTCAGCGCGATTGCTACTTAAAATAGCCTCGCGTTTTCAGCGTGACTGCTACTTGAAATGGCCTCGCGTTTTCAGCGCGACTGCTACTTGAAATAGTCTCGCGTTTTTCAGCGCGACTGCTACTTAAAATAGCCTCGCGTTTTCAGCGCGACTGCTACTTAAAATAGCCTCGCGTTTTCAGCGCGACTGCTACTTAAAATAGCCTCGCGCTTTAAACGCGAGGATGACGCGATAACTTCGCGTAAGAAGGCAGTCAGAGACTTTTCTTCTTCTCCAAGCCTTACGGCAAGAGTACGGCGATCTCGCCGGTAAAAGAGTTGATTGATCAGTTAAATTTAAGCCAAATCACTCTAGAAATATTCTAAAGAGTCTCGATGGAGAGATTCTTACCCCCGATCGGCGAAATGTGGGCTGGCGCGTCGCTGCCTTGACCGCCGCCACCACTGCTTGCGCCAGTCGCCGAAAATGGAGCCGCTCGAGAAGTAGCACGAGTTTTGGGTGCCATTGCTGAGAAAAATCGACTGAAAATTTGGAGAAACTCGGTCGGAAGAAGATTGGGTCGTCTGAACTCTGATTGCCTGAATCTCTAAGTTTCTGAAAAATTCTCAAATAGAGTGAGAAGGATAAGAAATAGAGATTTCTTTTAAATGAAAGGAACCGCCTCTTGGAATTCGGCGCGAATTTCGGAGAAAGTGACTGGTCAGTTACTCTCTAAAACGCGAAGCTATTAGCCTCGCGCGACTAAGAAAAAGCGAAGTTGATTAACTCCGCGCAACTATACAAAACGCGAGGATAGCCTGTGCCTTAGCTTCGCGTTTTCATGGAAAAACTTAGATTTTCTGACGAGTGCAATTAGGCGCTTCCATCTAAGTTAAAATGATCCTTATCCGATCATTTGGATTAGTAATCTAAGTTACGCGGAAGAGCCTTAGATTATTTTACCAAAATTATTAACCATCTGTTTGTTGAGCAAGCAAAATTCTTGAAGCTAACAGATAGAGAGGAAAATAATTTATCTTTATTCATGAAGCAAAAGATTACAAAGAGGGAGTTATAGCTCTCCCAAAAGCTTTTTACATGGTCAATTTGTCAATAACCAAACAGTAAGACTCCTCTACGGGGTGTTGAAGCTCAGTTCCCTGGTTCACATGCAAAAAACAATAAGATTTCTCTACGGGGTGTTGAAGCTCAGTTCCCTGGTTCACATGCAAAAGATCTCCTCTGCAAATGTCAAATAGGATCTGTCATCTGAAATGAAGCACGAGAGGAAAGGAAAGTGCTGCACTGAAGCGCAATTTTGCACTGCAAGTGCTGCAGCTCCTTATTTACAGCCCCTTCTGGAGTTTATCTCTCGGAGCCAGAGCTTGAAACCTGCAACTATGTTGTAAAGCATATGCTTCTGACTTCCTTAGAGTTACTTTTTCTGATGAAGATCGATGGACCCACATACGTTCCTCTTCAGAAAGGATTGGACTTACTGCAAAAGGAACACAGTTTCCAAAAGAGTGAAAACGCGGAGCTAAGCTAACTCCGCGCACAGTTGAAGAAATAGCCTCGCGCTTTAAACGCAGAGGATGATGCGATAACTTCGCGTAAAGGGGGACAAGATTTCCTTCCAAATTCATCGCGACTGCTAATCAAAGATAGCCTCGCAATTCATCGCGACTGCTAATCAAAGATAGCCTCGCAATTCATAGTGACTGCTAATCAAAGATAGCCTCGCAATTCATAGCGACTGCTAATCAAGGATAGCCTCGCAATTCATAGCGACTGCTAATCAAAGATAGCCTCGCAATTCATAGCGACTGCTAATCAAAGATAGCCTCGCAATTCATAGCGACTGCTAATCAAAGATAGCCTCGCAATTCATCGCGACTGCTAATCAAAGATAGCCTCGCAATTCATAGCGACTGCTAATCAAGGATAGCCTCGCAATTCATCGCGACTGCTAATCAAAGATAGCCTCGCAATTCATCGCGACTGCTAATCAAGGATAGCCTCGCAATTCATAGCGACTGCTAATCAAAGATAGCCTCGCAATTCATAGCGACTGCTAATCAAGGATAGCCTCGCAATTCATCGCGACTGCTAATCAAAGATAGCCTCGCAATTCATAGCGACTACTAATCAAAGATAGCCTCGCAATTCATAGCGACTGCTAATCAAAGATAGCCTCGCAATTCATCGCGACTGCTAATCAAGGATAGCCTCGCAATTCATAGCGACTGCTAATCAAGGATAGCCTCGCAATTCATCGCGACTGCTAATCAAAGATAGCCTCGCAATTCATAGCGACTGCTAATCAAAGATAGCCTTGCGGATTCATTGAGACTACTAGTAAAGCCTCGCGTTTCAAGCGCAGGGACGACACAATAAAACGGCGATCTCGCCAACAAGACAAAGCAATCGTCCAGATTAAAATCAGCCAAAATATCTCAGAATGGTTCTTAGAAAACCAAGAGATGAGGTTTTTACCTTCGGAAGACGCTGCATAGACTGGTTCGCTGTTGCGTTTACCTTCACGGCTGCTGCCATTAGCGCTGGCCAACTTGCGAAAAGCCAAACTCCTCTGGAGAGACATCCTAATGATGAAAATCTATGGAGAATTGAACGAAGATCAGTTGAAGATCATTCGTGAGTCACTCGAGTTCTCAGAAATTCTTCGGATGAGATGAAGAAGAAGATGAGCTGGGAGCTCTATTTAAACAGAATTTCCGTCGCTTGGTATTCGGCGTGGAAACTCGGGGTAATTAATGACGTAATTACTCATTTCACTGAAGACGAAGTGAAGCTGATTAGCTCCGCGTAAGTGAGCGAAATAACGTGAGATAGACTTGGTATTCTAACTCCGCGTTTCAGTTTGAAAATCCAAAGTATTTCAAAATCTGCTGAAGTCTAAGCCATTTTAAAAACTTTGGAGGGGGTTCTGTTGGCAGTGAAAATTTCTAAGTTAAAAGGATTTTCCACAACAGAACGCGGAGCTAATTCAATAGCCCCGCGTTTGGTTATATTAACCCTGCGTTTGAATAAAACGCGGAGATATTTAATAGCTCCGCGTTGATTCCGCAGTCTGGCTTGTATTAGCCTCGCGTTTGAGTAAAACGCGGAGATGATCAATAGCTCCGCGTTAGCTCCGCGTTTTGGTTATTTAGCGCCGCGTTTTGATGCGATTAAAGCTCCGCGTAAGCAGATAACCAGAATCTCAAATTGATTGAGATTATGATTCTGGGCTTATCCAAATACCCGAATCAAGTCTAATCAAAATTCCATCAAAACTAAGATATTTGATTGGAATCCCTGATAATGACGAGTTCTATTTAGATAGAAACTCTTGCATTAACCTGGGGCTATAAATACCTTCTTGGTGAAACCCTAGGGGTCTTCGGGGTGGTCTTCTTCTTCTTTTTGGCATCGGAAGCCTCCTATCGATCCTTTGGCAATTCAAGTACGCGAGAGAGCCTTGAAGCCTTTGCTGATCATCTACTGAAATCTTGGAGAATTCACGTTACGCACAGAGCCTTGAGTTCGTGAAGATCAGAGAAAATCACCATCTTCTTTCTGGAGTTCTTGAGAAGTTCGAGTTACGCGAGAGAGCCTTGAACAAATCAGAACCAGAGAAGATCGTCTATATTCGGCCGATATCTTTAAAAGAGAAGATTTCAACGTACCGATCGTCCAAAGGAACTGCTTGACAGATTCCATCGCCACAGATCCCACAATATTGTAAAAGAGAGAGATTGAAATATAAAATCCTCTCGTTTGTTCTTTTTATATCTTGTTCACTTTCATTATAATTTAAGTTAATTCGATGGAAGGAAGCGAAGAAACTTTTGCGACGAACACCCCTGAAATCGCCAAAGCTAAGTATGATATTAAGCTTCTGCACCTGGTTTAGTGTTGCCAATGCCGATTTGTCCAACTTCTCTATCAACCGCAACTACTGCAAGGAGATAGAGGCCTTCTACTCTAGCCTCAAAGGGGCCAAAAGAGTGAGGGTAAAAAGAATGGACGAATTTTTTGGTGCGGCGGCCGATCCATCAGACTTGGGCAACTCTGATGGGGATGACGATAATGGTAATGATGATGACGACGATGATGGTGGTGCCCCTCAAGACTTGGTTTCCCGCCTCCGGAGTCCAGCCATTAAACGCCAAGGATCTGTAAGAGGCGAACAGGCGAAGAAGAAGCAGAAATTAGCCCCGGGGACCCTCTTAGTCTCTCAAGAGACGGCAGTCAAGTTTGCTTCAGACTTGCTGGCCTCATCTCTGCCTCCGGTGCTAGCAAAGGAGAGTGGACCTGCTGAGGCTCCGGTGCTACTGAGGTCCCGGCTCTCCCAACTGTAGAGTCTGTCGAACACTCTGCAACGCTACCTCTGGGTAGCGAAACTGGTGCGCTTCTGGAAACAGAGACAGCTCCTCCTTCAAGTCCGACAACTGGACTTATATCTCCTGGTATGTTTTTTATATTCTATCTTCTGTTCATTATTCATTTCATCATTATATGTAACACTTTTTGTTTGCTTTCTGAAATGCAGGTGGTTAACCCCACTCACCGATGCATTCGACTACCAGAGGGAGTCTGAGGAAAAGGTGGATTACTCTGGCACAACTGGCTGGGTGGTTGGATTACTCTGGCACAACTGTTTTGGTAGTTCTGCAAATGAGTTTGATGCAGACTACTTCATAGCAACTCCTCTCTCTGTTCCTTCTTCAGTTCTCCTAATTGATGAACTTGGGAGTGATGATAGGACAGAGGTCATTGTCGCGGCCGCAGCAAGAGAAGCTATCCTATCCCCAAGTCTGCCGTCTCCAATACCAATGGTCTGCTCCGAGGAAACTTTTCCAGTAGCAGTTAGCATGCCTTCTGCTCCTCAGCTGGCGGTATTTATATCCTCTACTATTATGGCTATTGAGACACTGGTGACTCCTCCAGCTCCAAGTTCTCTGCCAGCGGGAGATGAAGAGAATTTGAAATTCTCATTTGAAGCCACTTCTATTGCAGGAGGAGCTTCGGGTGAAAATACTCCATCGTCTACTCCTGCTGTTGGTGCTGCTCGAGTGATCTGTACTAGTGATAATTCGCCTAAGGTTTCCAGTTCTGCCAAGTCTTTATTGGATTTAGTGGCCCCACATGTAATGAGTCTAGTACAGGGACGGACTTCTGCTTCCTCGACTCCAACGGATGCCACTCTTCCCCCGGCAACATCTTTCTTAGCGCTGCCTGCTTTAAACTGCTTTAAACACAGACACTGTGGACCCTCTCAAAGAATTCTTCAACCATAGTGTAAATGACTTTTTGCAGCTGCTAAGGAGGTGTATTTGGAATGATCCTAGATGGAAGAGATTTCTTTAATCTTGGACGTCCAATATTGTCTAGCTATCTAGATAATATTGAAAGGATTGGGGGACGTGACCGAGCAGCTCCTTACCGGGCCCGCCTTGAAGCTTTGGAAGATCAGGTGAACACACTAAACATGGTTCGCCAAGCGGATGTGGAAGCGATTACTGAGATCGAGTCGGCGCGGCTACGGGCAGAGTTGGTGGCTTGTCAAGAGGAACTAAGGCGCAAAGAGGAAGTCTGGTCTCAGAAGTTGGCAGAACTATGAGCCAGTCAGGAATCAATCCTCAGGGGTTTAGAGATAGTAGACTTTGAGATTGAGGGGAGTCAGGCCGCCATCCTTAGAGCCAAAGAGACTATTGCTAAGGCTCGAGCTATTCTGGAAGCCAGCGAGTCTCGGTTAGGGGAATCCGTTAAGAAATGGGAAGAGCTGATTCTTCAATAAAGACAACTTGAACAAGAAGGCATAATGAGGAGCTGTACTATTGAAGAATCTCTTCAGTGGTTGGCCCAGCAATTGACAATAAATGATGATGATTTACGCCGACAGGCTCAACACTCCGTGGAGGAGACTCGTCAAGTAATTGACGAGGCGATGAATAAGTTGAGGCTCCTAGGAGATCCATAGTTTTATTTCATTCTATTCTTAAATTCTTTTTGTAATAAGAACTTGTAATAGAAGAGAGAACTTGACTGATTCTTTGAATTCTTTTGTAACTTCATTCTTTTTGATTTATGAATAAAGGAATTTTTTTGATTCTTTTATCTGTTGGCTAGAAAATCTATTTGCACAACAAATAACTTATCATCAAAATACTTCATTTGTTTAGGTAAAACAATCCAAGGCTCATCTGCGTAACTTAGAGTGCTAATACCGAGGTGATCGGGTCAGGATCACTGAATTTTGACAGAGGTACCTGATTGCACATGCCTAGAATTTGATTGGAGGCGGTTCAAGGCTCTCATGCGTAACTTGAACTGCACATACCAAGATGATCGGATCATGATCACTAGATTTTGGTAGAGGCGCCTAATTGCAAATATCTAGAGTTTGATTGGAGGCGGTTCAAGACTCTCATGCGTAACTTGAACTGCACATACCAAGATGATTGGGTCAAGATCACCAGATTTTGGCAGAGGTGCCTAATTGCACATGCCTAGAGTTTGATTAGAGGCGGTTCAAGGCTCTCATATGTAACTTGAACTGCACATACCAAAATGATTGGGTCAGGATCACCAGATTTCGGCAGAGGCGTCTAATTGCACATGCCTAGTCCAAGTGCTCTCACGCGTAACTTAAACGGAGATGGGAATAATCCAAATCGTACTGTCAGAGATAAGAACTTAATATGACAGAGTTTATGGGATTTTTAGCAAATTCCTAGCTATCAACCGATTTGATTAGTCTTTACCAACTACCGTTTGAGTTGGGCTAGTCATGCTATTTCTCTCAGCATGATGAGTTATTGAGGAATTGATTTCCTCTCCCATTTGTCTTTAATCAGCATTGGGTAGTTAATTCATACTTTTATCCTCAGTATGATAGGGTTAGCGAGGAACTTGTTCTCCACTTCCTGCCGCTTTAACAACATTGGGCAATTTTTTTTATAGCACTCAATTAGCCTTCTAATGGCTAGTAAAAGTAGCGGAAGCAACATGATATTTATCATCGTCAATATTTTTGGCACCCCCAGCCAAATCCGGTTGCTAGCCAATGAGAATAACTTTGTCACAGCTGTGGTTCGGAGCATACGCAAGGGGCCAGCTTGCAAGTGCGGGCTGTCCATGCTTGGTGTTGATATTGGCTTCCTTACTAGTACAAGGATCGCTCTAGCAAGAAACTCATTGGTTCCTACTACTAAAGTTGTCATATTTGTAGAAACTTTCATCTGTTCCTCTTTAAGTGTGAGAATTCCGGCTTCTATCAATGCCTGAATTCAGTTCTTAAGAGGATAGCAATCCTTAGTTGGGTGCCTGACATTCCGATAGTACAGGCAATAGTTGGGGTCGTTGGTTTTAGCAGCGTTTTCCAGTTTTCTATTTTTCGAAAGTTTTAACATACCCTTCCTGAGGAGGAAATGGAATAGAGTACATGTCTGCTCCGTCTTGAATGTATAAGTTCTATCTTGTCGTGGCCTATTTTGAACTGCACCTCTCGAATTCTGAGGTCTTGGCTTTGGATCTGCAACTGTTTCCATCACAACCTTCTCTTTATTTTTAGGATTCTATGGATATGGCCTGTTATTTGTAGAGTTTCTCGTACCATAAGATTTCTCAATCCGGCGAATCCTGCTTTAGCAGATCTTTCCAAGTTTTGGACTCTACAACTCCCATTCTTATCAGCACGCCAGTCCTGAAGTTATACTTGCAGGTTTCTACCAGAGTTTCTTGGGTCATACCATATTTGTAGTGCACGGATTTTTCCCTGAAGCGTTCAATGAAGTTTTTAACTGTTTCTTCTTCTCCTTGTTTCGTCGCAAAGAGGGAATGAACCGATATTTCGGTATTATACTCAAAAAAATGTGCCAGGAACTGTTTCTCGACATCATACCACGTGTTTATGGTTCCCGATGGTAGCTGTATAAACCATGTAAAGGCAAGCCCTCTCAGGGTGCTCGCAAAAATCTTGCGTTTCTCACAAGTTGTACTGGCTTCGCATTTATCGCTAGGTCCAGTAATAGCCTCGCGTGGAGAATCACACGCTGGCTTTAAGAAATTTTTATCCTCACGTTTATCGCAAGTGTAAGCAATCTTGCGTTTATCGCAAGTACTACCGGTTTCGCGTTTATCGCTAAGTCTAGAAATAGCCTCGTGTGGAGAATCACACGCTGGCTTTAAGGAGATTTTATCCTCGCGTTTATCGCGAGTGTAAGTAATCTTGCGTTTATCGCAAGTACTACCGGCTTCGCGTTTCTCGCTAAGCTCAGTAATAGCCTCGCTTGGAGAATCACATGCTGGTTTTTCTTTGCGATCAATGCAAGTTGCAACTTCGCGTTTAACGCGATAATGACTGGTCTCGCAATTAACGCGAACCAGTTTGCGAGGGACAATAGCCCCGCATTCTATGGAGTTAGCCTCGCGTTCGATGTGGGATTTGAGGGCTTTTCGCCTCGCTTTGCGATATTTATTTCGGAGTTGGGTTCTGGTCAATTCAGTTTCTATCCCTTCTTCGGCAATAGAGAGGCCATCCTCTACTAGGATTTCCTGCCCAAACACCGGCTCTATGGCCGTGGTCTCCAAGGATCCCCGTTCATCGGTGGATACCTTTTTACCCGTTGCTCGGGTATTGGAGCGAACGCGACGATAATGTCGTGTTTCGTTCAGGTTACCTGATTCAGAGGAGAGGTATTCCTCGTACTTCTGCTGGTCGATTTTAACGACCAGCATATCTACGTCGGATCCGATCCTCTCGATGTCAGATTGCGCCACAATCTCTTCTCTAGTGAAAGAGACGTCTCCTACTGTGGTTGCCAGTTTGTTCACAGCAGAAATTCTTTGCCTTCCTTCCATTGAAATAACTTGATTTACAACGAAAGTGAACAAAAAAAAAGAGAACAAACGAGAGGATTTATATCTTAATCGCTCTCTTTTACAATGTAAACGTGGGATCTGTGTGGCGATGGGATCTATCAAGTAGCTCCTTTGGACGATCTGATGCCGAACTCTTCTCTTGAAGATAGCAGCTAACTTTTAGATCTTTTCTTCTCTGCTCTTCACGAATTCAAGGCTCTATGCGTAATTTGAACTCTCCAAGATACTCAAAAAATTTGATTCTCCAGAAAAGATCCTCTAAGGCTTCCTCAAGAGGGTATTTATAGTTTTAGGATGATATGAGAGTTTCTATCTAAATAGAATTTGTACTCATCAAGGATTCCAATCAAATATCTTAATTTTGATTTATATCTCTTGATTTTAGAGTTCTGATCAGATTTAATTTGGGTATTTAGATAAGCTCAAATCTTAATCTCAATCAATTTTGAAATTCTGGTTATCTGCTCATGCGGAGATAATCTTGCCAAAATGCGGAGCTAAAGAACGAGAACGCGGAGTTATTGAATAGCTCCGCATTTTACTTAAACGCGAGGCTAAAGTAGCCTATACGCGGAGCTATAGAATTAGCTCCGTGTTCTGTTGTGGAAAATCTTTTTTACTTAGAAATTTTCACTGCCAACAGTAAGTACTATATCAAAGAGCAAGGGGGACACAAAGTCTTTGTCAGGGATTGCACAATCCGCACGAACTATTTTGGATAGTATTTGTCAAAAGTCATGGGATCCTAAATAGAAATGGTAGAATCTACTGGTATAGGACCACAAGCTGGGGTTTCTCAATGGGAACAAGAGAACGAGGATGTTTCCACGTATGGACAAAGGAAAAGAACTTGCAAATGCCAAGTCTTGAGGGTACCTATGCACCATATTGGTCATTAGTCATTACAAAGCAATCGTAATCTAGAGCCTAGCGGGGTATATGTGACGGTAATCATAACATCAATGTCCATATCAGTTGGATACATATAGTAGATTCTGTGAATATTCATATATATTAGGAATGTCATAATAATAATAATAAAAGAATTTCTGCTAGACCTCACTCGTTGTTTATAGAGAGATCCAGGACATACAGAAGTTGCATATAGAAGATTCAACTAGTTCTTAACAACTCGTATGATTTAACACAACCTAAAGGAAGAGTTGCATATAGAATATTCAACTAGTGCTTAACAGCTTGTATGATTTAACGCAACTAAAGGACCTTTTTTCCCCGAAATTAGAAAATTTCTTGGCTATTCTGATGGTGTTTTCATACCCTATCACATAGATTATTATGTAAGACTGCAAGCTATTCTAAAATAAAAAAAATAAAAATAAAAATGTAATTTTTTAACCTACAATGCTAACGTTCCTTTTATTATGATGTGTTTAAGAACTGAATATAATAATCTCAGAAGAAACAAAATACTAAGTACAAGGGGACGGATATTAAATCAGAGTAACACAACTATATTCACATACACATATATTTTGAATCTCCATTTACACCGTAAAGTTGTAAACTATATTTTAGATCCATTTGGTAATGGAACAAAGCTTGTCTAGCTAGTGCAACTAGCTAGACATATCATCCATTCAAGAGTTAAAGATATGGGTAGATTGTTTGGATTATGCGTCATATAGTCATTTAAGTATGCAGCCAAAGATCCGACCTAATTAGTCCAGTTCCCTCAAGAACATAATCAAACTAGCTAGCCCCGTTGATTCACAGAGGTAGTCTCGACTTATTCCATTTTGATATTTCCAATAATATATTTCCATATTATTTCTGCTGGGTTAAAATTTTTGACAAGGCTTGTTTTGAAAGTCATTCAATCTCACGGACAATCTACAGATTTATTATTATCATCATCATTATTATTATTATTATTTTGAGGATGTGTCCAATAAAAAGCACTAGCTTTTATGTAAATAGACTTTTGTTCTAAATACATCCACCTCGCATGCCCAAAACTCATGACCTGGGGGGAATTTTCTTCTGAATAAAGATGAATCAGTATATAAACATTCAGGAAGTGGGAGGATCCATCAGAGCAAGGAATATTTCAGCAACATATCTTCAACAATGGTAATAATAAAGAGGTTCTGTTCCATGAGCGAGTCATACATGAATATCATAACATCCACAATAGCCTAAAGAAACCATGAATCGCATAATAGATCCCAACCATAAAATGTATTCAAATGCAAAACAATAGTTGATTGGACTCTGATATATAAATATTCGGAACCAAAGTTGAATTTGACCAAGTTCTCACTTCACAGCAGAATAACTGCCTGCCAGATTTATGGGACAATTGACAACCCAATCAACAAAAATATAGACGTGCATAGTGCATAAACACAGGCATGACTCCACTTACTGCAACTGCTGCTTGATTCATTCACTGCAATTACAGGCACAAAGCACCGACTACTGCCTTAAGGGATAGTACACTGATAGAGAGGCAGAGCCCCCAATGACTCCCGTTCGGCCCTCTCTTTCTTCACCTGAAACAATGTCAAACATCCCATAAGAGCACATTATATTAGGTCCAACGAAAACTTGGAAAAAGAATGTAAGGAACACAGGCAACTCGTACTCAACGCTGAAATTGTATCCTAAAATTTATATACAATGTTTTTAGAGCTGTTGCAAATAGCAGTAACTGTGACACTGGATAACAAAGAATGAGAGAGATACTGATTTAGCCTTCTAGGTATGCATAATCATTCAGTGGGTACACTTCTGCCAATCAAAAAGGATGACAATGAAAGTTTCCTAGGGATACTATTTATAAAAAATGTTCTTAAACAATATGTAGTGTATCACCTTCCTAACAAACCATTACAAAAAGCGCCAATTCCAGATGACATCTTGATCAGAAATCTTCTTCGGACTCTGTCGAATCTTTCATAGGTTCTGATGCGTCTCTTATTCATGGTGCAACCTTGTCTCCTGCTCATACAAGCAGCTGCCACCGGCCATGACTGGATTAATCTTCTACTGCAAACGACAATTCTAAGCACTTCAAGATCATCTCCCTCTTGTACCCGGACCTCTGAGATGATGACTCTGGTCTCATGGAGGACACCTGAATACAGGTGTTTTCCTCTGAGACGGGCCAGTGGAAGAGCATCGGCGGCCCCACAGTGTTCTTTTTCGATGAGACAAGGCAATGGTGCACGCTAAAGGTTCAGCTACATATATAGCCAGATCACAAGAAAATACGTACATTTCTGCCTTGCTAAATGGAACGATTAACCTACTGGATGTCGGTGACGATGAAATCGTGGATGCTTTATTTGCAGCCGGAGGGAAGGTCTGCCGGAGAATCAAACAGCCTAACAGCGAGCTAGAATCGAAGAGCACGGCCACTGGCTCGGGCATTCCAGGGGGCTCTTGCATTATGCACTGTTTGCAAATGGGTAGAGGATATTCTTGGGTTCTTGAGGATGCAGAGACAGCGTAAGATACACAAGACAAGTTGCCAATTTCCAGCTGTCGTATGCAGTTCTTGGCTCTTCATTCGGATTTAAATGCCTTTTTTCCTTGCTTTGCAGGGGAATAAAAATATCTCCCGCGATTTTAAGAGTGCCGAGGCTGAGGGGGAAATTGTGTCAGGGCACAATTGATTGCTAACTGAGCCCCCTGCTATGTGAGCGCACCATAGCTTTTGAAAACTTTAACTTGTACTCACTGAGCCCACCCCCTTCCCGCAGCAGCAGGCTCCTCCTGCTTCTTCCTCAATCGCAGGCTCCGCAGCAGCAGCAGCAGCATCAAGGGTGGGGAAGCGACGAGGAGACTACGAAGAGGGCGGCGAAGTGGAGTTCATCGTTGTATGGGGCTGTGTTTGCAAGGTGGCTGATAGCGATTGAAGAGACTTTGTGGAAGCAGGTTAGGATTTCTTGTAGGTTTAGAGTCTTGAGATGAACTAGGATTTGAGAATTTTGTGAGTTTGAAGATGAACTAGTATTCTGAGAGAGGAGATAACCTAATCTAATCTAAACTATCCTAATCTAATGACCATCATGGCATCTTGCATCAAGCATAACATCTTTAATTTTGTTGATAAGTTTTGGAGCCTGTAACTACAAATAAGAGTTCCACCAATCGTGTTACGCTCACGCTTACTGTGTAAAGTTGTATTGGCGTGTAGCACGTATTTAAATCGACATTCCTTGATTATTTCTTAGATGCTTGCCAAGATTTTTTTTTTTATATATTAATTTCCTTATTTGAGGGCACAGAGTAAATATCTGACCTAAGACACTCTTTCTTCTATAACATCTGACCTAAGACACTCTGGAACTTCTTACTGTACAAAATTTTGACTTCTGTTGACTATATTGGTGATATTCGTCACCATAAAATATATTCCTTCTTAAGTTTCATGCTAAATTATGTATATTGACAAGAATTTTATATGAGAGTTTACACTGTGTTTCAACATACAATAATACATAAAACTACTCCATGGAAAGAAAAAAGAACCTAAAAAATTACGTATGGATGAATTCTAGGGGTCGAGATCATAATTCAAGAGAATTTTTTCCTTTTAAAAGAAATTTTTTTTTATTAGAGATACTATAAATGGACCACAACTTAGGTAACTTACATAATGCGACGGCTCATTTTCATATATATATATATATATATATATATATATATATATATATATATATATATATATGAGCTGGTGACTCACTCTATTTCTACTATCTTTAATATATTTTTTCTCAAATTTTCTTTTTAACTGCTATCTCAATTACCTAGGGTTTACTCATACCCAATTTCTTGACTTTAAGTTTTGATTTGGTCATCTACCAATTAGATATAAAATTAATAATTTTCAGTTAATACAACATTTTGTATTCACTTGATGAAAACTAAATAAATTTCAAAATCCATGAAATTTGATTTTACATTCATGACGTACTTCATGCAAGAAGGATAGAAACATGATAACATTCATAAATAAATAATGTCTCCAGTTGATCAAGACCACAGCCCATGATCATGAAGAAACCCAAATGACATATAAACAAGTAACAAGTTGAAATGGTGTTAGAGGCCTTGATAGAGGATTTTCGGGTACTTGAATGACAAAAGCCCAGCAAGTGAAAGCATGAATGTCTTAAATTGCAATAATATCCTCCAATGAGCACGGACATAATACAAAAAATTGTTGAATACGTGTTAAATTGAGAAAGGATATCCAAATTTCAGCATAATAATAGCTGCAGAATTGCCGAGGCAATCAGCACTTTATTTGAGGAGCGACATAAGTAATAGCTGTATATGTTAAGCCAGCCAAATTTGAGATCTAATAATGGGCTACAATGCAAAACCTAATTATATATGGAGAGAGAAATGAAAATAAGCTGATAGTTCATGCATGTTATCTGAGCTGCAGTTCATTTTTACTTCTCCAATAATTTTTTTAAAAACATTTCTCTTCGATTATGATATCGACCCTTTAGGATTTACTCATACCCAATTTTCTAATTTTTAGTTTTGATTTGATCCTCCATCAAGTTAATATAAATTATAATGGTTTCCAATGAATAAACATTTTATATCAATTTGACGAAAGTGTAAATGAATTTCAAAATTTATGAAATTTAATCTTATTATAGTTATGTAAGTAGGGATTCTAATTCTAGAAAAAAAAATAAGTAAAATTATTAGATTATTATATTTTTATCACCAATTCACGTCATTTTTGTTGATTGGCGGCTCACCTATAATAATCATATATATATATATATATATATATATATATATATATATATATATATATATATATATATATATATATATTATAATACCCTAAAATTCGAGCTGTCTGTATTGCTCTCTTGATGCCAGTCGTGCCGAATAAGTCCACCGAAGTCAATTTTGGACACCGAAATAACTTTCGGTGAATGTAACTTTAAATCTGCAAACCCAAATGACATTCGGCTTTTTCGATTATTAGTTTTGTAATATTTAGAATTTTTTTAAATTTTTATTATTAGGCAAAAAAATACTCCAGAAATTACCAATTTAATAATATTAAAATTATCCTTTCGGAATTTCGGTTCATTTATTCCAGACATCGAAATGACAAACGGATAATTTTATAGCGTTTCTCTCATTGAACACTATGTCCTGCATTAATTTAGTTGCATTCAATTGAACCGAAATTATTAAATTATTAAATAAATAAAATAAAATAAATTATTTACAGATGAGAGAATCTGTGGGCTGATGGAAAGTGCGGCGGCCACCAAGGGGGGCAACAAAAAGCCACTCCCTTTCTTTTCCCTACTCTCTTCTTCTCCTTCTCTCGGCAGAACCAAATTGCAATAGTGGGAATTTTTTTTTTTCGAGAAATCAGATATAATTAAAAGAAACTCAATTTAAGTAACATACTTCTCTTCTTGATTATTTCTTTATCTCTTCTTAATTATTTTTTTAATAATATCATTTTTATGTTGATTATATTGTAGTAAAATTATTTAAATGTTTGTTATTTCAGTTAAAATAAGTTTTAGTTTGGAGTAAAAATTTTATTTTTGATATGAGCATGCTACCATTTACAATTATGTTCTTTACAATAATTTTTGCAAATATGTAAACAAATAAAATAAAATAAAATAAAAAGAAAAAAAAAGAAGAAGAGAGGAAAGAAGAAGAGGAAGAAGCAGCAAGCAACAGAGACAGAATGGAGAGGATTTTGTGGGCTTGGCAGATAAAGAAAAAGAAAAAACAATAAAAGGGAATTGGATCTGGCCCAGCCCAGTTAAATAAAATAAAAAAAGAATAGTGGATTTGGTTTAGGCTTGGGCCAACCGTAAAAGAAAAAAAAAGGGAAAAAAGAGACTGGGCCGACCTACCCAGCCCAGTAAAAGAATTTTTTTCTTAAAACAGTGAGTTTGGGCCTAGGCCTGGGCCGTATAGAAAAAAGAAAAAGAAAAACAAAAAGAAAGATATGATTAAGTAGAAATTTAGTAGGTCTGGACTTGATGGATTAAATGATTTATGGATTAGACTTGAATCTTAATTGTGAAAAATTGATAGATAGAAATAAAGTGTAGTAATAATAAAAAAAATAATAATAATAATAATAATAATAATAATAATAATAGATAAATAGATAAATGAATAAGTGGTAAATTAGGCTTAGATTTTAATTGAAAATTTATCAAAGAAAAATATATAAATATATATGATTGAACCTAAAAATGAAACAAGTCTATAAGTTGGGCTTAGAAATAATACAGTATTATTTACATGATGCACTTAATTTACAAATTGGACATTTATTGCTATTGAGAACTGGACCAAAAGATTTAATCAATTTTGATAAATTATATTGTAATATAATTGTGTCCTAAAATTTTTAAGATATCACAGATATCTAACTCATCGTTCTACAAGTCATGTGTTTTGATATTACAAATTATGTGCTATGATATACGCCATGTGCGATCATGCAAATGCAAGCATGCTATCGTGTGTGTATATATATATATATATATAATTAAAGAAGGGAAAGGAAACTAAATAATAAATGTAAAAATAAATTTTTATGTGTATAATGTATTACAAACATGGGGATGAGAAAAACTATATGATGGATAAGGGTCATGTCGTATAAGGAATAATTATAATGTTAGGGTCAGGATTCTTTTACTGCAGCGGCCTGAGTGATTACTGAATCACCAATTGATAATTATTACTCAGAGTGGTATGTCCGCTACTGTAAAACAGTATAAAAATTGATTGTTGTGCCTAGCGACATGTCATGATTCATCGCCATTAGCATTGAGGCCGGGTCCCGGATATGCATGGGTATTTATATGACAATGGAGAATAACGCTATTTTATCCATTAATATAATTTTTACAATTAAATTGGATGGTGGCTGAGACCAATAGAATATAAAATTAAATAGATATATCAGTTATTGTCATATTTGTTTATTTATTTATGCTTGCTATCATATTTAATTTATATGTACATGAACAACAATGGCATAAACACTAATATTCCTGTACTATGATAGTACACATTTTCTCTTTTTAAAAGTGTTACTTGCTCGGTTTAATCCATTGGGTTTTGAACCTAGAGTTGGAAGGCGGAGAAGGGGAGCCAGTCCCAGTTGAAGACCCGTACTTCATTGGACAGATCGAGTGACAATAGGCAAGCGAAGTACCCTCTGAAGAACCTTTGTATATTTTGTTTATATTTCCTTTTATCTAGATACTGCTTTCTCTTTTGATTCTTTTGTATTCATATTTAAATCAATGTGTCATTTTATATAATGAACTTTTTATATAAATGAAATTCTTTCAGTTTCAGATATATTATTTACACATCTAATTGTGTTAATAGTTATATTAATTTTAAAATCCTGTGACTATTAGATTGTCTAGTATAAATTATATGTATCGTCCTCCATTTGGAAAGCAGCTGAAAAATGGGGTGTTATACACACACACATATAGAGAATAGGAAATTCATTGGCGGTGAAGAGAGTTCCTTTACCGCCGCTTAGGTGACCCAGTAAAATTAGTATACGTAACGTTACCTAAAGTAACAAATAGAAGAACTCTCTCAACCACCTTTTGAGTGCCGTCATGTATAATAATTTTATTGGATCACCTAAACAACAACTCCCTTCACTGCAAGTAAATTTCCTGTTTCCTTTTATATATATATATATATATATATATATATATATATATATATATATATATATATATATATATATATATAAATATATATATATATATAATAAAGTGTACTGAAACACAGATAACTTACATATAAACTTTCAATTTATTTCCATTATTCTCAATATAATTATCCTTTAAGTTTTATTTTTCGTTTTACAAGCTTTTTTTATTCAATTTGTATGAAAAATAACAGTCATAGGATACCATCATGCATGCAGCTTGCATGAAACACTCTGCTGCCGCTTATTGCAACCTTGCTATAACTTACACTATATAACTTCGTATATAACAACAGCAGCTCTCCAATTCAAACCGTAGGGTAGGATGCCCTCATCGCAATCCCGCACAGCCCTTGGGGATCACCAACATCCCTCTGCAGCTTCATATACCCACCCTCTCCCCATTTCTCCCCCCACGAGTTCTTCAGAAGCCAATACTTGGTCCCATCCGACTCCGTCCCGTATCCGATCGCCGTAACGGCGTGAGTAAGTTCAGTCCCGCATGGGCCTGTAAACACACCGCTGGAGTAGGATCTGAAGTCACGACCACCGCCATCGATGGCCACCGAAACAGGCTGGCTCGCCACTGCAGCCAGAAGCGCTGACTCGTCGTCCGGGGGCACGTCTCCGTAGCCGGTGATGGCCGCCACGGAGGATGCGGCCGTGTTGCACACTTCCTTTGCTTGTTTGTATGGATAGCTGTTCTCGCTTGCGACGCCTCCGTTCTGGATCATGTATTTGAAGGCGTCGTCCATCCAGCCGCCGTTGCATCCGTTTGTGTTGCCGCCGGTGACGCAGTCAACGAGCTGTTGCTCGGAGAGAGAGATCAAGTTGCCTTTCTTGATCTTGATAATCCCTTCGGTTGCTCCTATGGCCGAAAAAGCCCAGCAGCATCCTGCAGCACATTTTCGAAGGAAACAGCGTAAATCAAATACTGAATTGAACAGGAAATTAAAAGGCTAACGAGAAATCAATTTGTTCGGAAAGTCTGAAAAAAAAAATAACATTACCGTATTTTATACTTCTACACCGAAGGCTGCTAGATTGAGGCTTTGCAAATTTAGGGAAGATAATGGATGCATTTACTAGGGAAGATAATGGATGCATTTACGGATCAATTTTCGTTTCCGTTTTATACAAAATTTTGAATTAAAAAAGAAAATTTCAATTTTCTAATTCAGAATTTTGTATATGACGGATAAAAAATTGATTCATGGAAATATCTATTACCATCCCTATTTGCAACTGATATTATATTATTGTGAAACCAAATTTAGACCGTATTTGTGGTGGTCAACAGCGTATGTCAAGAAATATTAGTTCATATACACCACAGTAATTTCATATTGCATATGAGTTTTTACCATGTCCCGCTTCTGATATATGGTTTATGAATACGTACAATACCAACAACGTATCACATCCCGCTTCCTATTTACAGTATATGAGTACGCACAAAATGTACTGGTATCATATTTGTATGGGAATATATTAAGTCTACATACAGTATACAAATACATACAATAGTTACTAATAACATATTTATGTATGAATATAGTAAGCGTCCATAGGGTAACAAAAGTTAAAATTTGTATAGAAATATACTAAACCTCTATAGAATAGCGAGAGTTAAATTTCACGTAGAAATATATTAGCTACGATTTCTTTAAGTTAAAAAAATCTTGCCTCCTTAGATTCCACAAGTGACTCCCACATATTGCACCCATTTATATTTGTATGACACTTCATTCCATTACTTACAAATTCTTTGCTCAAAAAAATTAGGTATGATTATTTATGAAATCAATTTTTATTTTATATCTGATGTGAAATTATTTGAGCTGGGCACTATAGATTCTTACCGCATTGGCCTTGATCCTTGACCCCAGTAACTGCACCTTCAGTCCTCCAGTCCATGTTCGGCGGAATATCTGACAACAACGAGCTATTCTCATTCCTAAGGCTCGATACAGAAGCACCAAGCGCCTTCGGGTTGAACCCGTTGTGGTAAGTCTTGAACTCCTCATCAGTCAAGTCCGCAAACTTGTTGATGCTGAGCTTGTACTTACGATCACCAGCTCTGTTAACAGATTCAACATACTCAACATTGTCTTTGAATATATGGAATCGAAATTCCTTCTCAGCAGCATCCTTGTACTCTCGCCCGTGCTCGGCCATCCATTGCTCGTACCTCTCCGACATTGACAAATTATCATTGATCGTGCGAGAGGCGACTAAACATGCCCATATGGCTAAGATCAAGAAGGCGAAACAAAGGAATTGGTTGGTTTTGCAAGCCATTGTTGCTAGCTAGCAATGCGATCGATGATCAGAATGGATTCAGAAATACTATTAGTGAAGACTTGAGGTAATGTACTTAATTTGCTTACTTGCACACCACAAAACCTAAGGGTTAGAGGGGTTTATATAGAGTTCTTCACAAGGAAATATTGCGTGGGATTAGGGTTAGAAAAGTAATGAGGTCGTCTCTATACAAATGTCTATCACGAGCGACCCATGTTGTCGTCTAGAAGTAGGTATATTTTTCTCCGTCCTCTATTCTTTTGAACTTATCACGAGCGACCCAAGTTGTCGTCTAGAAGTAGGTATATTTTTCTCCGTCCTCTATTCTTTTGAACTTTTCGTATGGAATACTCTTGACGTTTTCAATTTGCATTGAACTTAATTTCTCCATAAAAGAAAAGAAAAAGGCACTTTAAATCATTTGTGTTGCATTAAAATGTCCATTTTTGTAATTAGTTTGATCTCCATCTATTGGCAACCAGTGTATACAACATATATTCAAGAATTCGCATTGAAACTAATTGCTTATGTTCTTAGAAAATTATTCAGAATATAGAAGCCTAGTGGCCAATGTTGAAAATAACGCGTTATAAAACCCGTTATATTGTGTTACGTAACCTAACGGAACTCCAGCGCTACGTAACAATTGGAAATAACTCAATGCACCATAACAGTATGTTTTTCATGTTATTTTACGTTATATTACGTAACGTTACACTAAATTACGTTATGTTACATTATTTACAATTATCTTTATAGTAATTTCTATATTGTTGTTGATTATTATTTTGAATATTAGCGAATTGCTGTAATTTTATTACTTGATTAGTTGTTGGCTTGTTTAATTGCTTATGGAATTGTTAGCTTGTTAATTTGTGATTAGTTCTTTGTTCGCTTGCAATTCCTCTCCGGTTGCTGAAATATTTTATTTGTTGATTCTATTGAATTTTTAACTGAACTAAAATCAACAATTACAAATAAGATAAATTGAACATTACAAAATATAAATTATAATAATAATAATAACTGGAATTGAAATAAAAAATTGAAACATTGTTTCTTTGTTTAAATGGTGACTATAATTATGATTGCAAACTTAATATAATTTATAAAGATAAATGTGAAAATTATTGTAAACTTAATATAAAATTAAAATAGGTTATGATTTTAAAATGGTTTTATATTATTTTTTTATATTTTAAATTTATATTTCAATTTATAAAGATTATTTTATATAGTTTATATTTATTTTTATTAAATAAAAAAGAAATTGCATAACCTACATTATGCATTATGTTATATACTACATAACTTAACAGAGGCAAAACGTTACGTTACCATTATCGCTATTTTAAACATTGCTAGTGGCATCAACCTGCTCTAATTTATGAGAAGTTTTGAGCTTGACTCTTGGTACCGGTTCAATTTGGGTATTGTTGCAGAAAGAAAATGTGTACCTGAGTTCGACTAGCACAAATAAAAAATAAAATTAGTTGACTAAGAAGAATTTAAATATTGATCATGCCGTGTAAGTACTATGTCAAAGAGCTAGGGGGACACAAAGTGTTAGTCAGGGTCCGCGCAATCCGCGCGAACTATTTTGGATAGTATTTGTCAAAAGTCTTGGGATCCTAAACAGAAATGGTAGAATCGACTGGTATAGGACCACAAGCTGGGGTTTCTCAATGGGAACAAGAGAATGGGGGTGTTTCCATGTATGGATAAAGGTAAAGAACTTGCAAATGCCAAGTCTCAAGGGTACCTATGCACCATATTGGTCATTAGTCATCAGAAAACAATAGTAATCTAGAGCCTGGAGGGGTAAATGTGATGGTTATCATAGCATCAATGTCCATATCAATTGGATACATATACTAGATTCGGTGAATATTCATATATATTTGGAATGTCATAATAATAATAATAAAAGAATTTCTGCTAGACCTCACTCGTTGTTCATAGAGAGATCCAGGGCATACAAAAGTTGCATATAGAAAATTCAACCAGTTCTTAACAACTCGTATGATTTAACGCAACAAAAAGGAAAAGTTGCATATAGAATATTCAATTAGTTCTTAACAACTCGTATGATTTAACGCAACCAAAGGATCTTTTTTCCTCCTCCAAAATTAGAAAATTTGTTGGCTATTTTGATGGTGGTTTTTTACCCTATCACAGAGATTATTATGTAAGCCTGCAAGCTATTCTAAAATAAAATTTTTTTAAAAAATGTAATTTTTTAACCTACAATGTTAACGTTCCTTTTATTATGATGTATTTAAGAAATTATATATGAACAGAATAATCTCCAAATAAGAATGAAGTATAAGAGTAAGGATACTAAATCAGAGTAATACAACTATATCCGTATTCACATACACATATGTATATTTTGAATCTCCATTTACTATTTTGAATCTCGTATTCACATACACATATATTTTGAAACTCCATTTACACCGTAAAGTTGTAAACTATATCTTATATCCAATTGGTAATAGAACAAATCTGATTTAATTAGCTAGTGCAACTCGCCACGTATATAATCCATTCGAGAGTTAAAAATATGGGTAGCATTGTTTGGATTATGCTTCATATAAACATTTAAATATGTTGCCAAAGATCCGACCAAATTATATTCTTTTGTTTCTGGTGCTACTTAATCCAGTTCCCTCAAGAACAGAATCAAACTAGTCCACTTAAATCGAAGAGCTAGTCTCGACTTATTCTATTTTGATATCCCCAATAATATTTTCCATAACAAGGCTTGTTATCAAAGTCATTCAATCTCGCATACAATCTAAAGATTTGTCATCATCATTATTATTTTGCGTATGCATCCAGTAAAAAGCACGGGTTTAAGCAAACAAACTTTTGCTCTAAACACATCCAACTCATATGCCCAAAATTTGTTGTCTGGGGAAATTTTCTTCTGAATAAAGACACGGAACCAAAGTTGAATTTGACGAAGTTCTTGTTAGGAATTGGAAGTCGCAGCGGAAGAATTAAAATAAAAAAATTCCAATTCCGATTGCAGATCTGTCAACGGTGTTTAAGTCGAGTAGTAAAAAAAAAAAAAAACGTACCTTTTCTTGCGTGTTCGTCCTTTGTGTTCGATCTCAAGGAGCTAACGACTCAGATCAGCTCCCTCTGCCGGTATCCACACGAATAAGAATCCAACACGAACAATATGCTAGTGCTTTCCACGTTCGTCCGTACGTCAGCCTTGAAGAGATCACGATCTCCTTCTCTCGGCACTTGACGTTTCGCTTTCTCTGTCTAGGGTTTCTGTTCGTGACTGTCAATCTCCCAAAACCCTCAGAAAGCTACCGTCTCCTTTTTTCTCTATCTAGGTTACGGTACTTTCTAATTAGTTATAGGATTATTAGTTTTCGAATTTTAAAAAGGATTAATTCGAAAATCCTTCATCTTATCAATTAACATTTAATCGATAAGATAATAAATTAAACAAACCTTATTTTAAATCTGTCCAACAGATTTAATTCAAATTATTTATTTAATTTAAATAAAGAGCCATTCGAAATTAATTTAATTTATCTTATAAATTAAATTTAAGATATCATATCCTATTAGTTTTAATTTGATATTATCTCATAAATTCAAATTTCAAAACTAATATGATATCTTTCTGATTATATTAACTGTAAAATCTGATTTATCACATAAATCTAAATTTTAAGATTAACACAAAATTATAATATTATAATATATATATATATATATATATATATATATATATATATATGTACATCATTCGAAATTAATTTATATATATATATATATATATGTACATCATTCGAAATTAATTTAATTTATCTTATAAATTAAATTTAAGATATCATATCCTATTAGTTTTAATTTGATATTATCTCATAAATTCAAATTTCAAAACTAATATGATATCTTTCTGATTATGTTAACTGTAAAATCTGATTTATCATATAAATCTGAATTTTAAAGATTAACACAAAATTATAATATTATAATATATATATATATATATATATATATATATATATATATATATTATGATACATATTTTTATCAAATAAATATATTATATATATATATATATATATATAATTCATTAACCCTAAAATAAAAGATGCATTCATTGAATCTAGACATATCTTTAGATTCAATGAATATGGACACCATAGCTCGTGTTGGGCTATTCTTATGTGTAACCCTGTAGGCCCATATGAAGTTGGTAGTGGGCCAATGACGCCATTAACCCACAAGTCGCAAGTGGCCTCTAGCAAGACATTACAACTACCCAATTCATATGAGAATTGATGATCCGTTGCAACCTGTAATGTGACCATATCACGTCCCCTTCGTCACACGATATTCTGGTCAATCATGAGGCACAGAAAACGTCATCTTTCTTCCGTTGATCATTACTTTTCCGATTCTTGAGTAGACTGACTAATATAATGGAAGCTCATTTCCATCGTAGTATGGCCATACATTTTCTCAGCCTTACTCATCGGGAGGCCCAGTAATATCTCTCCACTAATGTGAGGGACAAATTGCATCTTGACTACTCACATTCCTCTGCATGCAAACCACTAAACTCGATCATAGCCTTTATGATCATCCGGTTAAAGATGACTTTTGACTATGTCAAAAACTAATGATCTTCATGTAGGAATCTATGATAGTCTCAGGTCTAAGGGCATAGTGACATGATTACATATGAGATAAGCTTATGACTTGATCCATGCAGCTTTCTCATAGTGGGTCAGTCCAGCACCTTGAACCCTTTCAAGTGCCTGTGATTTTGACTCGTATCTCTATAACTAATCAAAGTCACACTAGTCTTATTTCATTTCTGTTCCCACAGAAATGACCGACCAAGGACGTTTAGGAAAAACTGTTTTATCCAAGGATACAATTATTATATTGAGCACGCAAATTATATGATAACAATAGGAGAAATTTATTAAATCACAATGTTCAAGGTACAATTGGCCCTAGGGCACAATTTCCAACAGCCTCCCACTTGCACTAGGTACAATCATTAATTTGCCTAATTCCCATTGTCCTAACATGACGCTCATGTTTAGCCTGTGCAAGTGCCTTGGTAAGTGGATCAGCAACATTGTCTTCTCCTGCTACTTTGCATATTTTTATATCACCTCTATCATTGATTTCTCTAATAAGGTGAAAACGCCTGAGTATGTGTTTGGTTCTTTGATGTGACCTAGGCTCCTTGGCCTGTGCAATCGCACCATTGTTGTCACAGAACAAGTCTATTGGATTTGAGATGGTAGGCACCACCCCAAGTTCAGTGATGAACTTTCTGATCCAAACAGCTTCCTTAACTGCATCCGATGCTGCTATATACTCAGCTTCTATTGAAGAATCAGCTACAGTGCTCTGCTTAGAGCTCTTCCAGCTCACTGCTCCACCATTCAAAAGGAATACATATCCAGATTGCGATTTAGAATCATCTTGATCAGTTTGGAAGCTTGCATCTGTGTAACCAGTTACAAAGAGCTCATCATCCAAACCGCCATATACCAAGAATAAATCCTTAGTCCTTCTTAAGTATTTTAGGATATTCTTGACAGCAGTCCAATGACCCTCACCTGGATCTTGTTGATATCTGCTGGTCATGCTTAAGGCAAATGAGACATCTGGTCGAGTACATAACATGGCATACATGATGGATCCAATAGCCGAGGCATATGGAACCTTGCTTATGCGTTCTCGCTGATCAGGTGTACTAGGACACAGATCCTTGCTGAGATAGACGCCATGAGACATGGGCATATAACCCCTTTTTGAATCCTGCATACTGAACCTATGCAGTATCTTGTCTATATATGTACTCTGACTTAGGCCTATTAGCCTCTTGGATCTATCTCTATAGATCCTAATCCGTAAAATGTAAGTGGCTTCACCTAAGTCTTTCATCAAAAAAGACTTTCCTAACCAAGACTTGACACTCTGCAAGGTAGGAATGTCATTCCCAATGAGTAGGATGTCATCAACATAAAGTACTAGAAATGCAACTGTGCTCCCATTGACCTTTTTGTAAAACACAAGGTTCATCGATGTTTTGAATGAATCCAAACTCTTTGACTACTTCATCAAAACGATGATTCCAGCTCCGAGATGCTTGCTTCAATCCATAAATGGATCTTTGAAGCTTGCACACCTTACCAGAGCCCTCTGGACGCACAAAACCTTCAGGTTGTGTCATGTACACATCCTCAAGCAGCTTTCCATTAAAGAACGCTGTTTTGACGTCCATTTGCCATATTTCATAGTCATAATATGCTGCAATGGCAAGTAGGATCCTGATTGATTTGGCCATTGCAACTGGAGAAAAGGTTTCATCATAGTCTACACCATGAGTTTGGGTAAAACCCTTCGCAACCAATCGTGCCTTGAAGATATTTACTTTGCCATCCATGTCGGTCTTCTCCTTGAAGACCCACTTGCATCCGATGGTTTTTACACCTTCAGGTGGATCAACTAAGGTCCACACCTGATTGTCGTACATGGATTGCATTTCAGACTTCATGGCATTCAGCCATTTCTCAGAGTTTGGTCCCACTGTGGCCTCTCGATAGATGGTTGGCTCATTCTGCTCAATGAGCAACACATCACGACTTTCAGTAATCAGAAATCCATATCTCTGAGGCTGATGTCGTGACCTATCAGACCTGCGTGGGCCTTGTGCTACTGAGTAGGCTCGGAAACTTGTTGTGAGCATTCCCTGTCTTCCATTTGTGGTTCTATGCTATCTTGTGACTCTCGAACTTCTTCGAGATGTACCTTGCTCCCACCGGTTCTTTTAGAGATGAACTCTCTTTCTAGAAAGATACCGTTTCGAATAACAAACACTTTGTTATCGGTGGGATTATAGACATAGTATCCCTTTGTTTCCTTAGAATACCCCACGAAAAGGCATTTTGAGGATTTCGGTGCTAATTTGCTTGAGGCTTGTTGCTTAACATACACCTCACATCCCCAAATTTTGAGAAAAGACAGACTAGGCTTCTTCCCAGTCCATATCTCATATGGTGTCTTTTCAATTGCCTTAGATGGAACACGATTTAGTGTGAACGCAGCTGTTTCTAGTGCGTGTCCCCAAAAGAACGGTGGAAGATCTGTTTGACTCATCATAGATCGAACCATATCCAATAGCGTTCGATTTCTCCGCTCAGAAACGCCATTCTATTGTGGTGTTCCTGGAGGAGTTAATTGTGAGACTATCCCACAACCCCTAAGATGGTCAATAAATTCTTGGCTCAAATATTCACCACCTCGATCAGATCGAAGTGCTTTAATTGTTTTGCCAAGTTGATTTTGTACTTCATTTTGGAACATTTTGAACATTTCAAAAGATTCAGATTTATGCTTCATTAGATAGATATACCCATATCTACTGAAGTCATCTACAAAGGTAATGAAATACAGATGACCCCCTCTGGCAGTGGTACTTAATGGTCCACATACATCTGTATGTATGAGGCCAAATAAGTCAGTGGCCCTCTCACTATGCCCAGTAAAAAGTACCTTTGTCATCTTTCCTAATAAACAAGATTCACAAGTATGATATGATTCAAAATCAAATGAGTTGAGAAGTCCATCTTGATGGAGCTTAGAAATGCGTTTCTCATTTATATGGCCTAGACGACAATGCCATAGGTAGGTAGGATTCAAATCATTTGACTTGATCCTTTTTAGTAGTTACGTTATAGATATTTCCACTATTAGGATATTCTAAATTTAAAAGATAATGACCAGAATGCAAATCACCATTAGCATAAAAACTGTCATTACGATAAATGGAACATTTACTGTTCCCAGTAATGAAAGTGTAACCTTCCTTATCCAAATAAGAAAAAGAAATAATGTTACTACTTAAAGCAGGAACATAATAGCAATTGTTTAAAATTAACAAAAGCCCACTGGGCAAATTTATTTCATAAGTGCCTACAGCTAAAGCAGCAACTCTTGCTCTGTTTTCGACTCGTAAGTCCACTTCGCCCTTCTTCAGCTTTCTACTGTCCTTGAGATCCTGCACATTTGTACAAATGTGAGAACCACATGCAGTATCTAATACCCATGTAGAAGAAGTAGAAAGGTGAATATCTATAACATAAATACTTGAAAGAGTAGCCCCGCTATCCTTCTTCTTTTTCAGATCTTTCAGGTAGAGTTTGCAGTTCCTTTTCCAATGACCGGGTTCATTGCAAAAGAAACATACCCCTTCTTTTGGAGGCTTTGCCTTGTTGGCTGCAGGCTTGGTTTTGGGCTTGTTTGGCTCTTTGGTCTTACCACCTGAGCCTCTACCCTTTTCCTTGCCTTTGCCTTTCTTTTTCATGCCCTTTCCTTTCTGAACCATTAAAACAGTGCTAGGTTTTTTCTTGATATTTTGCTCAGCAGTTTTAAGCATCCCATGTAGTTCAGAAATAGATTTCTCCATGTTGTTCATGTTGTAGTTCATAACGAACTGGTCTTAACTTTCCGGGAGTGAGTTCAAAATCAAATCTGTAGCTAACTCCTGGGTGAGGGGAAATCCTAGTCTGTCAAGGTGATCAATGTAGCTCTTCATCTTTAAGACATGAGTGCTAATTGATACACCCTCAGCCATCTTGCAAGCATGTAGAGCCTTTGTGGTCTCATACCTTTCTTGTCTTGCTTGTTGCTGGAACATTTCCTTGAGATGCACAATCATCCCATGAGCATCCATGTGTTCCAAATCTCTTTGAAGTTCTGGAAGCATGGTAGCTAGCATCAAGCATCCTACATCCACAGAGTCATTAGCATGCTTCGTGTAAGCATCCCTTTGAGCTCTTGGAGCATTGGCTGCAGGCTCCTCAGGAATGGGCTCATCTAGGACATGTGCTTTTCTTTCCTGTTTGAGAACAATTCTCAAGTTGCTGAACCAGTCAAGAAAGTTTGTCCCATTGAGTTTGTCCTTCTCAAGGACTGATCACAACGATAGTGTAGCAGTATTATTGGTCGACATGATTCTACAATGAAAAATATGCAAATATTAATTAATAATCTCCCACTAAATTTAACAACCCTCAAAATAACAATTAGTGGGCTAAGATCCATATTTTACTTGAATTTAAGTCCGCTTTGGCAGGACGCTTAAAACCAAGTTATTTAGGTAGGTAACTGCTTTACCAATTACATCACATGTAACTCTTAGATTTTATGGGATTTGATCATCATATGATCCCGCATGTTCAATCCCATCTAATGCCTTGAGACCCAAAACCGTTTTGATAATCTCAATTAAGTCAAAACAATAATGAACTTTGTGAGTAGCACCATTACTCACACTTGTCTCACCAAGATAACCCAATTGTATCCACTTTGGTGGAACATACGATTAAGCGATCTAGGCTTTGACAAGTGTTCATTAATTGACGGCATTATGACTCAAGATTTTGATTGGAGGGTTTAATTAATTATTTTAATTATTGTGGAATGATAAATACATATCGCGGTTGTATCTCATACAAACATTCATAGCATATGCATATAATGATCTAATAAAAAAAGGCATAAATTAAACGTGATACAATATGGCTCACCTAGCCTAAATCCTCCCAAGCCAATGAGAGGACTTTTCTAAATAAGAAAAGAAAAATACATAGAGAAATCTCGTTTGAACATACGAGGGGATTGAGATGAGAAGAGAATGTACATTCATAATATTTAGAGGAAGGCACGGCACGCAGGCCGTATTTAAATTACAAACCTTGTAAACTAGAGCCATATTGTTCACCATACCCAAACAATTTCAGATAAAGGAAAAATAAAATCACAATAAATAAACAATTCATACAATATGAGAAGCAACAAATATTGTGATTAAACTATGTTGCGCTGCGAACAGTTAGCCACGACGGTCCCATTGATTAATCCATACTCTTTTGAATGAGTTGCTGCCTCAAAGATCCCATGGATTCATCAATCACATTGATTAATCCATTTAGTTTGAATAAATCTGAAAATACAATTAAATCTGTTTTACTAGATTCTGAATTTTAAAATTCTGGGCAAATTTTCAGATTCTCATACATGTATCACATACATAAAATACCGAAACTAATCAAGGTGAACACACAAAATATCAACTTAAACGCACTATTGACCTGGCTCTGATATCACTGTTAGGAATTGGAAGTCGCAGTGGAAGAATTAAAATCAAAATTTTCCAATTCCGATTGCGGATCTGTCAACGGCGTTTAAGTCGAGTAGTAAAAAAAAAAAAACGTACCTTTTATTGCGTGTTCGTCCTTTGTGTTCGATCTCAAGGAGCTAACGACTCGGATCAGCTCCCTCTACCGGTATCCACACGAATAAGAATCCAACACGAATAGCGTGCTAGCGCTTTCCACGTTCGTCCGTACGTCAGCCTTGAAGAGATCACGATCTCCTTCTCTCGGCACTTGACGTCTCACTTTCTCTGTCTAGGGTTTCTGTTCGTGACTGTCAATCTCCCAAAACCCTCAGAAAGCTACCGTCTCCTTTTTTCTCTATCTAGGTTATGGTACTTTCTAATTAGTTATAGGATTATTAGATTTTCAAATTTTAAAAAGGATTAATTCGAAAATCCTTCATCTTATCAATTAACATTTAATCGATAAGATAATAAATTAAACAAACCTTATTTTGAATCTGTCCAATAGATTTAATTAAAATTATTTATTTAATTTAAATAAAGAGCCATTCGGAATTAATTTAATTTATCTTATAAATTAAATTTAAGATATCATATCCTATTAGTATTAATTTGATATTATCTCATAAATTCAAATTTCAAAACTAATATGATATCTTTCTGATTATGTTAACTGTAAAATCTGATTTATCACATAAATCTAAATTTTAAGATTAACACAAAATTATAATATTATAATATATATATATATATGTGTACATCATTCGAAATTAATTTAATTTATCTTATAAATTAAATTTAAGATATCATATCCTATTAGTTTTAATTTGATATTATCTCATAAATTCAAATTTCAAAACTAATATGATATCTTTCTGATTATGTTAACTGTAAAATCTGATTTATCACATGAATCTGAATTTTAAAGATTAACACAAAATTATAATATTATAATATATATATATATATGTATATCAGATATACACATATATATACACATATATATATATACATATATAAATTTCGAAATTCACATATATAATATTATATTTCTGAATTTTATATTTCTAATATATATATATATTATGATACATATATTTATCAAATAAATATTATATATATATATATATATATATATATATATATATATATATATATATAATTCATTAACCCTAGAATAAAAGATGCATACGATATTCTGGTCAATCATGAGGCACGAAAAACGTCATCCTCCTTCCGTTGACCATTACTTTCTCGATTCTTGAGTAGACTGACTAATATAATGGAAGCTCATTTCCATCGTAGTATGGCCATACATTTTCTCAGCCTTACTCATTGGGGGCCCCAGTAATATCTCTCCACTAATATGAGGGACAAATTCCATCTTGACTACTCACATTCCTCTGCATGCAAACCACTAAACTCGATCATCCGGTTAAAGATGACTTTTTACTATGTCAAAAACTAATGATCTTCATGTAGGAATCTATGATAGTCTCAGGTCTAAGGGCATAGTGATATGGTTACATATGAGATAAGCTTATGACTTGATCCATACAGCTTTCTCATAGCGGGTCAGTCCAGCACCTTGAACCCTTTCAAGTACCTGTGACTTTGACTCGTATCTCTATAACTAATCAAAGTCACACTAGTCTTATTTCATTTCTGTTCCCACAGAAATGACCGACCAAGGACGTTTAGGAAAAACTGTTTTATCCAAGGATACAATTATCATATTGAGCACGCAAATTATATGATAACAATAGGAGAAATTTATTAAATCACAATGTTTAAGGTACAATGATTGGCCCTAGGGCACAATTTCCAACAGTTCTCACAGCAGAATAACTGCCTGGCAGATTTATGGGACAATTGACAACCCAATTGTTCGCCATAAAAATTAAATTTCTCTTTACTGACAATCTTTCAATAAACAATTACAATCTAACGGTTTACCGTTTACAGAAGATGAGGAAAATAGCTTTTCTTTTTTGTTTAAGGCGGGGTTTCTAGGTAACTATGGAAGACGATCCTGTTCTCCGTTGACACTCCGTACCATCTCTCTCAGTTGGCTAAAGGAAAGGAAAAGGGCTTTTTACTCTTGATCACAATGGGTAATTTCTGGGAGAAGATGTCCGTTTTTCTCTGTCTGTCTGTGTGTTTGTGTCTCTTTCGCTCTCCGCCTTTTATAGGGGTTCTAGAGTAACGTTCCGCCATATCTGCTCGACCTTTAGCTCCCACTACTCGAGAAGTGCCGTCATATTCATTATGCAGTTGCTCCCATGATCGAAGTAATGCAGCTGTATTCGTTTGGCAGTTAGCCCCATGATCTGAGATAGCAACTCTCTTGTTCAGGTTGGGTGACTTTGTATTAAACCCCTACTCGAAAATTATGGGTAGTGTCGCGAATCTCATTTTTAAATTTGCGAACCTGTTCTGTCGTTACTGGGTCGCGAACCTCAATCTTCAAGTTCGCGGTTCTGCTGAGTTGCAGACTTCTAACTTTGAATCTACGGATCTGCTTTGCTTTCCAGAATTTTTCGCCAACAAAACCCCCTCCAAAGTTTCCAAAACTCTCATGATTCTTTGAAGAGTTTTGGAATAATTTGGATATAATATTCTGTATTAGAAACTCCATCGTATTTGTAGAAATCTGTGACTCTGTATTAGCGCCACTACTGCTTTTAAAGGGAAATGTGACTCTGTGTTAGCGCCTCATTTTGCAATTTTTGGATCATACGACTCTGTGTTAGGATCGCAGATTTTTGTTTTAGAAGGGGCACGTCTCTGTATTAGGGGCGCGAGCCTTCATTTTGGAGTAGAAAACGACTCTGTGTTAGGGTCGCAAACTGGAATTTCTGAAGGGTCGTGACTCTGTATTAAGGACACGAGCTTTCACTTGTTGGTGACGAAAGCGATTCTGTATTAGGGTCGCAAACTGTAATTTCTGAAGGATCGTGACTCTGTATTAGGGGCGCGAGCTTTCACTTGTTGATGAAGAAAGCGACTCTGTATTAGGGTCGTGAGCTTTCACTTGTTGGTGAAGAAAGTGACTCTGTATTAGGGACGCGAGCTTTCACTTGTTTGTGAAGAAAGCGACTCTGTATTAGGGTCGCAAACTGCAATTTCTGAAGGATCGCGACTCTGTATTAGGGGCGCGAGCTTTCACTTGTTGGTGAAGAAAGCGACTCTGTATTTGGGTCGTGAGCTTTCACTTGTTGGTGAAGAAAGAGACTCTGTATTAGGATCGCAAACTGCAATTTCTAAAAGATCGCGACTCTGTATTAGGGGCGCAAGCTTACATCTTTTTGGCGAAGAAAGCGACTCTGTATTAGAGTCGTAAACTGTAATTTCTGAAGGTTCGCGACTCTGTATTAGGGGTGCGAGCTTCCACCTTTTTGGTTGCGGGAAGGCTGAAAGGCGGTTGCTTTTTTTTTTTTTTTACGGCATAAGAATTGCGATTTTCTCTGAGCCGCATTAAATGAAAAGGTACCCACGAGATTCGGGCCAGATATCACGTCTGTCCAGAAATCTCGGCCATCAAATCATCTGCTATATAACCTCCACTTTATGAGAGAGGCTACTCTTATCTCAAGAAATTTGAAATCTAAGTTCCTCGTTAGGGCGCCTCAGATCTCTCATCTTCAATCTCCTATAGCTTTCGATCTGTGTGAAAAGATTTTCTTAATCTGCAAAAGATGCCGAAGAAAGTTTCTTCTTCCTCCGCTGCTGCCAGTGGTCGTCGAGATCCTCAAGCAACCTCTAGTTCGATGGTGGTTCGACAAAAACCCTTGATTAGAGATAATAAAAGAAAATTCGGAAGGTAGACCCTTTTCTCATTTTTTTTAATCTTTGAATCTGAATGTCTTTTGCAGTCGATTACGCCTTGAATCCTTGGCCAAAGGATCATTATTTCGGATATTCGGATGGTTATGATGAGAAGAAAGAGTTCAGATTTGGTCATGTCTTTCCCCATTGTACAGCCTCAGATAACCAAGAGAGAGAAAACAAAATTCTCCATCCTTCTCGCTCAACATTGCGAGCTAATGAACAATGCACTTTTCGAAGGAGATGATCAGTCTCCGTTGCTCAAACCCATTTTTTTGTTTGGGGACTATATTTAAATGCCCGACAGTAGTTTGGAAGATGGCGATTACAAGTGGCTTTGTCAAGTTGAAGGTCGCTACTTGTTTCTCCCCAATATGGAGCGATCTTATCCGTTTTTATTCTTTCAATCCCTTTTCATGCCCAGGCGAATGGATTAGCACATAAACAGGCCACAAGACAGCATTTTGCTGGGGGGATTCACTGCTCAAGGTGTTTTTCCTCGTGGTATTAGGAAGAGCTTTCGTGGATTGCTGCTGGGATTGCTTAAACATGATCTTCCCAGAGGCGAGGTTCCTATAATCACACAGACTTTCCTGCACCGTTTTACCAATGCATAAGGAGAGTTTTCTGTTCAGGATTTTCGTCTCCCTGAATGGGTTTACTATTCTTGAAAGGAGAGTGGGTGGTCTTGACTGACTTCTTTTTACGATCATTTAGAGATCAGCTTCATCATGCAGGGCTGTATCACGCCATCAGGGCGGCTCAGCACGGCATTCCCGCCAGCGGATTCTATTTTTTTGCTTTATTGGAATTGTATAATCTTGATACTTGTACAATCTTTTGCCCTCGAGGCGAATTGGGTTTCGCCTTCCACGAGATGCATGAAGTCTCAGGCTTGCCTATAGGAGACGTCCCGTATGAAGAGTACGTCTCTACTGGAGAAGAACTCCATCTACTGAAGACTCAGGACCCTTTGACTTATGATACTTACTGCGAATTGCTCTGCCATTATCATATTTGCACACACACATCTGGCACCTGTAGTTTGAAGCCAAAGAAGTGGCTGCAATATCTTCTACCTAATTTTTCTAGGAGTAATCCCAACTTTATTCGCCTTCCTCTAGTTTCTGAAAATGACATTGAGAGAAAAATTGCAAGTTTTGGGACAGATACTTATGTTGCTGAATCTGACGAGGACATTTTCGAAGCTGGGACTTCCTTTGAGAGTTTTCATTATCAGGCCCTTCAACCCTTATTTGACCCTACCTTCTTGGCGGGTTATTTGCTGGTCTGGCTGAAAAAGTGTGTTATTCCTTTGCAGGAAAACATACCCATTAGGGCTGTATACCCAGCCGTTCTACTGGCATTGGTAGGCTACTCAGTTTGTTGCATGCCATGGTATGCAGTATTTAAAGCGGATTGAGAAGAATATCTGATAAATTCTTCAGTGTGAAGAAAGAGCAGAGGAAGAGAGGAGACCCTGTTATTAAGACTCCTAATCCGCGTGTAGAACTTCCTTATACTTATTTGATGGCCTGGCTAGTTCTACATTGCCCCACTTTGATGAGTCCTGCAGACTCGCAGATTGATTTTAGTGCTCCCAAAGTGCAACACTACGAGAAGTCGCAATGGAAAGGGGGCTACATGGCCGCGATCTGCAAAACCCTTCGTCATTTTTCAACTTTTGAGTTGTTCAGATGTTTCCCATACTTTCCGAATGCTCGATACGGGGAAGAATTCGTGGACACTGCTGGTATTGATAAATTTACTACCCTATCCTCGGGGTGTTTCTGGTGATTGATAAACATCCGCCCAGGGCATCTGGTCCTTCGTTTGGGGAACTTTTGTTATATAGAACCTTACTATCCAAGTCGCTTTGCCCGACAGTTTGGGTATGATCAGTTTTACGTTGGTAATCCCAATAGAGAATTAAGTTTTGTTGGGAATGTTCTTGAGGGAGCTCGAGCTTGGTTTCACTTCGTCGCAGGTGGAACTCAAGCCAAATTTGATCTTCCGCTCAAGACCCCGAACTCGAGTATGAACTTCTGTTTTTGTAAGTGGTTTGCAGATGCTATCTCTGCTCCTCAGAATTTCAACATACACCATACCAGTCTGCGGGAGATCAGAACTTGGTATGCCCAGAAAAAGAAGGCCGGCAGCATGAAAGTGGCAAGGAAATTTAGTTCGCCAGAGGTAATATTTAACTTGGCAAATTTGATAAAAAGAAAATCTGGTTCGCCAGAGGTAATATTTAACTTGACAAATTTGGTAAAAAGAAAATCTGGTTCGCGGCTTTTAAAGATTTTTAGCCCGGAACCATTAATGAACTTCCGATTACAGACAAACCTTGGTTCATGGTTTGCGTCGAACTACCTAGGCCAAATTGCAACTGATGTTTCGCAATTTTGCTAAGAATAATATTTTTTCAAGAACTTGTCATTGATCTACATCATGATCTTGTCACCGTTCGGCTTTGTTAACCGATACGCGCCGTTGGAGTAGACCGTATCGATGACAAAGGGTCCCTCCCATTTCGGCTGGAACTTTCCTCTAGGCTTCTGACTAGTTATGATCGATCTTCTGACTGACAAGACCATATCACCTTTCTTGAAAGTTTTGCGCTTAGCCTTCTTGTTGAAGGTTCTGGACATCTGCATCTGGTATAGCTCGATATTCTGTTGAGCTTCCAAGCGCTTGTCATCCAAGGCTTCTAACTCTTGGAGCCTTTGCTGATGCCTTTCTTCTTCCGTCATCCTAGTTGTTAACGCGACTCGTAATGATGGGATTTGGATTTCCAAAGGCAAGACTGTTTCTGACCCTTATACCAACAAGAAAGGCGTGGCATTAGTGGGAGTTCGGACTGTGGTGCGATACGCCCATAGACATTCTCCGAGCTTTACGTCCCAGTCCCTTTTAGTGGATGACACAAACTTTTTAAGAAGTTTTACAATGGTCTTATTGAAAGCTTCTGCTAGACCATTAGCTGCAGGGTAGTATAGTGATGAAGCCACATCCTCGATCCTATACTTGTTGCAGAATCTGGAATACACTTGGCTCTCAAACTGAGGTCCGTTGTCGTGAATTATTCTTCTAGGCACCCCGAAGCGATAAAGCACATGGTGCTTGATGAATTTGATAACATCTGACGATTTTACTTCGGTTAGGAAAATGACCTCAGTCCATTTTGAAAAGAAATCAGTTATGGCTAAAATAAACTGGTGTCCTCTCGTTGATGGCGGAGAAATTGGCCCTACGATGTCCATACCCCATTGTTCGAATGGCAATGACGTAGCTGTTGGATGAAGATACTTCGGGGCTTTATGTATAAAGTCTGCATGTATTTGGCAGGCCCTACACTTCTTGGTGTATTTAACCGCTTCTGTCATCATCTTGGGCTAGTAATAACCCATTCTTCGGATTCTATCCCAGAGTTTTGGCCCAGGCTGGTGTGCTCTGCAGATGCCAGCATGAGCTTCTTCGAGTACCTCTTGTGCTTCGCGTTTGGAGAGACAGCGAAGTAAGACTCCATCGTAAGCTTTCCTACGCAATGTCTGGAGTTCTGCATTATAGTAGAACCTGACAGCCCTTTTCTGAATTGCTCTGGCTTCATTTGGAATTTCGGGTAATATACCGTAAAGGACATAGTCTATATAAGGAAAATGCCAATCCCTTAGTTCCAGGCTTGACTCGAAAGCGTCTGTTTCTTGTTCCTGTGGTTTCTTTATTTCTTCTTTGAGCTCATTCTTAGGACGAAATAATTCTTTGCTTCCCACTGTAATTTGCCTTCTAGCATGCTTGGGAAAAGCTAGCGTAGCAGCCAAGGAAGCTAGCGAATCTGCATAACTATTTCGGTGGCGCTTTATGTGGCTGATATAAAAACCGTCGAAATCATAAGCGATCTTGATCACCGCACGATAGTACGGCAGGAGGTCTTCATGTTTGACCTCGTACTCCCCTTTTACTTGATTCACTACAAGTTGGGAGTCCCCATATGCCTCCAAATATCTGACCCCCAGTTGTTTGGCTATTTTTAAGCTGATTAAGAGAGCGTTATATTCCGCGACATTGTTGGAGCACGAGTTTGTTAATGAGTAATCTCGAGGGATGATGTAGCTGTGGGGAGAGACGAAAACAACTCCTACCCCCGCTGTCATCTTTCCTTCGGATCCCATTCGGGAGGCACCATCAAAGAAAAACTGCCACACACCTTTTGAGACTGTATTTGCCTCAGAAGACTTTCATGAGTCATCCTTTCTGGGATGAAGTCCCATTCTTCTAACTCTCCTGGGATTTGCTCTTATAACCTCGAGGATGCCGAGATTGGATGTTCGGCTAAGAAGTCGGCGACGGCCTGTCCTTTAATAGACTTCTGCGGGATAAAGCGCATATCATACTGTGATAACAAAATAGCCTAATTGGATAATCTTGAGTTTAATGATCCAAGCTTAGTCATTAATATTCTCAGAGGGTTAACTCTAGATACAACATGGATGGTTTGTCCAACCAAATAGTGTCACATCTTCTGTACTGCGAACACTAAGGCTAAACATTCCTTCTCTACTGGGTTATACTGGTGTTCTGCCCCAATCATCATTCTGCTGAGATAGTAAATAGCTTATTCATGGCCTGACTCATTCTTTTGCGCTAGCAAAGCGCCCAATGAATGGTCCATAGCACTTACATATAGCAAGAAGGGCATTCCCGAGACTGGAGATACAAGTACTGGTGGTTTCATGAGATATTGTTTGACTTCTTCAAAAGCTTTTTGGCATGCGTTATCCCAGACAAATGACACTCCTTTCCTCATTAATCTGGTGAAAAGCTGACATTTACCAGACAAATTTGATATAATCGTGCGGATGTACAGTAGCCTGCCTTGCAATCCCCTTAACTCTTTGAGGTTACGGGGATGTGGCATATCTTGGATAGCCTTGACTTTATCTGGATCGAGATGTATCCCTTTCGACGTTACAACAAAACCGAGGAATTTTTCACTGGAAACCCCCAGGAAAGACTTAATTGAATTCATCTTCAGCTGGTGCTTCCTCATTAGGTCGAACACTGTCTTCAAATCTTTCAAGTGATCATCTTTGTTCTTGCTCTTAATTGCTAGCTCATCTACTTAGCATTCCACTGTCTTCCGGAGGTGCTCTTGGAATATTGTGTTCATGACGCGTTGATACGTAGCACCTGCGTTCTTCAGGCCAAAGGGCATGACTGTATTATAGTATACCCTGAGTGGTGTTCTGAAGGACGTATGCTTCTCATCATCAGGGTACATCTTCATTTGATTATACCCTGAGAATTCATCCATGAACGTCATATGCTCATACCCACAAGTATTATCTATCATAATATCCGTGATAGGTAATGGGAATTCGTCTTTAGGGCAAGCCCCATTCAAATCCCTAAAGTCTATGCAAACTCGGTTTTTCCGTTTTTCTTGGTCACGGGAACTATATTCGCTACCCAATCAGGGTGCTGTTCCTCACGAATAAAGCCTGATTCAATCAGCTTCCTGATTTCAGCTTCTATAGCTTCCATGATCTCTGGGCGGAATCTTCGTTGCTGTTGTTTTACTGGTTTAGCCTCTAGCCGGATGTTTAATTTGTGAATCGCCGGATGTTTAATTTGTGAACCGCCACGCTTGGATCTAATCCAGGCATTTCCTCTTAACTCCAAGCGAAAATATCAATATACTCGTGAGTGAGGGATATCAACTCCTCCCTTTCTTCCGAGGATAGGTTCTCACTTATGAATATGGGTTTAGGATTCTTTTCATTCCCCATATTAATTTGGATTACTTTGTCTTCAGTTGGAGGCTCGCGCTGTTTAAACTGAATCTCCCACTTCATATTAAGATGCTTGGCCCATAGATCGTCTCTTATCGGCGAGATTTCTTCATCTTCTTGGATCACGGAAGCCATGTTCACTGTTACTTCGCAGAAAATCATACCAATACTGACATATGAGTCCCAGCATGGTGATTCTGATGAATGATCGTACTGTCGTTATTCGGTTTTTTCATCTAAGGAACTTTCGGGAGTGGTGACGTATCCCAACCCCCTGCCGGTTCTCTGGTAATAATCTGGCATTTTTTCTTTTGGGACACAGGGTTGAAGGATTGTCCTTCTTCCTTTTTCCGAAATTCAACCCCCTGCCTTTGGCTATATTATACCCCATTTTCTTCATTAATCTACGAGATTTTTCATCGTAATGGAAGAATTCGGGTTTTTCCTGTTCATCCTCAGAATCTAAGTATTTCTTTTTATTCTTATGACTTGCTCTTACAAATACTATGGCTTTTTGGGTTCTGTTTTTGGGAGGGACCTAAAAAATGACCTGGTTAGCACTTTTAACGTCATCACTTAATTCGTGTAAGGATGATCGGATAGGTGCTTGGAAGGGAGTCAGAGAATATATCTCATTTACACAGTCGCTGAATGCATCTTTGCTAGTGCTTGAGGGCTCATAATCAACACCAAAAGAATAAGCAAATTCTAGATTTTCATTTATCGCCCATTCACCATCAGAGTGAACGGCGTTATTTACATCAAGGCATTCGAGGCTTATCATAATGGGCTCACCGTCCCAAACTACATTCTTGGATTCCAAATCTTCGGATCTTGATTCTGTATCAGCCTCTATCAGAGTCATCTGGAACGGGCTGATCTGTAACACTGAATGCATCTTGATACAACAACGCGTCAGTAAAGTAATTTTCAACTCTCTTGAGCATCTTCACGTTCGCGTCTTTGTTGACATACTTCATGCATTGGTATAACGTGGAGGGCACAATGAGATTGCTATGGATCCAAGTTCTCCCCACTAGCAGATTGTATGATGTGTCTGCGTCTATCACGTAACACGTGACTTCCATCTTCAGATCGCCGATTTGACACTTGAGCTTAATTTTTTCCAATGGTCTACTGCCGTTAGCATTGAATCCGAAAATAGTAGTGTTGGTTGCCGCTAATCTATTCATCGACACTCCAAGATATCAGAGCATTCTTCGTGGCATGATACTCAAGGCTGAGCCTGGATCAACTTGAATGTGATCAATCTCCATAAACCCTATGTATCTCTTGTAATACAAAGGGTGGTGATGCTTGTTGTTCCTGACTTGCATATCTTCTGGAGAGAAAGCGATGTAGGGAACGGTCTTACCCGAGACTTGGTGACAGGTTGCGCAAAGAGATTCTCTTTCCTCACTCATCTCTGGTATTTGTGCCAAGAATACTTTTGAATCTTACAGAGCTTCTCTTAAAGCTTCTCTAGTAGATTTTAGAGAGCTTCAGGAGCTCGTACAAGGTTATCCTTGTAGGAATATTGGCCAACTGTGTTAGAATATTGAACTGAAATGACTTTTGCGAATCCTCCGCAGGCTCTTTTCCCTTCTTCTTTAAAATTTTATCAAACTTAAGTTCCTTTTGTTTGACTTTTTCTGGAGGTGGTCGCGGATCCGTTGTCTGGCCGTAGTTCTTCAAGTAATCTTTTTCCGAACGGGTCCCCGCGGGAGGAGGATCTGCTTCGGCTACCAAAGAATTTCCGATTTTTTCTTCCGAATCAGTCAAAGCAGGAATGATTCCATCATCTTCGGGAATCATGGAGACGACATTAGAGGTGAAGGTTTTTTCTCTGCGTTTCTTCCTAGATGAACTGGAACTCCATTGTTCGTCCCTTAGGAGGTCTGGATGCACTCACAGTATCTCCCCCCTATTAGTTTCAAAGGGGAACAATCTTTTCTTTTGCTGTTGGTGCAGGTCAAAGTTTACGACCTGCATCGTGCCTTTAGAGATGGGCTGCACTCCGTCTTGAACTGTTGACTCTATCCAGTCTGGCGCTTTGCCGAACTTGGTAGTCACCATGTTCGCGGTCACCTTCTTCTGGTGCTCTTGGAGTTTGATGACATTAACATCTACTAAGGCTTGAATTTTATTCTTGAGGATGTAGCAGTTTTGGGTGTGGTGATTAATGATCCTATGGTAGACACGATAGTTAGGATTGTTAACTTTCCCTACTTCTTCTGGACGTTTGGACTCTGGCAGCTTTAGCAACTTCTTACTCATAAGGAGATTGAAGATAGTCTTTGCATGCTCATCTTTAAAGGAGTATTGCTGTTGCGGCATTCGTGTTTGAGGAGGGAGCTTTGGGGAAGTCTTCGCGGGTTGTGCGTATTAGTGACCATCGTTTCCTTTCCCTTATATCCTCGGGATCGGGACTTATAGTTGTTATCGCCACTTCGCTTAAGTTTCTCCTCACCTCCTTCTTCTTCAAGTCTTTGCGCAATTTCTTCAGCTTCTTCAGCTTGCAGGGCGAGATCTTTCCAAGTTGAGGAATTCACTGTTCCCATTCTGGCTAGAACCTTAGTCGATAAATTATGTCGACAGGTTTCTACTAAGGTCTTTTCTGGCATCCCATGCGGACATCTGAGATAATCGTTTCGGAATCTTTTGATGAAGTCCCGGGCTGACTCTCCTTTCTTTTGTTTAGTGGCTAGAAGCGCCGACATTGATACCTCCATTTCATCTTCATAGAACCTGGGGAGAAAGGCTTTCTTTATGTCGCTTCATGAATTGATGGTTCCCAGTTCTAGTCTCCGGAACCATTCAAAGGCTAGCCCATTAAGGTACTAACGAATACTCTCGTAATAATAGGGTCATTTCCGCATGTAGCATCTTGCTGTTGTTGGATATTTTTGTCTTATTCGTCCATCCTCCACATGAACTCTTCTGAGACATTGTTTTGAGTCATATATGCAGAGGCGGAGTCTTCTAGGAATGAGTCGGACGTCTGCGATTCAGCCATAACAGATTTGGCTATATTTTCTTCATCAGAAGAGATTCCTGCCATCTGCCTATAATTCATGGGGACTGCCGTCTCACTTCTGAGTCGAGTGTTTTGGAAGACTCCTCGCTCTTCATTGAACAGATCTTTGGAACTCGTAGGAAGCTCTAGGTCGGAAACTTCTCCTTCGGAGACTTTCTTCGCCTTCTTCTTCTTTTCTCTGGCACTTGTCATATTAGATGACACTGTAGGGTATTCTAGCTCAGAAAATTCAAGCCCGTTTCGTCGCCTCCTCTTCGCCAGTTGGGATGAAGATGTCGATGGAGTCGACAACCGATGAAATACCGAAGATCTGGTATGGGCTGAACAATGATAGTGAGATAGTACTGCATTGATCAGTCGTTCACAGTGGCAGTGAGATACATAGAATTCTTCCCTTTTTTTTATTCAGGAGTTCCCTAAGATCTCTTGCACTGGGATTCTTTGTAACGTCATCATTTGTGGGAGATAGCTTCGCGAACGACATAGTCGCAGTCTTGCAGATAAGCATGCATTCTCCGCGAATTTGAGGTTCACAGGTTCCGCAAGCTTAGTTGATCACGTGATCAGATATTCCCCTGGAATTTTGATGGGCTTACTTTGCTTCCTGTAGGGAACGTAAGTAAATCCTTCCGTGCCTCGACCGACCTCGCCTTTTGGCTTCCATATTTGCGTGGTAAGCTTTTGCTGGGATGTGTTGGCAGTTTTCTTTTGTTGCGTGCTCTTGCGGAGGGCACGAGCTTTGCTTCTCCTCAGGTTTCTTCTCGTTGTACGAGTGAGGGGAACCTCCTTCTCCGCATGACAGTTTCACGGAGCGGGTAGTAGTCGTTTTCCCTTGTTGAAGCGGGAATTTTGGTCTACTTTGCTTGAGAGATCAAGAGTCTTTGCCGAAACTGGCATAGAGCCCAATGTTAAGGAAGAGGATTTCGGACTAACTTGGTCCGTTGACTCCCTTAACTGGGCTATTGCCGTCTTCTTGGGGATTGACCCCTTGGAGATTTTATAGTATCCCCTTAGGAAAGTGGGGCTCTTGGCGTCTGAAGAAAGAAATTCTTCATACCTTTCCTGGTCGACGTGAATGGTGAGCGAGTCGACAATACTACCAACTGGAATATTGTCGGATTGAGCTACCACAAGATCACTGGAGGTGATGGTAGTCCCCAGCGGAGTTGCAAATTTTCTGTTCGCCATAAAAATTGAGTGTCTCTTTACTGACAATCTTTCAATAAAGGATTACAATCTAACGGTTTCCCATTTACAAAAGATGAGGAAAATAGCTTTTCCTCTTTATTTGAGGCTGGGTTTCTAGGTAGCTATGGAGGACGATCCTGCTCTCCATTGACACTCCGTACCATCTCTCTCAGTTGGCTAAAGGAAAGGAAAAGGGCTTTTTACTCTTGATCACAAGGGGTAATTTCTGGGAGAAGACGTCCGTTTTTCTCTATTTGTCTGTTTTCATTGGATCGTATCCATTTTCATTGGATTCAGTGGTATAATATAGTAGGTGGCGGCCCTTAGCAATGCGGTGATCGATCTCCGAGCCATAGATGGGAGGATGGCTATGGATAGTTGTTGAACTATCCTTAGAATTCAAGTTGGCAAAAAGGTATTCGGCCCATTTCTTGTGGCCGATACCATGATTTCACGCACCTACTAGATCGCCCCAGATGCGGTAGTGGTACATCATCTCCCAATATGTCGCATAGACGTGCTCATCCCTCACCATCAGCATGTTCAATTCTTCGGTGGTGAGGATATATTCTTCATAAGGGACTTCCCCTATTGAGAGCCCAGAAACTTCAAACATCTCGTAGAGAGCGAACCCTAGCTCATCCACTGGCGTAAAGAATGTGCAAGTCTCGGGGTTGTACATCTCCAAGAGGCAGAAGAAATGATAAGCACTCTGGGGGAACCCAAACTAGACATTCCTGATGGCTTTATATAAGCCAATCTCCTTCAGGATAGGTTCGTATGAATCCAACATGTATTGAACGAGGCGGGCCCACCACATATTGCTCGAAGAATAAACCCAGCCAGGCATCCTGAAGTCACTAGCCGGGTATTGGCCATCCTTCGCCATAAAGTGCTTAGGAAAGTCTGCGAGCGAATCGGGACTTTCCCTACTGGATACTCCTTGCCAAATCTCCCTGGGAGCAAACCAGTAATGCATCTGGGGGCGCCATCTTGATAAGGCCCTTATGCACCGAATTTACCCGTCGGGACACCATCTTGTTCTTGAACCAGACCCCATTTCAATTCACAAGGCATCGCTAGCCTCTGAAGATAAACAAGGGGATAGCCACGGTCCATTCTAGGCAGAAATATCAACATTTCGCCTGAATTATATAGCCAAACGCACTCCTCTTCGAAGAGGATCTGATCTGACTGCTCCATCTGATCCCCAAAGAGGAATGCGGGTTTCTCCATCGCTTCTCTGTCCACGGTTTCAAAGGCCGCATCAGTTATGATCTCCCTCGCATAGTGGGATGATACTTGATCAACTTCTCCCTGCGCCCAATGAAGTCTGGTTTGTATGAGGCCAGAATAGTGGTGAAGCGAAATTGGCCTGAGGGATCAGAATCCCCAGCAAAGCCAAAGTAGTTCTTGTGGAGAAGAGCTTCCATCGAATACCCTACTGCATAAAGAAGAAAGCGGAGTTAGAAAAAGTTTTAGCAAAAACAGAAAATTTTCTAAGTATGGGAGCGCGAAGTTAAAAATTAGAACGCGCGAAGCTAAAAGTAACTTCGCACGAAGCTAAAAATTAGACTACGCAGAAGTAAAAAAAAAATAGCCTCGCGGATCTAGCACGACTGCTAATCAAATAGCCTCGCATTTTAGCGCGACTGCTAATCAAATAGCCTCGCAGATCAAACGCGATTGCTAATCAAATAGCCTCGCAGATCAAACGCGACTGCTAATCAAATAGCCTCGCGGATCAAACGCGACTGCTAATCAAATAGCCTCGCGTTTAAGCGAGATTGCTACTTAAAATAGCCCGCGCTTCAAAACGCGAGGATGACGCGATAACTTCGCGTAAGAAGAAAGCCAGAGGCTTTTCTTCTTCTCCAAGCCATACGGCCGGAGTCCGGCAATCTCGCCGATGAAGGAGGTGATTAACCGGTTAGAATCAAACCAAATCACTCTAAAATGTTCTAAAGAGTCTCAATAGAGAAATTCTTACCCCCAATAGGAGAAATGTGGGCTGGCGCGTCGCCGCCATGGCCGCTGCCACCACTGCTTGCGCCAGTCGCTGATGATGGAGCTGCACGAGAAGGAGCATGAGTCTTGGGCACCATTTCTCAAAAGTCGAGGAAAATCGAAGGGAAGTTGGGAAGAAAATCGGTCGGAGAATGCTCGGGTCGCCTGAGCTCTGATCGCCTAAACCTCTGAGATCTCTGGAAAATTCTCAAGTTAAGTGAGAAGAGAAGAGATAGAGATTTCATTTAAATGAGGGAAGCCGCCTCTTGGAGTTCGGTGCGGATTTTGGAGAAAATGACTGGTCAGTTACCCCCCAAAACGCTGAACAGATAGTTCCACGTGGTGATGCGGAAAATGCGAAGCTATTTTAACTCCGCGTAATTCCGCAAAACGCAAGGTTAACTTGGTATTTTTAGGTTCGCGTTCTCATAAAGAACTTGGATTTTGGGCCAAGTTAAGAGGATCCTTACTCGATCATATCGGTATTAATGATCTAAGTTACGCAGAAGAGCCTTAAATTATTTTACCAGAATTATTGACTATCTATTTATTGAGCAAGCAAGATTATTGAAGCCAACAGATAGAGAGAAAAATAATTTGCCTTTATAAAAGAAGAGATTACAAAGAAGGAGTTATAGCTCTCTCAAAAGCTTCTACATGATCGACTCATCAATAACGTAACGGTGAGATTTCTCTACGAGGTGTTGAACTTAGTTCCTTGATTCACATGCAAAAGATCTCCTCTGCAAATGTCAACTTGGATCTGTCATCTGAAATGAAGCACAAGTTGAACTTGAAGTGCCGCAAGCCCTTACAGGAATGGTCCTCAAGAAAACTTAATGAGCTGCCGCAGAGTTCTTGTAACTCCTTCAAAAGTTTACCTCTAGGAGCCAGAGCTTGAAACCTGCAACTATGTTGTGAAGCATATGCTTCTGGCTTCCTTAAAGTTACTTTTGGTGATGAAGATCGATGGACACACAAATATTTCTCTTCAAAGAGGATCGGGTTCACTGCAGAAGGGAGAGTCCAGAGTTAAACTCGAATAATCCTTTAAGTATAAAAACACGGAGCTAAGCTAACTCCGCGTGCAGTTGAAGAAATAGCCTCGCGTTTTCAAGCGCAGGGATGACGCGATAACTTCGCGTAGAGAAAGACCAGAGTTCCTCTCTGTCTTCTCTTTCTCCTTCGAGCCTTATGGCCGGAGAACGGCGATCTTGCCGATAAAATAAACGATTGGCCAGTTTAAACCAAGCCAAAACATCTCAGAATGGTTCTTAGAGGACCAAGAGTTAAGGTTTTTACCTTCGAAAGATGCTGCATAGACCGGTTCGTCGTCGCGTCTACATCTATGGCCGCTGACATTAACGCCGGCCACTGTGCATGAAGCCATACTCTTCTGGAGCGACATCCTAAGGATGAAAATCCATGGAGAATTGAACGAAGATTAGTTGAAGATCATTCGTTAACATAAGTCACTCGATTATCGGAGTAGCCTGAGCTCTGAGCTCTCAGAAATTCTTCGAGTGAAATGAAGAAGGAGATGAGCCGGGAGCTCTATTTAAACAAGATTTCCGTCGCTTGAGATTCGGCGCAGAAATTCGGAGTAATTAATGAAGCAATTACTCATTTCACTGAAAGCGAAGACTATAAGCTCCGCGAAGATACCTAAAACTGGAGATAAACTTGGTATTTTAACTCAGCATTTTTTCTAAAGTATTTCGAAATTTGCTAAATTCTAAGCCATTTTGAAAACTTTGGAGGGGGTTCTGTTGGCAGTGAAAATTTCTAAGTAAAAAAGATTTTCCACAACAGAATGCAGACCTAATTCTATAGCTCCGCGTCTGGCTATTGTTAGCCCCGCGTTTGAGTAAAACGCAGAGTAGTTGATAGCTCCGCGTTAGCTCCGCGTCTTTGGTTATTTATCTCCGCGCTTTTATGCGATTAAAGCTCCGCGTGAGCAGATAACCAGAATCTCAAATCGATTGAGATTATGATTTGGGCTTACCCAAATACCAAATTAAGTCCAATCAGAACTCTAAATCAAGAGATTTAAATCAAAACTAAGATATTTGATTGGAATCCTTTATGAGTACAAATTCTATTTAGATAGAAACTCTCAAATCTTCCTAGGGTTATAAATACCTTCTTGGTGAAACCCTAAGGGGTCTTCTTTTTTCTTTTCGGCAGCTAGATCTTTTGGAAGTTTTGGTGAAGTTCGAGTTACGCGTGAGAGCCTAGAACGAATCATAACCAGAGATCAGAGGTCTTCTTCTTCTTTCTTTTCGGCTTGAGTCTTCTTTTTGGTGATCCTTTGGCAATTCAAATACGCGAGAGAGCTTTGAAGCCTTTTGTGATCGTCTTTCTGCATCTCAGAGAATTCGAGTTACGCATAGAGCCTTGGATTCGTGAAGAGCAAAGACCAAGAAGATCATCTACAGTAGGCCGATATCTTTAAAAGAGAAGATTTCAATGTACCGATCGTCCAAAGGAACTGCTTGACAGATCCCATCGCCACTGATCCCATGTTTATATTGTAAAAGAGAGAGATTGAAGTACAAAATCCTCTCGTTTGTTCTCTTTATATCTCTTGTTCACTTTCATTGTAATTCAAGCTTATTCAATGGAAGGAAGCAAAGGAACTTTTGCTGCGAACAAACTGGCGACCACAGTAGGAGACGTTTCTTTCACTGATGAAGAGATCGTGGTGCAATCGGACGTTGATATGATCGGATCTGAAGTAGACATGCTGGTTGTTGAAATCTACCAGCAAAAGTACGAGGAGTTCCTCTCCTCCAGATCAGGTGACTTGGATGAGACACGGCACTATCGTCGCATGTACTCCAATGCCCGAGCAACGGGTAGAAAGGTATCCACCGAGAGACGGGGATCCTTGGAGACTGCGGCTATAGGGCAGGAGTTCACACAAGAAATCCTAGCCGAGGATGAGCTTCCAACTGTCGAAGAAGACCTCGGGACTGGATTGACCAGAACCCAACTCCGAAATAGGAACCGGAGAGCGAGGTGTAGAGCCCTCAAGGTCCGCCTTGGACGCGGAGATAATACCAGAGGACGCGAGGCTAGGGTCCTCGCGAACTGACTTGCGCTACCTGCGAGACCAATCTCTATCACATTAAACGCGAAGTTACAACTTGCCTTAAAAGCAAGGAAAAGCTAGCGTGTGGTATTCCGCGCGAGGCTACCGCTGAGCTTAGCGAGAGACGCGAAGCCAGCGAAATTTGCACTAGTCGCAAAATATCGGACACTTGCGAGAGACGCGAGTATAAAAATTCTGTAAAGCCAGCGTGTGATTCTCTACGCGAGGCTGATACTAAGCCAAGCGAGAAGCGTGAGGCTACTTGCGAGAAATGCAAGACTTATGACACTTGCGAGAGGCGCGCGTATAAAGACTCTGTAAAGCCAGCGTGTGATTCTCCACGCGAGGCTTCTGATAAGCCAAGCGAGAAGCGCAAGGCTGCTTGTGAGAAACGCAAGACTTATGACACTTGCGAGAGACGCGAAGATGATTGGCAAATTGTTGTCAGTCGAAGAAATTGCGCGAGACGCGAAGTTATGACTTGTGATAACCACAAGAGTAAGCCAGCGTATAGGAATTTTATTCCACGTGAGGCTAAGACTACAGAAGGGAAACTTCTGAAAACACGCCAAGCCAGCGTAAAATGCGAGGCTAGTGTGGATAAACGCGGAGCTATTCTTCAGGCCCGCAATGTGAAACGCGAGGCTACTCCTAAGCCCCGCGAGGATCAATCCGACTCCAGAATCAGGGCTGATCAATCAAAGAAGTTTCAGTGGGTTCCCAGATCCTCTCAAAAGTTAGATGGACTTCATGAATCCATGGTAAAAGGTGCTGATCTCAGGGAGTATCTGTCCAAGAAGAGAGGCATAGAGCAACTTCAGGCTGAACCTGTTTGTCACTGTCAGCAGCTTATGGCAGCGGTGTCTGCTGTAATGGATAACTGTGGCTGCAGCAAGAGCAAGGTATCTGTGTTTGATCGATTAATCGAGTCAGACAAGAACCCTACAAAGAAGTCAAAGACCACTCCCTTGAAAGAATGGAGAATTGTAACCTCCAATATGGTGGGAAAAGGGAAGAAAGTTGCGCAAACAGATGATGATTTGGAATCGAGTGATGAAGAACCGCATCGTATCACTCGACTGAAATCAGAAGCCATTCCGCCTCGAATTATAAGAGGCTTGCAATGGGTTCTTATGACGATGACAGCGATAATTTGGCTATAGCTTCACCTCACTCCTCCGCATCATCTCGGCCACAAAAGTCAGCATCACATATGGTGGATAAAGCTGATGACATCAATCAGAGATTCGAAGCTCAAGAAAGAATGATTCGAGAGCAACAGAAGACGATTGAAGATCTTAAGATGCTACTTTTAAAATTTGTTGAAGATAATGCCAAGAAGGGAAAAGAAATTCCGTTCAATAAGATAAACGAAGAAGAAAAGGAGGAAAAAGCCCACTCGACGCATGACGAGGAGGATTGATTTTCTTTTCATGACCCGAATGACGAGAAGATAGAAAAGCTACAAAGTCAGCTCGAGGCACTGATGCATAAAAAAGAGTTGAAAGAATCAGGGGTCTGCAGACCATATCCACCTGAATGGGATATAGTGCCATATCCTCTTAAGTATAAGCCGCTCAAATTGGAGACATATGACGGGAAGTAATCGCCCAGTCAGCATATTTATTACTTCCTGTCCCAAGCAGGACATCTGATGGGTAATGACTCAATTATGACTAAAATATTCGCAAGCACTTTGCGAGGCCTGCTTTTACTTGGTTCATGCAGCTGCCCCCAGGTACTATCAATACCTGGTTAGATGTTGAGAAATCATTTCCCACACGTTTCTTCGAGGATGATACCAAGATTACGGTTCATTCCCTCCTTGCAACTAGACAAGGGGAATAAGAAACGGTCAAAGATTTCATAGAAAGGTTTCGGGAGAAGTTCGTACATTGCAAACACGGAATGGTCCAGGAAACTCTAGTTGAGACTTGTTGACACAATCTTAAGACCAATGTGCTCCTAAAAATGGGGCCGTAGAGTCTAAGACATGGAGGGATCTGCTCAAGCAAGGCGAGCAGGCCAAAGACTTGATCCGCCGAGTTGAAGAATCTCGTGGGATAAGAAGTGCTGGGGGTAATAAGCCATATACCCAAAATAGCAGCAATAAGAATAAAGGGAAAGCGGTAATGACATCAGAAGCTGCTCCTCAGAAGTCAAGCCCTCCACCAAAGCCGAAGCCCCAAAATCAGCAAGGCTCAAGGTAAAATAGACCGCAGCAGGAGAGAAATTACACTTTCAAGGCGGAACAGACGCCTATCCTCTTTTACCTGCTCTAGAAGAAGGGAATGCTAAAACTTCCGGAGAATAAAAAGCCAGAAGACGCTGGTAAGACTAAAGATCCTAACTACTGTCTCTATCACTGGAATGTTGGGCACCCTACTAGGGATTGTTTTCCCCTCAAGAACAGAATTCAAGCACTAATAGAAGTTGGAGTTCTGACGCTTAAGGAAGAGCAGAAGAAGGTCACTGCCAATATAGCAAGTATAGTGGTTGGAACCCATGAGTTCCCTGTAGGAGTGACCCCAATCCCTAAGGGTAAGATGGTTACGAAGAATCTTGATCCTCACAACAAAGCCCAAGAAGGACTTGTCCCCGTAACAACCCAGAAAGGGGAAGTTATGTGGATTCACCCCGATTTGCTAGAGGACGAGCAGTGGACTACTACGGGGAGTCAAGGGAAAAACCGGACTATTAATGCCATTTCCGCTAATATAAAAGAAGAATATATAGCTTCGGGAGCCTTCACAGATTCTGAAGAAAAGCCCGAAACTATGGCCACTCATCAAGATAGGGCATGCCCTTCCGGTACCCGATCCGGGAAGACATATCTCAAGGACTACACTAGAGTGGATCCGAAAGATATCTATGCGGAACTTGCAAAACCCGCAAGCCAGAAAGGATTTCGTTTTCAGAAGAAGCCTATTAGAGATGAAGGAGATAAGGAGTCTACCTTCAAGTTTGATATAATTGCTCAGCTGGCCAATATTCCAGCATGAGTAACGCTTTATGAATTGTTGAGATTATCGAAATCAACACGTGAAGAGCTAAGAGAGGCCTTGGCAGACTCTGAGTCATTCTTAGCTCAGATAGTCGAGCCGGCCAATGAAGAACAGGATCCTTGCCCCCACTATCATCAAGTGAGGAGGCGAGTCCCACAGATTATCTTCTCTCCAGAAGACATGCAGGTGAGGAACATAAAGCATAACAGGCCCTTTATATTTCACCGGATATGTCAGATCCACAAAAGTGGACCGAATTCAGATTGATCCGGGTTCTGCACTAAGTGTCGTGCCCAGAAGGTTGATGCAGCTGTTAGGGATTTCCCTCCATCACCTGACACCAACCAATATAATGATATACGGGTTTAATGCCAACAATAGCCGTCCCCTCGGAAAAATCCAACTCCGATGTCAGATTGGGGATTTGAGGACGGAAGCTACATGCTACGTCATTGATGCAGATACCTCATACAACATTTTGTTGGGGCGGCCTTGGATCCACGCCCACATGATAGTCCCGTCAACTCTTCACCAATGCATGAAATATTGCGATGAGGAAGGAGAGGTCCGGACACTAATTGCGAACAAGCAACCATTCAAAAGATTGGAGAATTACTTCACAGATGCTGCACTTTATAAACCAGCCCATGAAGTCTCCAATGACAATCCTGGCAAACCTCCAAAGCCCGATAACAGTTGCAATGAAGCCGACACTGAGTATGAGCTTCCTGGAGAAGATGATAGAGGTGATTATGAAATCAACCCTCATCTAGATTTTAGTTTGAGTCTTGATAATATAGTGGACGTAATAGAGAGTGAATGGGTTATTAATGAAGACATAAAGTTAGTCTACGAGCATGTTGTAACTACTGAGTCTGAACCCTCTTGTACTTCCACTGAAGTGGATGGCCTATCCGAACTTGAAGTTCTGGCAGCATATCATTTGCCACTTAGGTCATCTCTCCTCTCCCGGTCTAAAATAGCTGAGGAAAAAGGTCACTACTTCGAAGTGCCTCCTCAGAGAGGATCCCAAAAGCCGATTATGTTCAGCAGGGTAATTACGTCACCCCGGCGAAAACAAAGCAGTGAAAATGATGAGCAAACATCACCCCAATTTCACCTGTATGAACAAAAATCCCGGAAAATGATGGAGAAGATGGGTTATAATCTTACCCAGAAACCAGGATTGAACTTTGGAAAATGGCGACGGAACCTTATACCCTCGTTCAAACCAAGAGGAAAGAGCCCTGATTATTATCAGAAGACTCGCAGGGGGTTGAGCTATGTATCTACTCCACCCTCATCGCCGCCCAAAGAAGAAGAGAGTTCTTCGGCCAAGGAAGATACATCTTCACCCGACCGTGATTCAAATATAAGCACCGGTGCTTGGTTTCAATCATTGACAGCCAATATGGTTTTAGCCACCCTATAAAGCAACGATGATGTTCAAGCGATTCTTGGGCTAAGCATACGGACACTCTTTGGGATGTCCGCTTTGAGCAGCGTGATCCGCCCACCGAAGACAAATTGGTACAAATCAACATGGGAACAGGAGATAATCTGAAATCCATCTTCATAAGCGACACACTAACTCCCTTAGAAAAGGAGGAGCTTATATCTCTCATCAAAGAGTATATAGATGTGTTCGCATGGAGTTATGAAGACATACCCGGTCTTGACCCTCAAATTGCCACACACTGGTTAAACATAAAAGAAGATGCTAAACCTGTTAAACAACAACAGAGGCGTTTTCGACCGGAGTTGATGGAGGCAATAGTTGCAGAGGTCAACAAACTTATAAAATCCGGATTTATCCGTGAAGAATAGCATCCTGATTGGGTAGCTAATATAGTGCCAGTTCGTAAAAAGAATGGCAAAATCTGAATTTGCATCGACTTTCGGGATCTCAACGCTGCATGTCCCAAAGATGAGTTTCCACTTCCCATCACCGACGTGATGATAGACAATACTTGTGGTTATGAGAGGATGTCCTTTATGGATGGTTTATCAGGATATAACCAGATTAAGATACACCCAGATGATGAAAAACATACAGCTTTCAGAACGCCGCTGGGGGTATACTACTACACAGTGATGCCGTTTGGGCTGAAGAATGTTGGTGCCACTTATCAACGTCCGATGAGCACTATATTCAAAGAATATCTATGCAAAATAGTAGAGTGCTACGTGGATGACTTGGCAGTTAAAAGTAAGAATAAAGAAGACCACCTTCAAGACTTGAAAACGGTCTTCGATCTCATGAGGAAACATCATTTGAAGATGAATCCCACTAAGTCATTCATGGGGGTGTCCAGTGAGAAATTCCTTGGGTTCATAATAACTTCAAAAGGAATCTTTCTCGACCCTGAAAAGGTGAAAGCGATTAGCGAGATGCCGCCACCTCGTAATCTTAAAGAATTAAGGGGGTTACAAGGAAAGCTCGCCTATATTCGGCGCTTCATTTCCAACCTATCAAGGCGATGCCAGCCGTTTTGTCGGCTTATGAAGAAGGGGGTTTCTTTTGTATGGGATGAGGCATGTCAACAGGCCTTTGATGACCTTAAAGAATACCTCACCAAACCTCCCGTTCTTATGGCGCCGGTCCCTGTGCAACCCTTCCTTATATATTAAGGGCCATGGATAATGCCTTAGGAGCATTACTTACCCAATATAATGAGCACGGCCATAAACATGCCCTCTATTATCTAAGCAGGACAATGATTGGGGCCGAACAATGGTATACCCCGATTGAAAAGGAATGTTTAGCCCTAGTGTTCGCTATTTAGAAAATGCGACACTATCTTTCCGGGCAAACAATTCATGTCATATCACGGGTTAATCCCCTGAAAATTCTGATGACAAAACCGAGGTCCTTAAATGGCCGATTGGCAAAATGGGCCCTGCTACTATCGCCCTATGACATACACTTCGTCCCTCAAAAAGCAATGAAGGGACGGGCAATTACTGATTTTCTTGCAGATCATCCAATTTGGTCTAATACCAAACAGATGTCAAGGGTCAACACAGTTAGCAAGGAGCAACTACGGCAAATATTCTTTGATGGTGCTGCCAGACGATCTGCTGCTGGAGTGGGGGTTGTGCTTATCTTCCCACATAAACATATACTTCCTAACGTTATGCATTGATAGAACCGTGCACGAATAACGTGGCGGAATACAACGCACTAATTATCGGCTTAAAAATGGCTCTGCAACTGGGGGTGAATTATTTAGAGGCATATGGAGACTCTAAACTCATCGTCAATCAGATGACGGGTGAGTATGAAGTCAGACATGAAGCCCTCATCCCCTATCATCAGCTAGCCATTGAATTGGCAGGCTACTTTGAACAATTCTACATTTATCATATATCTCGAAATGAGAACGTATATGCAGATGCCCTTGCCGCATTAGCAGCAACATTGGCGATCCCGCCAGGTGAGGCTAAAAGCATCACAATTGGAAGCAGAGAGCTTCTCCATTCAGACACTGTTCTTCAAAATAAAGAAGTATGCCAAGCAGGTTTGACTTTGGAGCCCCGTGATTGGTGATTTCCATTTGCGGATTATACTTTACATGGGATATTACCAGAAGATCCTAAGGAAGCCACCTCGATAAAGAGGAAGGCCCAAAGATTTTATTATGACCATAAGCTTCAGACTTTATATAGAAAGTCAAGAGATGGTCTGCTACTACGCTGCATATCAAAAGCAGAAGCAGAAGAAGTGCTGAGAGAAACACACGATGGAGTATGTGGAGCGCATCAGCCCGGTCCAAAACTCGGAGACCGTATAAGAAGGCTGGGATACTACTGGCCGAACATGATCTCGAAAGCAATGGCATACACTAAACGGTGACATGCATGCCAAATACATGCCAATTTTATTCATCATCCCCGAGAATACTTGCACAATACCATTGCAAGTTGGCCATTTGAAGCATGGGGGAAGGATATTGTGGGGCCTATAACTCCCCCGTCATCCAGAGGACATCGGTTTATTCTTACAATAACCGATTATTTTTCAAAGTGGGCCGAAGCCGTGCCCATGAATGAGGTGAAAACGACAAATGTGATCAAGTTCGTCAAGCATCATGTCATTTACCGCTTCGGCATCCCCCGATGGATTATTCATGACAATGGTCCGCAATTCATCAGTCAGGGATTCTTCAGATTCTGCAATAAGTTCAGAATCACAGATGTTGCTTCAACGCCATATAACCCCATAGCTAATAGGTTGGCGAAAGCCTTCAATAAGACGATTATTAAACTCTTTCGGAAGTTCGTCTCTTCTAATAAATGAGATTGGGATGAAAAGCTAGGAGAATGCCTGTGGGCTTATCGCACCACTGTTCGCACCCCTACAAAAGCTACTCCATTCTCTTTGGTCTTGGAAGCGAGGTTGTCTTACCTCTTGAAATTCAGATTCCTTCATTAAGAGTGGCATTAGCCATAATGATGACGACAGAAGAGCACCATCAGCAAAGATTGCAAGAACTAGAGGCGTTGAATGAAAAGCATCTCAGGGCTCAACAACAAATTGAGTTGTATCAAGCCTGAATTTCACGAACGTTCAATAAGAACGTCAAACCAAGGACCTTTAAATAAGGAGACTTGGTTTTAGCTGTTAAAAGGCCAATGGTACTGACTCACAAGACTAAGGGTAAATTTGAACCCAAGTGGGAAGGACCGTTCATTGTGGAGACAGTGTACTCGAGTGGAGCTTATCGCTTGATGAATCAAAACGGCGATAGGATGATGATGCCGATCAATGGCAAATTTCTAAAGAAATACTATGCTTAATATCCCTGGGAGTATAAGCCTCCAATTTATCCAACTTACGCAGATGAGCACTTGGCCTTCTTCTATTCTGGTGATTTTAACCCAGTCGCCTTGGTGTGTCTAGTTCAAGTTACGCGAGAGAGCCTTGAACAGCCTCCAATCTTTCTTTTAGGCATGCGCAGTTGGGCACCTCTGACCTAAACCTGGTGCGTCTGGTTCTCAAGTTTGAACCACCTCCAGTCTTTTTCTTAAGCATGCGCAGTTTGGCGCCTCTGACCTAAACCTGGTGCATCTGGTTCTCAAGTTTGAACCACCTCCAGTCTTTTTCTTAGGCATGTGCAGTTTGGTACCTCTGACCTAAACCCGATGTGTTTGGTTCTCAAGTTTAAACCACCTCCAGTCTTAGGCATGCGCAGTTTGGTGCCTCTGACCTAAACTCGGTATGTTTGGTTCTCAAATTTGAACCACCTCCAGTCTTTTTCTTAGGCATGCGCAGTTTGGCGCCTCTGACCTAAGCCTGGTGCGTCTGGTTCTCAAGTTTGAACCACCTCCAGTCTTTTTCTTAAGCATGCGCAGTTTGGCACCTCTGAGCTAAACCCGGTGCGTCTGGTTCTCAAGTTTGAACCACCTCCAGTCTTTTCTTAGGCGGCGCCTCTGACCTAAACTCGGTGTGTTTGGTTCTCAAGTTTGAACCATCTCCAGTCTTTTTCTTAGGCATGCGCAGTTTGGCGCCTCTGACCTAGATCTGGTGCGTCTGGTTCTCAAGTTTGAACCACCTCCAGTCTTTTCTTAGGCATGCGCAGTTTGGCGCCTCTGACCTAAACCTGGTGTGTTTGGTTCTTAAGTTTGAACCACCTCCAGTCTTTTTTTTAGGCATGCGCAGTTTGGCGCCTCTGACCTAAATTTGGTGTGCCCAGTTCAAGTTATGCGAGAGAGCCTTGAACAGCCTCCAATCTTTCTTTTAGGCATGCGCAGTTGAGCACCTCGGACCTGAAAGGTATGAATTACCCAGCGCCAACTAGGCAATGGAGAGAAAACCAGTTTCTCGCCAACCCCTTCATGCTGGGGGTAAAAAGATATGAATTACCCAGTGTCGACTAAGCAATGGGGAGAAAACCAGTTTCTCGCCAACCCCTTCATACTGGGGGTAAAAAGTATGAATTACCCAATACCGATAAGGCAAAGGGAAGAGGAAAAGTTTAGCATTTAAGCCCAAACGAAATCCTCGACTACTCACCATGTTGAGGGGAATAACATGGCTAGCCCAACTCAAACGGTAGTTGGTAAAGACGAATCAAATCCGTTGATAGCTGGGGGTTTGCTAAAAATCTCATAAACCCTATCATGTTAAACTCTTACCTCTGACAGTATGATTCGAAAAATTGTGCCTAAAGCAATATCGAAAAACAAATCATTTTAAGGACAAGTTATCTGTTGTGCAAGCAAATTCTGTAGCCAGCAGATAAAAGAATCAAATGATTAACTTTGTTTCATCAAAAGATTCAAGTTACAAAAATTCTTTATTACAAGTTCTTATTACACAAAGAATAAAAGAATAAGAACAAAATTATAGATCTCCAAGGTGCTCCAACTTATTCATCACCTCGCCCATCACTTGACGACGGTTTGCTTCTACAGAATGCTGAGCCTACTGAAGTAAGACATTGTCATGTATTACAAGTTGCTGCTGACGAGACTCTTCAATGGCATGACTTCTGGTTGTCTCCTCCTGCTGAACCTGTTCCTGTTGGAGAAGCAGCACTTCACGTTTCTTGACAGACTCCCCTAATCGAAGCTCATTGTCTATTAAGACAGCACGAGCTCTGGCAATCGTCTCCTGGGCTATAAAGGTGGCAGCCTGACTCTCCCCAATCTCAGAGTCCACCCTCCTTAGATTTCCGAGAATGGATTCCCGGCTAGCTTGAAGTTCTACCAGCTCATGAGACCATCTCTCTTCCTGCTGTCTTAAAGCCTCTCTACGCGGTATTGATTCTGCCCGAAGCCGCGCCAGTTTTATCTCGGTGATCGCCTCCACATCCGCCTGGCGGAGTGTGTGTAGCGTGTTCACTTGCTCTTCTAATACTGTGAGGCGGGCCTGGTAAGGAGCTGCTCAATCTTGTCCCCCAACTCCTTCAATATTATCCAAATAGCGGGATAACATTGGGCGTGCATAACTGAAGAAATCTTGGCCAGCAAGAATCATCTCAATGCATCTTCTCAGCAAATGCATAAAATCGTTAACACTGAAGTTGAAGAGCTCTTCAAGAGGATCTGCAGTGTTAGCAGGTAAAGCAGACAATGCCAAAGAAGATGTCGCGGGTAGGGGAGCCGTGGCTACCGGAGTTGAAGAGGAGGAAGCCCATCCCTGTACCAGATTCATGATATAGGGAACCAGTAAAGCCAATGCAGATCTGGAAGAACTGGGAACCCTGGGGGGAGCATCGCTAGTACCGGTCACTTGGGTAACCCCGCCAATATGGGTAGAAGATGGGATCTCGTCACCCGAAGCTCCTCTCGTGGTAGAAGCATCTTCGAACGAGAATTTCAAATTTTCCTCGTCCCCCGTTGGAAGACCTGGAGCTGGAAGAGTCGCAGGGGTCTCAACAGCCATTATGGTGGAGGGCATTAGTATTGTTGGCTGTAGAGTGGAAGGCACACCAACAACCATTGGGAAAGTCTCCCCGGAGCAGACTGGTGGTGTTGGAGACGACATACTTGGAGAAAGTGTGGCCTCCCTTGCTGCGGCCGCAATAATAACTTCTGTTTATTCATCACTCCCAAGTTCATCAATGGGAGGAATAGATGAGGGGCGGCTGGACATGTGGTCGGTGTGAAATAATCAGCTTCAAATTCGCAGGCAGAGCTACCCAAACCACCCACTGAGCCAGTAGCGCCCGAATGGTCCACCTTGTCATCGGACTCTACCTGGGTAGTTGAGTGCATCGTCGAAAGGAGCTGACCGCCTGCATCAGAAGACAGGTAAATGGTGTTATAAAGTAAAAATAACAAATAAAAGACAAAATATCAAGAGCCATACCTGGAGATATAAGTCCAGTTGTCGGACTTGAAGGGGGAGCTGCCGTAGTTTCCAACAGCATACCCGTCTCGCTGCCCAATGGTTGCGCCGCGGGTTGTGCAACAGGCTCTACGGTCGGAGGAGCCGAAACCTCGGGAACACTTGGAGTTATAGCATGTTCATTCTCCCCTGCAGGCGCTGGGGGTAGAGCTGAAGCTAGCAGGTCTGAAGCAAGTTTGATAGCCACTTCTTCGGGGGATATTAAAGTTCCCGGAGCCAACTTCTGCTTCTTATCGGGCCTTTTCTTTAAGGTACTGCGGCGTTTGAGAGTCAGGCTCCGGGGTTGAGTAACGACGGGCTGGAGAGCTCCTCCAACATCAGGGATGTCATTGTCATTATTATTATTATTATCATCATCGCCAGACTCGCTGACGTCCGAAGGTTCAGCCGCGACGCCAAGGAATTCCTCCATTCCTTTTATTCTTACTCTCGAAGCACCCTGGCGGCTAATGTAAAAAGCCTCAATCTCCTTGCAACAACTCCGGTTGAGGGAGAAATGAGGCACACCAACGTTCGCAATACTGAACCATGTGCAGAAGCTTAGAGTCATGGCCAGTTCTGGCGATTTCTGGAGTAAGGTGAATTCAGCTTTGGTTCCGCCCGCTGCAAAATGGAACCAGCCGCGGGCGCCTTCGTACAAGTTCCCCTCGTAAGCAAGATTTTTATTCGGATTACCCACAAAGAGTTGAGAGTATCCGAACTGGCGAGCAAAGCGACTTGGGTTGTACGGTTCAATCAGACACTTGACATCTTGACGGTATACCAAGTGTCTGAGACGGATGTTGAGGAGCCACCAGAATGCTCCCGCGGATAAGGCAGTAAAGTTATCTGCCCCTGCAGTATCCTTCAGTTTCAACCCATAACCTCCGCCAGGAAAGTCGGGGAAACACCTGAAGATTTTATAATTCTGGTGACTTCGAAGAGTCTTCCAGATTTGGGACATATAATAGTGCTTCCATGAAAAGCATTCATACAGCTCCACAAAGAAGCACTTCTCACCCGAACGGTGTTCAGCCACACTCATCAGAGAGGGGTAGTGTAAAACGAGCCATGCCATCAGATAAGTGTAAGGAAGCTCCACCCTAGGGTTTGGAGTCTTCACCTGGGCCGTCTCTTTCGACTTGCCCTTTCCTTTCCCCTTGACCTTATAGCAGGGAGGAAATCATGACAAAGTATCCGCAATCCATGCTGTAGATTGCACACCATAGCGGGGAGAAGTTCAAGGGGTCGGCCGTACGCAAGAAGGACTGCTGGGTATAGCACAGACCTCACAATTGCCTCTTTTGGCAGCGACGACACGACACATCGCTTCAACCACAGTATTAGAAACCCGACGATGAGACCTCTGTTGGAGACCGGAAACTGGGCTTGATAGTGGTAGCTCTTGAATGAAGTGCCAGGACCGTATCCATTTTCATTGGATTCAGTGGTATAATATAGTAGGTGGCGGCCCTTAGCAATGCAGTGATTGATATCCGAGCCATAGACGGGAGGATAGCCATGGATAGTTGTTGAACTATCCTTAGAATTCAAGTTGGCAAAAAGGTATTCGACCCATTTCTTGTGGCCGATACCATGATTTCGCGCACTTACTAGATCGGCGCAGATGCGGTATTGGCACATCATCTCCCAATATGTCGCATAGATGCGCTCAACCCTCACCATCAGCATGTTCAATTCTTCGGTGGTGGAGATATATTTTTCATAAGGGACTTCGCCCATTGAGAGCCCAGAAACTTCAAACATCTCGTGGAGAGCGAACCCTAGCTCACCCACTGGCGTAAAGAATGTGCAAGTCTTGGGGTTGTACATCTCCAAGAGGCAGAAGAAATGATAAGCACTCTGGAGGAACCCGAACTAGACATTCCTGATGGCTTTATATAAGCCAATCTCCTTCAGGATAGGTTCGTGCGAATCCAACATGTATTGAACGAGGCGGGCCCACCACATGTTACTCGAAGAATAAATCCAGCCAGGCATCCTGAAGTCACTAGCTGGATATTGGCCATCCTTCGCCATAAAGTCGCTTAGGAAAGTCCGCGTGCGAATCGGGACTTCCCCTACAGGATACTCCTTGCCAAATCTCCCTGGGAGCAAATCAGTAATGCATCTGGGGGCGCCATCTTGATAAGGCCCTTGTGCGCCGAATTTGCCCGTCAGGACACCATCTTGTTCTTGAACCAGACCCCATTTCAACTCACGAGGGATCGCTAGCATCTGAAGATAAACAAGGGGATAGCCACGGTCCATTCTAGGCAGAAATATCAACATTTCGCCTGAATTATATAGCCAAACGCACTCCTCTTCGAAGAGGATCTGATCTGACTGCTCCATCTGATCCCCAAAGAGGAATGCGGGTTTCTCCATCGCTTCTCTGTCCACGATTTCAAAGGCCGCATCAGTTATGATCTCCCTCGCAGTAGTGGGATGATACTTGATCAACTTCTCCCTGTGCCCATTCAAGTCTAGTTTGTATGAGGCCAGAATAGTGGTGAAGCGAAATTGGCCTGAGGGATCAGAACTCCCAGCAAAGCCAAAGTAGTTCTTGTGGGGAAGAGCTTCCATCGAATACCCTACTGCATAAAGAAGAAAGCAGAGTTATAAAAAGTTTTCAGCAAAAACAGAAAATTTTCTAAGTATGGGAGCGAGAAGCTAAAAATTAGAATGCGCGAAGCTAAAAGTAACTCCGTGCGAAGCTAAAAATTAGACTGCGCAGAAGTAAAAAAAAAATAGCCTCGCGGATCCAGCGCGACTGCTAATCAAATAGCCTCGCGTTTTAGCGCGACTGCTAATCAAATAGCCTCGCGTTTTAGCGCGACTGCTAATCAAATAGCCTCGTGGATCAAACGCGATTGCTAATCAAATAGCCTCGCGGATCAAACGCGACTGCTAATCAAATAGCCTCGCGTTTAAGCGCGATTGCTACTTAAAATAGCCCGCACTTCAAAACGCGAGGATGACGCGATAACTTCGCTTAAGAAGAAAGCCAAAGGCTTTTCTTCTTCTCCAAGCCATACGGCCAGAGTACGGCGATCTCGCCGATGAAGGAGGTGATTAACCGGTTAGAATCAAACCAAATCACTCTAAAATGTTCAAAAGAGTCTTGATAGAGAAATTCTTACTCCCAATAGGCGAAATGTGGGCTGGCGCGCCGCCGCCATGGCCGCTGCCACCACTGCTTGCGCCAGTCGCCGATGATGGAGCTGCACGAGAAGTAGCACGAGTCTTGGGCGTCATTTCTCAAAATTCGAGAAAAATCGACGGGAAGTTGGGAAGAAAATCGGTCGGAGAACGCTCGGGTCGCCTGAGCTCTGATCGCCTAAACCTCTAAGATCTCTGAAAAATTCTCAAGTGAAGTGAGAAGAGAAGAGATAGAAATTTCATTTAAATGAGGGAAACCGCCTCTTGGAGTTCGGCGCGGATTTCGGAGAAAATGACTGGTCAGTTACCACCCAAAACGCGGAACAGATAGTTCCACGTGGTGATGCGAAAAATGCGACGCTATTTTAACTCCGCGTAATTCCACCAAACGCGAGGTTAACTTGGTATTTTCAGGTTCGCGTTCTCATAAAGAACTTGGATTTTGGGCCAAGTTAAGAGGATCCTTACTCGATCATATCAGTATTAATGATCTAAGTTATGCAGAAGAGCCTTAGATTATTTTACCAGAATTATTGACCATCTATTTGTTGAGCAAGCAAGATTATTGAAGCCAACAGATGAGAGAAAAATAATTTGCCTTTATAAAAGAAGAGACTACAAAGAAAGAGTTATAGTTCTCCCAAAAGCTTCTACATGATCGACTCATCAATAACCTAATGGTGAGATTTCTCTACGGGGTGTTGAAGCTCAGTTCCCTGGTTCACATGCAAAAGATCTCCTCTGCAAATGTCAACTTTGATCTGTCATCTGAAATGAAGCACAAGTTGAACTTGAAGTGCCGTAAGCCCTTACAGGAATAGTCCTCAAGAAAACTTACTGAGCTGCCGCAGAATTCTTGTAACTCCTTCAAAAGTTTACCTCCAGGAGCCAGAGCTTGAAACCTGCAACTATGTTGTGAAGCTTATGCTTCTAGCTTCCTTAGAGTTATTTTTGCTGATGAAGATCGATGTATACACAAATATTTCTCTTCAAAGAGGATCGGGTTCATTGCAGAAGGGAGAGTCCAGAGTTAAACTCGAAAAATCCTTTAAGTATAAAAACGCGGAGCTAAGCTAACTCCGCGTGCAGTTGAAGAAATAGCCTCAGATTTTCAAGCGCAGGGATGACACGATAACTTCACGTAGAGAAAGACCAGAGTTCCTCTCTGTCCTCTCTTTCTCCTTCGAGCCTTACGGCCGGAGAACGGAGATCTCGCCGGTAAAATAAATAATTGGCCAGTTTAAACCGAGCCAAAACATCTCAGAATGGTTCTTAGAGGACCAAGAGTTAAGGTTTTTACCTTCGGAAGATGCTGCATAGACCGGTTCGCCGTCGCGTCTACACCCATGGCCGCTGACATTAACGCTGGCCACTGTGCACGAAGCCATACTCTTCTGGAGCGACATCCTAATAATGAAAATTCATGGAGAATTGAACGAAGATCAGTTGAAGATCATTCGTTAACATAAGTCGCTCGATTGTCGGAGTCGCCTGAACTCTGAGCTCTCAGAAATTCTTCGAGTGAAATGAAGAAGGAGATGAGCCGGGAGCTCTATTTAAACAGGATTTCCGTCGCTTGGGATTCGGCGCAGAAATTCGGAGTAATTAATGAAGCAATTACTCATTTCACTGAAAGCGAAGACTATAAGCTCCGCGAAGATACCTAAAACCGGAGATAAACTTGGTATTTTAACTCAGTATTTTTTCCAAAGTATTTCGAAATTTGCTAAATTCTAAGCCATTTTGAAAACTTTGGAGGGGGTTCTGTTGGCAGTGAAAATTTATAAGTAAAAAGGATTTTCCACAACAGAACGCGGAGCTAATTCTATAGCTCCGCGTCTGGCTATTGTTAGCCCCACGTTTGAGTAAAACGCAGAGTTGTTGATAGCTCCACATTAGCTCCGCGTCTTTGGTTATTTATCTCCGCGCTTTGATGCGATTAAAGCTCTGCGTGAGCAGATAACCAGAATCTCAAATCGATTGAGATTATGATTTGGACTTACCCAAATACCAAATTAAGTCCAATCAGAACTCTAAATCAAGAGATTTAAATCAAAACTAAGATATTTGATTGGAATTCTTGATGAGTACAAATTCTATTTAGATAGAAACTCTCAAATCTTCCTGGGGTTATAAATACCTTCTTGGTGAAACCCTAAGGGGTCTTCTTTTTTCTTTTCGGCAGCTAGATCTTTTGAAAGTTTTGGTGAAGTTCGAGTTACGCGTGAGAGCCTTGAACGAATCAAAACCAGAGATCAGAGGTCTTCTTCTTCTTTCTTTTCGGCTTGAGTCTTCTTTTTGGTGATCCTTTGGCAATTCAAATACGCGAGAGAGCCTTGAAGCCTTTTGTGATCGTCTTTCTGCATCTCAGAGAATTCGAGTTACGCATAGAGCCTTGGATTCGTGAAGAGCAAAGACCAAGAAGATCGTCTACAGTCGGCTGATATCTTTAAAAGAGAAGATTTCAACGTACCGATCGTCCAAAGGAACTGCTTGACAGATCCCATCGCCACTGATCCAACGTTTATATTGTAAAAGAGAGAGATTGAAGTACAAAATCCTCTCGTTTGTTCTCTTTATATCTCTTGTTCACTTTCATTGTAATTCAAGCTTATTCAATGGAAGAAAGCAAAGGAACTTTTGTGGCGAACACCTACGATCCGAGGTGGCAACTCTCTTGTTCGGGTCGGGTGACTTTGTATTAAACCCCTATCTGAAAGTTATGGGTAGTGTCGCGAATCTCATTTTTAGATTCGCGAACGTATTCTGTCGTTACTGGGTCATGAACCTGAATTTTCAGGTTCGCAGCTCTGCTGAGTTACGGACTTCTAACTTTGAATCCGCGAATCTGCTTTACTTTCCAGGATTTTTCGCCAACACCAATCAACAAAAATATAGACGTGGAGAGTGCATAAACACATGCATGACTCCACTTACTGCAACTGCTGCTTGATTCATTCATTGCAATTACAGGCACAAAGCACCGACTATTGTCTTAAGGGATAGTACGCTGATAGAGAGGCAGAGCCCCTAGTAATTCTCAGTTCGGCCCACTCTTTCTTCACCTGAAACAATGTGAAACATCTCATAAGAGCACATTATGTTAGGTCGAACGAAAACTTGGAAAAAGAATTTAAGGAACACAGGCAACTCGTAGTCATCGCTGAAATTGTATCCTAAACTTTATATACAACGTTTCCAGAGCTGTGGCAAATAGCAATAACTATGATAGTAGATAATAAAGAATGAGAGAGATACTGATCTAGCCTTCTAGGTATGCATAATCATTGAGTGGGTACACTTCTGCCAATCAAAAAGGATGACAATGAAAGTTTCCTAGGGATACTATTTAAAAAAAAATATTCTTAAACAATATGTAGTGTATCTCCTCTCCTCTCCTCTACTATTTGGAGTCCTACTCCAACCTTAAGACCACCTCCATTATTTGACTCTTACCCATTTCTAGTCTTCTCTTCCCCAATTAAAATAGGGATTTCCATCCAGAAAGCTGAAAGATCCAAATTTATAGATTCAGTCTCTCTATTGCTGTATCTCTGAAGATCAAGGTCAGCTCATAGACTCCGTTTCCATAATCATCTTCAATGTTTGAATCCTGATTAAATAGTGAAGAACCGGCCGACAGCGAAAGAGTTTCAAGCTCGACAATCCCATAGAGAACTTAGAAGATCGACCATTAATTTGATGGATCATGTTTGTTTGATTGATGAAGTGGATTAATTTCTCAGTTATTTCGATTGTCTCGTTCACATAACCTTAATGGTGAAGGAGTGATTGAAGGTAGTTGCTGCTGCTATCTATTAATTCTTAACAACTCGTATGATTTAACGCAATCAAAAGGAAAAGTTGCATATAGAATATTCAACTAGTTCTTAACAACTCGTATGATTTAACACAACTAAAGGACCTTTTTTTCTCGAAATTAGAAAATTTTTTGGCTATTCTGATGGTGTTTTCATATCCTATCACATAGATTATTATGTAAGCCTGCAAGTTATTCTAAAATAAAAAATCAAAAAAAATAATGCAATTTTTTAACCAACAATGCTAACGTTCCTTTTATTATGATGTATTTAAGAACTGAATATAATAATCTCAGAAAAAAGAAAATACTAAGTACAAAGGGACGGATATTAAATCAGAGTAACACAACTATATTCGCATACACATATATTTTGAATCTCCATTTACACCGTGAAGTTGTAAACTATATTTTAGATCCATTTGGTAAGGGAACAAAGCTTGTCTAGCTAGTACGACTTGCTAGACATTTCATCCATTCAAGAGTTAAAGATATGGGTAGATTATTTGGATTATGCGTCATATAGTCATTTAAGTATGCAGCCAAAGATCCGACCTAATTGTTCATTTGTTTTTGGTGATTAAGAATTAGTCCAGTTCCCTCAAGAACAAAATCAAACTAGCCCCGTTGAATCACAGAGGTAGTCTCGACTTATTCCATTTTGATATTTCCAATAATATATTTCCATATTATTTCTGCTGGGTTAAAATTTTTGACAAGGCTTGTTATCAAAGTCATTCAATCTCACGGACAATCTACTGATTTATTATCATCATCATATCATTATTATTATTTTGAGGATGTGTCCAATAAAAAGCACTAGCTTTTATGTAATGCATCATCATTATTATCATTAAGAAATATTTTTGTTTTCTTTAATTTAATGCATTACTCTGAGCTTTTGTGTTATGTTTAATTGTGGTGATGGAATTGTAGAGAGCTAATTGTGACGTAATGGTTTTGAAAATGATGATGGTGTTGTGATTGGAGTGATTGGGCGATATGTGAGCGGACTTGAGAAGAATGGATGATTGGTGGATGGAATTGAGGGGAAATGGTAGTTTACTAAGAATGTGGGAACATCTTAGAAGGCGAAGTGTTTTGGTAGTGACGTGAGTATGATGGAAACTAGTTTGAGAAGTGACTCGTCTGGATGACAAACAGAACCGAGGTAATTCATTTGAGATGACAGGGTGACTCGCTTGGTTGACAAACAGAGCCAGAATAATCGAATTAGGATTGAATGGGTGGTTTGCCCGGGCGGCTTGAGCACGTCCGTATAGCTCGAGCTTGAACCAACGATCATGTTAGGATCAAGGGGTGGCTTGCCTAGATGACAGACAGAACCAGAATAATCAAATTAGAATTGAAGGGGTGACTCGTCTGGATGACAGACTGTTGACTTCCAAGTAAAATGGGGTTTTCCACAACATAACGCAGAGCTACTCTGTAGCTCCACCCCTGGCTATCTTAGCCCCGCATATGAGTAAAACGCGGAGCTAATTAATAGCTCTGCGTTCTGGTTTCTTAGCTCCGCATTTTGATGCGATTAGCTTCGCGTGAGCAGATAACCAGAATCATAAATTGATTGAGATTAAGATTTGGGCTTATCCAAATATCCAAATTAAGTCCAATCAGAACTCTAAATCAAGATATTTAAATCAAAACTAAGATATTTGATTAGAATCCTTGATGAATACAAATTCTATTTAGATAGAAACTCTCATATGGACCTAAGGCTATAAATACCCTCTTGAGGAAGCCTTAGGGGATCTTTTGGAAGTTTTTGTGAAGTTCAAGTTACACGTGAGAGCCTTGAACGAATCAAAACCAGAGAAGATCATCCAAAGTCGGCCGACATCTTCTTCATCAAGAGCAAGAAAACCATCGACGTCAGATCGTTTAAAAGAGCTACTTCGATAGATCCCATCGCCACATAGATCCCACAATTCATTGTAAAAGAGAGCGATAAGTTATAAATCCTCTCATTTATTTTTTTCTTGTTCTCTTTCGTTGTAATCTAAGTTGAATTCATTGGAAGGAAAGAAAATTTCTGCTGCGAACAAACTGGCGATTACAGTGGGAGACATCTCTTTCACCAAAGAAGAGATCGTGGCACAATCTGACGTCGAGAGGATCGGATCCAACGTAACATGCTAGTCGTTGAAATCGACCAGCAGAAGTATAAGGAGTATCTCTCCTCTGAGTCAGGTAACCTGACCGAAATGCAGCACTATTGTCGCGTGCGCTCTAATACCCATAAATCAGGTAATCAGAGATCCACCGTTAATCGGAGACTCTTGGAGACTGCGGCTATAGAGCCGTTGTTTGGGCAGAAAACCCTAGCAGAGGATGATCTCTCTACGATCGAAGAAGGCTCGGGAACTGGATTAACCAGAACCCAACTCCGGAACAAAAATCGGAGGGCTAGGTGAAAAGCACTTAGAGCCCGAGTTAAACGCGAGGCTATTCTGGAAGCAGAACGCGAGACTACAACACCAAGCAAACTAGCTTGCGTTAATCGCAAGACTAGTCAATATCACGTTAAACGTGAAGTTACAACTTGCGTTAATCACAAAGATAAGCCAGCGTGTGATCCTCCACGCGAGGCTATTTTATCTGGACTTAAATCCAGAGAAACTCGCATTAATCGCGAAGATAAAATTTTCTTAGAGCCAGCGTATGATGATAATTCTCCACGCGAGACTAAAACTGAGCCTAGCGTTAAACGCAAAGCCAGTAAGACTTGCGTTAATCGCAAGATTCCTGACACTCGCGTTAATCGCGAGGATAAACTTTTTTTAAAACTAGCGTGTGATGGTGATTCTCCACGCGAGGCTAAGACTAAGCTTAGTGATAAACGCAAAGCCAGTAAGACTTGTGTTAATCGCAAGATTTCTGACACTCACGTTAATCGCGAGGATAAACTTCCCCTAAAGCCAGCGTGTGATGGTGATTCTCCATGCGAGGCTAAGACTGAGCTTAGGGATAAACGCGAAGCCAGTAAGACTTGCGTTAATCGCAAGATTCCTAATACTCGCGTTAATCGCGAGGATAAAATTTCTTTAAAGCCAGCATGTGATTCTCCATGCGAGGCTAATACTGAGCTTAGCGATAAACGCGAAGCCAGTAATACTTGCGTTAATCGCAAAACTCCTTACCTTCGCGTAAATCGCAAAAATGATTTTCAGACTTGCGTTAATTGCAAGAATCGCGTTAAACACGAAGTTATAAATTGCGTAAATCGCAAGAATAAGCCAGTGTGGAAGAATTTTCTTCCACGCGGGGCTAAAATTTCAGAAGTTAAGCTTCTGCAGAAACGCCAAGCAAGCGTGAAATGCGAGGCTAGCATATCGAAACGTGAAGCTAATTCTCGGCTCCGCGTATCAAAACGCAAAGCTACTGCACAGCTCCGCGTAAATCAACATGAATACAAGATTAGGGTTGATCATTTCACCGTTAGACCAGAACCTGACTCCAATGATTCCACGAAGCTCCAGTGGGGCCCTGGACCCTCTCAATGGATGAGTGGGCCCCATGACTCCATATCTAAGACCACTGATCTTAGAGAATATCTAACCAAGAAAACAAGTATAAATCAAGTTCAGTCTGAACCTATTTGTCACTGCCAGCAGCTTATGACAGCAGTATCCGCTGTAGTGGACAGTTGCTACTGCAGTAAGAACAGGGTATCGGTGTTCGAACGATTAACTGAGTTGGACAAAAACCCAGCTAAAAAGACAAAAACTGCTCCCCGAGAAAAAGAATGGAGAGTTGTAACTTCTAATATGGTCGGAAAGGGAAAGAAAATCATAGAAAAGAATGGTGATTCAGAGTTAAGCAATAAAGAGCCTCATCATTGTACTCGACTTAAGTCAGGTGCTATCCCGGCCCGAAACTATAAGAAACTTGTGAAAGGTTCTTATGATGACGATAGTGACAACTCGGCCATAACTTCTCCTCGTTCTTTGGCATCGTCTAAATTTCAGAAGTCTGCATCACATATGATGGATAGATCTGAAGATATCGACCAAAGATTTGAGACTCAAGAACAAATGATCCTAGATCAACAAAAGACGATCGAAGATCTTAAAATGATGCTCTCGAAAGTGGTCGAAAATACTCAAAAAATTATCGAGGATAACGCTAAGAAGGAAAAAGAAACTTCGTTCAACAAACTGAGCGAGGAAGATAAAGAAGAAAAAGCCCACTCGGCACATGAGGACGAGAATAAATATTCTTTTCATGACCTACATGAAGAGAAAATCGAGAAGTTACAAAACCAACTCGAGGTATTAATGCACAAGAAGGAGTTGAAAGAATCAAGGGTCTCAAGATCATACCCGCCTGAATGGGATTTGGCACCATACCCTGAGAAATATAAACCGCTCAAATTGGAGCCATATGACGGGAAAGGATCTCCCATTCAACATATTTATTACTTTTTGTTTTAAGCAGGGCATTCAATGGGCAATGACCCTGTAATGACCAAGATATTCGCAAGTATCTTGCGAGGGCCTGCCTTCACTTGGTTTATGCAGTTGCCCCTAGGTACTATTAATACCTGATTTGATGTTGAGAAGCAATTTCTCACACGTTTCTTCGAGAATGATACCGAAATTTCGGTTCATTCCCTCCTTGCAACTAAACAAGGAGAACAAGAAACGGTAAAAGATTTCATAGAAAGGTTTTGGGAGAAGTCCGTGCATTGCAAACACGGAATGGTCCAGGAAACTCTAGTGGAGACATGTCGGCATAATCTCAAGACCAACGTGCTCTTAAAAATGGGGACCGTAGACTCTAGGACTTGGAAGGATTTGCTCAAATAAGGAGAGTAAGCGGAAGACTTGATCCGTCGAGTTGAAGAGTCTCGTGGATCAAGAAATACTGAAAATAATAGGCCGTATATGCAAAACAATAATAAGAATAAAGGTAAAGCGGCAATGGCTTCAGAGGCCGCTCCACAGAAGACAAATCCTCCGAGCCCAAAGCCCCTAAATCAAAAGGGCACGAGACAAAATAGGCCCCAACAAGAGATGACCTATACATTCAAGGCAAAACAAATGCCTACACTTTTTCATCTGCTCCTTAGGAAGGGAATGTTGAAACTTCCAGAAAATAGAAAACCGGAGGATGCTGGTAAAACCAACGACCCCAACTATTGTATCTTCCACAGGAATGTCGGACACGATACTAGGAATTGTTATCCTCTAAAGAACATGATCCAAGCATTGATATAAGCTGGAGTCTTGATGCTAAAAGAGGAGCAAAAGAAGGTCACTGCCAATATGACAACCCTAGTGGTTGGAACCCATGAGTTTCCCGCAGGCGTGACCCCAATACCAGATGGAAAGCTCGTCATGAAAAATCATGACCCACATCAAAAGGCCCAAAAAGGACTTGTCCCCGTAACAACTCAAAGAGGGGAAGTCATGTGGGTCCACCTTGATTTACTACAGGATGAACAGTGGACTGCCGCAAGGGGTCGAAGCAAAAAGCGAACTAGCAATACTATTTTCGCGAAAATAAAAGATGAATACATAATTGCAGGGGCATTTACAGACTCTGAAGAGGAGCCCGAAGCTATGGCCACTCATTAAGATAGGGTGGGCCCTTCCAATACTCAATCTTATAAACTATATCTCAAGGATTACACCAGAGTAGACCCGAAGAATATATACGGGGAACTCGTGAAGCCTACAAAATAAAAGGGGTTTCATTTCCAGAAAAACCTGCTAGAGATGAAGAGGCAAAGGAAGCTGCATTCAAGTTTGATATAACAGCTCAGCTGGCAAATTTTCCAACTCGAGTCACGCTTTACGAGTTGTTGCGATTGTCGAAATCAACTCGCGAGGCGTTAAGAGAGGCCTTGGCAGACTCTGAGTCATTCCTAGCTCAGATTATTGAGCCAGCTGACCAGGAACAGGACTCTTGCCCCCGCTGTCATCAAGTGAGGAGGCGGGTTCCGCAGATTACTTTCTCTCCAGAGGATATGTAGGTAAGAAATATAAAGCATAATAGGCATTTATATTTTACCGGATATGTCGGATCCACAAAGGTGGGCCGTATTCAAATCGATCCGGAGTCTGCATTAAGCGTTATTCCCAGAAGGTTGATGCAGCTATTGGGAATCTCTCCCCATCGTCTGACACCAACAAACACTACTATATACGGGTTTAACGCTAATGACAGCTGTCCTCTTGGCAAAATCCGACTTTGGTGTCAGATCGGAGATTTGAGGACAGAGGTTATATGCTATGTTATAGACGCAGATATGTCTTATAACATTTTACTGGGGCGACCATGGATACACGCCTATATGATAGTCCCATCGACTCTACAACAGTGCATGAAATACTGCGATGATCAAGGAGAAGTCCGGACATTAGTTGCAGATAGGCAGCCATTCAAAGGATTAGAGAACTACTTCACGGATGCTATGCTCTTCAGGCCAGCCCACGAAGTCTCTAATAATAACTGTGAAAAGCCCCAAGAACCTGAAGATAGTAGCAACGAGGCCGATACTGAGTAAGAATCTCCGGAAGAGGATAACGGTGGTGATTACGAAATTAACCCTCGCATAAATGTTAAAAGGAATTTTGATAATAATGTAGCCAATGTAGCAGAAGATGAGTGGATTATTAATGAAAATATAAAATTAGTCTACGAGTCTGCTATAGCTACTGAGTCTGAGCAGTCTTGTACATCCACCAAGGCAGATGACCTATCCGAACTTGAAGTTTTGGCGGCATATCATTTTTCAATAAGGTCGTCTCTCATCTCTCGGTCTAAAATAATAAAAGGACGAGATCACTTCTTTGAAGTACCACCGCGACATATTTCGCATAAACCAATTGTTTTCGGAAAAGTGATCACGTCGCCTAACCAAAGGCAAAGTAGTGAAAGTGATGAACAAACATCACCTCAATTTAACTTATATGAACAGAAATCCCAACAAATGATGGAAAAGATGGATTATAATTTTACCAAAAAATCAGAATTGAACTTTGGGAAAGGGCGATGAAATCTCATACCCTCGTTTAGACCAAGAGGGAAGAGCCCAGACTATTATCAGAAAACTGGAAGAGGGTTGGGCTATGTATCTACCCCTCCCTCATCACCACGCAAATACGAAGAAAGCTCTTCGGCCAATGAGGACTTACATCCACTCGACCATGATTCGGATCTAAGTACCGGCGCTTGGTTTCAATCTCTAACAGTAAATATGGTTTCAGCCGCACCGGAAAGCGACGAGAAACCAATTGATGTTCAAGATGATTCCTGGGCTAAACACACGGACACTCTTTGGGATGTCCACTTTGAACAGCGTGACCCGCCCACAGAGGATAAACTAGTACAAGTTAACATGGGGATGGAAGATAATCCGAAATCCATTTTTATAAGCGACACCTGACTCCCCTGGAAAAGGAGGAACTTATATCCCTTATCAAGGAGTATATAGATGTGTTCACATGGAGCTATGAAGACATGCCCGGTCTTGATCCTCAGATTGCCACACACCGGCTAAATATCAAAGAAGATGCCAAGCCAGTTAAGCAACAACAGAGGCGTTTTCGGCAGGAACTGATGGAGGCAATAGTCGCTGAAGTTAATAAGCTTATAAAATCGGGATTTATCCGAGAAGAGCAACATCCCGATTGGGTGGCTAATATAGTGCCGGTTCGTAAGAAGAACGGCAAGATCTGGATATGCATTGATTTTCGGGATCTAAATACTGCATGCCCTAAGGATTAGTTTCCACTCCCGATTACCGACGTTATGATTGATAACACCTGCGGTTACGAGAGAATGTCCTTTATGGATGGCTTCTCAGGCTATAACCAGATTAAAATGCACCCAGATGATAAAAAGTACATGGCTTCCAGAATGCCGCTGAGGGTGTACTGTTATACAGTAATGCCTTTCGGACTAAAGAACGCTGGTGCCACCTGCCAACGTGCAATAAGCAATATATTTAAAAAACATCTGCGCAAAACGGTAGAATGTTACGTGGATGACTTAGCGGTCAAAAGCAAGAACAAACAAGATCATCTTCATGACTTAAGAACAGTCTTCGATCTTATGCGAAAATATCATTTGAAGATGAATCCTGCCAAGTCTTTCATGGGGGTGCGCAACGGAAAATTCTTTGGGTTCGTAATTACCTCAGAAGGAATTTTCCTAGATCCTGAAAAAGTAAAAGCGACCAACGAGATGCCACCTCCCCGCAATCTTAAAGAATTGAGGGGGTTACAAGGAAAACTGGCCTATATCCGGCGCTTTATCTCCAACCTATCAGAACAATGCCAGCCGTTCTCCAGACTTATGAAAAAAGGGGTTTCCTTCGTATGGGATGAGGCATGCCAACAGGCGTTTGACGATCTCAAAGAATACCTTACCAAACCTCCTGTTCTTATGGCACCGGTCCCTGGGCAACCGTTCCTCATATATGTAAGGGCCATGGATAATGCATTGGGTGCGTTACTTGCTCAGTATAATGAGCACGGCCATGAACACGCCCTTTATTACTTAAGCCGGACAATGATCGGGGCCGAGCATCGGTATACCCCGATTGAAATGGAATGTTTAGCCCTAGTGTTCGCTGTTCAGAAAATGCGACACTATTTTTCAGGGCAAACAATTCATGTCATCTCACGGGTTAATCCCTTGAAAATTCTGATGACAAAACCGGGATCTTTAAACGGCCGATTGGCGAAATGTGCATTATTGCTATCGCCGTATGATATACACTTTGTTCCTTAAAAAGCCATGAAGGACAAGCGATCGTCGATTTCCTAGCAGACCATCCGATTTGGTCCAAACAGACATCAGAGGTTAACACAACTAGTAAAGAACAATCATGGCAGATGTTCTTTGATAGTGCTGCCAGGCGATCTGCTGCTGGAGTGGGGATTGTGCTGATATCCCCACATAAACACATACTGCCTAATGGCTACTCACTAACAGAGCCGTGTACGAATAATGTGGCGGAATACAACGCACTCATTATTAGTTTAAAAATGGCTCTGCAATTGGGGATAAACTATCTAGAGGCATATGGAGACTCTAAACTCATCGTTAACCAAATAACGGGTGAGTATGAAGTCAGATATGAAGCCCTCATCCCCTATCATTAACTAGCCATCGAGCTGGCAGGATATTTTGAACAGTTTTATATCTATCATATATCTTGGAATGAGAACGTCTATGCAGATGCTCTGCCACACTAGCCGCAATATTGGCGATCTCGCCGGGTGAGGCTAAAAGCATCACTATTGGTAGCAGAGAACTCTTACATCTGGATACGGTATTCCAAACCAAAGAGGTGTGCCAGACAGGCTTAACTTTGGAACCCCATGATTGGCGATTTCCGTTTGTGGATTATGTCTTATATGGGATGCTGCCAGAGGATCCAAAGGAAGCCGCCTCGATAAAGAGGAAGGCTCAAAGATTTTACTATGATTATCACTTCAAACTTTATACAGAAAGTCAAGTGATAGTCTTCTACTACACTGCTTATCAAAAGCAGAAGCAGATGAAGTGCTGAGAGAAACACATGATGGAGTGTGTGGAGCTCACCAGCCCGGTCCAAAACTCGGAGACCGCATAAGAAGGCTAGGATACTACTGGCTGAAGATGATTACAGAGGTAATGGCATACGCTAAACGGTGTCATGAATGTCTGATATATGCCAATTTCATCTATCAACCCCCAGAATACTTGCACAGTACCGTTGCTAGTTGGCCATTTAAGGCATGGGGAATGGATATTGTAGGGCCGATAACTCCCTCGTCATCCAGAGGACATCGGTTTATTCTCGCAATAACCGATTATTTTTCAAAGTGGGCCGAAGCCGTGCCCATGAGAGAGGTAAAAATGACGGATGTGATTAAGTTCAACAAGCATCATGTCCTTTACCGTTTTGGCATCTCCCGAAGAATCATTCATGATAATGGACTGCAATTCATCAGCCAGGGATTCTCAAGATTCTGTGATAAGTTCAGAATTAAGGATATTGCTTCAATGCCATATAACCCTGTGGCAAATGGATTGGCCGAAACTTTCAACAAGACTATTATCAAACTCCTTCGGAAGTTTGTCTCTTCCAACAAACGGGACTGGGATGAAAAACTAGGAGAGTGTTTGTGGGCTTATCGCACCACCGTTCGCACCCCAACAAAAACTATCCCTTTTTCCTTGGTCTATGGAAGTGAGGCCGTCTTGCCTCTTGAAGTCCAAATACCATCATTAAGAGTGGCTCTAGCCATAAAGATGACGACAGAAGAGCGCCATCAACAAAGATTGCGAGAATTAGAAGCGTTGAATGAAAAACGTTTTGAATCAAAATTTTATATATAATATGCCAAAATTTGGCTCGTGAACGCGTCCATCACTATCCTTAATATCATCCAACTCGAAATCGATAATTATTGTCAACTCGAAATCAACCAACTGAATGGATGGGTTTTTGCAAGGTTTTTTTGGAGTTGCAAACTATGTTCATGTAGACAATGATTTTATTATGGGCGCAAAGCAATACTGAAGAAAACTATGGTCAATCAGACAACAACTACGACACATATGTAAATATGAACATATGCATACAAAATCAAATGGCTCAAGGAATTGTCACTTGAGGCTTGAACAACTATTTAAGACCAAGATCAATAAATCTTAATTTTTAAAATTTAAAGTTTATTTGAAAATAATTGGGGGTCAATAATTAATTTATTTTTTTATGTACTAAATTATTGTCATTATTTATTAGGTAACTATTCATGTTATGTCAAAGATATACACACATAAATGGAGACGAAAGTATAATGCAATTAGGTAAGATTTGGTGTAATTGGAAAAATCTACAATGTATTTCCACTAATTAAAGGAGAATGACAACTGTCCAATTAAGAGGTAGATAAAACCAACATCGGATGGAGGAAGGAACGACGACGAGTTTTTGGAGACGCAAAGGAGTACATAGTACCATTTTATTTTTATTTTATTTTATTTTATTTTGGATTTTCTATATTGTGTAATTTTCCAGTATCTTTAAAACCACCTTTTGTTTTGTTATCATAATTTAATGGAACAAGTAGAATAATAAGTTGTCGTTATTATTTTAAAAAAAAAATAGATGGAGGAAGAGAGAAGCCTAAATTTTTCTTAAGATATGATTTATAACTTAATCATTCCTTCATCTAAATAATTCATCTTATGAAATTATTCACCATATAACAAATTCTCAATTTTCTTCACGCACCTTGGAAAAAGGTGAAGGAGGAGGAGGGAGATTTTAATAAATATAGGTGTTCCCTTGGAAAAAACATAGATTTTCGAACATCGTAGGTTTGCCTTTTCGAACAGCGCGTATCCTTAGAGAATTTGGGTGTGTGCCTTTATAAAAACCCCAAAATTTTTACAGATGAGAATCTTGATTGGCCTTTCTACCCGACCCGGCCAATTTCTTCGTCATCCCCAACTTCTGCCTCGTCCCCTTCCCTCTTGAAGGCAAAAACAACCAGTTGCTCTCTGTTCTCTCTGATCTTTGCTCTGCCTCCAAGAATTAGAAACCCTAGACCAGATCAATTCCGCTTCATTTTCATCAAACCAATGGAGAATCTTCCTCCTCCTCCTCCTTCTTCTCCTCCTTCTTTATCTGACCTTCCAGACGATTTGCTGATCGTGATCCTCAGCAAGCTCCCCGTCAAATCCCGCACCCTATTCCTCTCCTTCTCCAAGTCATGGGAGCCCCTCGTCTCCAACTCCCACAACCTGCTCCAGCCTGCCATGTACGGCCTCTACTACTCAGACCTCATCGCCCGCGAGCTCAAATTCTTCGAGGCCAAAGCAAGAACCCCCCTCGCCTCCATCCCCATCGACGTCTTCGCCACCTTCTTGCCGGCGAATCTGCAGCCAAAACTCTACTTCGCCGACTGCCGGAACGGTCTGCTCCTCCTCAATACCCCCAAACTCCTCCTCATCTGCAACCCAGCAACCAAGAAATGGGCCCACATCCCGCCACCGCCGTCGGGAATCAAGAAGAAGCTGCTGGTGCTGGCCTTCGATCCCCGTCGATCCGAGCGCTACCATGTCGTCGCCTGCACTTGTCAACAATACGGCAACGTGCTCGATGTCTTCTCCTCGGCCACGCGCCAGTGGTCGACCATCAAGAAGTTCGATTGCTTCGTTCTCTGTGGGTTCACACGTTTCGGCTTCTCCGGCGGAGTACTCTACTGTATGGATCTCGTTACGGAAGATACTTTTGCAGTCGACATAGAAGGGAGGTTTTGCTGGAGAATTATGCGCCCCGTGGAGTTCGATGATAATATAGTGCAGCATTGTTTCGGGCAATCAGGGGGGATTCTGCACTATGTGACCTGCACGCACCGCGACTGGCAAGAGAGTACAATGTCTGTGTGGGTTCTTGAGAATTCTCGGAGCAATCAGTATGTTTTGAAGCGCAGAAGTGCGTATAAAGCTGTGGTGGGCGGCAGGTGTGACGGTCTTGCTAATCCGGATGCGATGGCTTTTCACCCGCATTCGGATGTTCTCTTTATCAGCCTGCAAGATGAGCTCCTTGAGTACCATCTCGAAGGTGGCAAGGTGGAGAAGATTCGCGACATTGATGCTGACGGGCCAATGTACCCTTATTCCCCTTACCTTTCAGAAGATCTGTAGTTGTGAAAATTGCGTAATCTCGGTAATGTGTTCTAGTTGAATTCTACTTACTATTTGATCACGGTAATATGCTTAATGGTTCATTAGTTGATGCTCATGTATGCTGATTTTGTCTCATGATTTTTGTTGGCAAATGAGGAGGAAAAAAAATCACTAGATTTGGTCAAGTTATGGTTTATCATTTTACTTCTAGCTTTTTTTCATGTTTATCTCATGCGTGATGCCCACATATCTTGCTTTCATGTCAAAAAATATCTATCGTTGTTTAATTTCTCATCTCTTATATGGTAATTGAATTGTATTTGATCTTATCTGATGTTAACATGGTAAATTCTACCTGTTATTGTCATTGTGCACAATTATCCTAAACTTCATATATATATATATATATATATATATATATATATAGAGAGAGAGAGAGAGAGAGAGAGAGAGAGGAAACAGGAAATACACCGGCGGTGAAGGAGGTTCCTTCACCGCCGCTTAGGTGGCCCAATAAAATTATAACATGGGGCGTCATTCAAAATAACAAATAAATGAATTCTCTTAA